>BSBK01005788.1:137500-737500 GCA_027943335.1 Chamaecyparis obtusa
ATGTAAGGTGTGATTTCCCTCAGTGTTGAATTGAGGGCCATGTCTCAAAGGGTTGCTGCTTAAAATTCATAACATTATTATTTTTTACTTGGAAATTTGTGGCTACTCACATTTTGTGTTGTGTGTGCTCTAATTAATGATTGAAAGAGTAGAGGGGATGTGATCCTCTTCTTGAACAACATGAGTTTGTGTTCATTGTTGGGTACAACTCAAGAGTAATAAAAGTCCTAAAAGTCCTTGAAAAAAAACTCTTTAGCTATGGAGAATATAATTGCACACTTACTCAGAATAGAGTCATCTGAGATGAGGTTGAGGAGGGCATTCCTAGTTCTAGCATGTCAAAAGTTTTAGAGGTGTATGTTGAAAACCGTTCCTCTAAGTCAAGCATTGTAGACAATCTTGGGTGAGGAGGTCGAGAGGTTGATGCAAGTGCTTGGAACTTTAGAGGGAGTCACATCATCATGAAGATTTGTTGTAATGCATTTTTGTTTGAGAGGGAGGAATTGAGGTGAAAGCCCTTGTAATGCATTTTTCTCTGAGAGGGAGAAATTTGAGGTGAAAGCCACTGTAATGCATTTTTCTCTAAGAGAGAGAAATTTGAGGTGAAAGCCCTTGTAATGCATTTTTCTCTAATAGGAAGAAATTTGAGGTGAATTCCTTGTAATACATATTTCTTTGAGAGGGAGAAGTATGAGGTGAAATCCCCTAAGATACATTGCTCTTTCCACTCATGCGAGTATTCATAATGGATGTCATGCTAAGAGACTCCATGACAACATCACGTTGAGATACTCCATGATGAGATCTTGTGTTTATATTTCTTTCACACATGGGAGTAGCCATGGTGAACATCATGTTGAGTGACTCCATGATGTTATCACGTTGAGAGACTCCGTGATAATTTTCTTCTTCTCATGAATGGGTGTAGCCATTGTGGGTGTCATGTTGAGAGATTCCATGACATGGATATATGAAAAGATGCCTCCCTAACTAAGAGGGAGTGTTGTTGTTATAACATCTATAGTTATCTTTTCACAGGTGTCTCTTTATTTCTTTTGTAAATTTGAAAGGTCGTTCTTTGTTGTAACTACCTGACCCTTCATTATCAAGACAATGAAGGGTCAAGACAAGCATATATACGTCTTGATGGATTTGTATGAGTGTGGATTATTGTTTCCATTCATTCCAACATTTGGCAATATTGTAAATCGAATCTTATGATCTTTCATTAATATAAAGTGATATTTCTTGGTGTAGCTGGGTTGTTCCCTTGGGAAGGAGGGTTTTTCCAAGGTAGTTACTATGTCTTGTATTCACTATTTTGTTTTGTGTTGCTTATTTCTTTTTTGGTATAAAATCATTGACAATATACATATACATATATACACATACATACACACACACACATGCGCATACATACATACATACATACACATGCATACACAAACACACATATATATACATATATGTATGTATGTGTATGTATATAACAAAACTCTTGAATGCCTCTTATTGGATAGTTAGAGTGTGAATTTGTTCAAGATTTTAAATAAGAAAGTAATGACATGTTGATGCTTGCACTATTAGCATGACCTTGCATATATCAAGTATATGGAAATCTTAGATGAGGGAGGATTGATCAATGGATATAATTGATTTTAAAAAATTGATTGTGAATACTATTTTAGAGATTTAGAGACCTAGGAGACCTCCAAGTGACAACTCTATAGGAGACCAAAAAGTCATTTTTGAAAATTTATATGAAGAGCCAAATTTTTCTTTATAAATTTGATGGATGAGACTAGGTATGTTAGAAAATTTTGGAGAAATGGGAAATATGGGTTAATAGACATGCAAACTCTTTTATAAACTCATGTGCATTTTAGGTACTTGAACATGAATTGCTTGATTAATCATCATTTGGTTTATGCAAATGATTACTTGATTGAATAATTAATTTCATTATACTAACAATATGAGAGAAACATGGATTCTAAATAAATATATTTTATTTATTTAGTTTTTTAAAATGCACATAATGAGCGTAGATCAATGAATATTCAAGGTTGAACATTAGAAGAATAATTTATTAATAGACAATTTATTTATACAATTAGTACTATCAAAAAATTTTGATTAATTAATTAATTAAAATTATTTAATTAATTTTGACATATAAATAATAATAATTAATTAATTGCATAAAATTAGTATTATTTAATTAATTTAAAAAATGATGATGTGAAATGGATAGATAATAACAACTATAGAGAGACTAGTCTACAATAAACACCCCCATCATAGTCAATATTTTGCAAGTTCATTTCCACCAATACATGTTCAAGTCTATGCATCAATCTTCCATACTCCTACATACTAGGAGTCGCATGCTTTTGTGCATGCAACGGAGAGCCCATAGGAGTTTGCACACAAAATAGATCAATAATAAATTAATCGAAGATTTCAATCTTTAAGAAAAGGAAAAACAATATGAAACTAAGTAGTAGCCATTGAAGATAAGAAATTTTTATTTAAATTAAATATATAATAATTATAAAGATGTTTAGTATTATATTAAAATAATTAATTAGAAAGAAAAATATTATTTTCAAATAGTTTTTATAAATACAAGTAATTGAATATTTCATATTATATTACTATTAAAAATATATATCTAAAAGATATTTTTTTAATGAAAAGAGGAAAGTTATTAATAAAACAAATAAATTATTAAGGAATCTTATCATCGAAGTTTTATATTTAGAACTATTCTATTAATTTCTATATAAATTAGAAATAATATTTAGGACAATCAATTATAGAAATAAAGATAAGGACAAAAAAATAGCAATCATAATGGAAAAAGAAATTGAAGTATTTCTATCCGGGAAGAGGGCTGACAACTATCCGGTAGGAAAAATGCATTTTCGGGAGCAAAGCTCCCACATAATGCCTATCGGCTTTATTAGTACTTACTGATAGGCTAAGCAAGTACCATTGCATCCATTTTTGGTGAAAATGTAAATAATTAATTAAATGTGAATTGTTAACAAATCCACACTTTTAAAACATTATCATGAATTATGATATGATCAAATTTTATTTGAATGTTTGAACCTCTCAATGTTTATTTGGATTGTTTATTTTTTAAAAATTATTTTTTTAGGTTCTTATGAAATTTTTTATTTTTTATTTATTATAGATCAATAAATTTACATTAAAAGTTATATTTTATATTATTTTTAGTAGCTCAATTTCAAAATAAAAATTCTTGATTATTATGATTATTAAATAGAATTATACTTTATAAAATATAATAAATTTATTAAAATTCTAATTACATATGTCACATTATAATTACAAAATATTAATATTTAAATTAAACTATATTAAATTAATATTTAATATTATTATAATAATTTTATTTTTAAAAATTGATTAAATTTAGTTCAAAATATCGATTTATTTATAATAGTTATAATAAAAATTATTCATTATTATAATTATAATTATATAAATTTATATTAAAATTCTAATTATATTTCACAATATAATTACAATTGATTAGGCAAGTACCTAGCATTGCAGTTTTGAGATAATCATTTAAAAGAAAACCCTAAAATTTCTCATATTTTCAATATCATATTTCTATCCCAAAATTGAAGTAAATAACATATTTAAAATTTACGAGTAGCTTAAAAACATCACATCGATAACTTTAACAGTAACAAAACACATGCTTATCGAGTGACTTTGTATGCTTACCTAACAACCTTGCTAACGTGCAACCTGTTTTTGTGCTCGTGCTTTCCCTTGATTTTTCCCTTGTGTGGGCCCTCCACACAAAATCTTGAGTTTCTTCTTTTATGAGTTTCTTCTTTTAGAACTTCAATTGAAGCATGGAGAATCCTTAAGTTTGAACTATAAGTTTTAGAAGACGTCCTATAATGGAAATTAAATTAAATAGGAGATTATAAGGAAGAGCTTAGTAGGTAGTTAGGAGGATGGTCGTAATGGTCATTTTTGCACTTTTCGACACTATATTAAAGCTTGAGTTTTTTTTTATCATATGAATTGACATGCTATATTTATAAAACTGTAAATATGACATTTTAAATTATTAATAAACTATAAAAATTTATTATAAGTAATATAATATTTTATTTTATAATAAAAATATATGCTATTTTAAAATATTTATGATAAAATATAAATTTATTTAGATATTTTAAAATGGTAGATAGGAATGTTTTAAAATTTTAAATTATTTTAATATGAATTTAGAAACTTACTATTATTAATAATTATTAGGTGATCATCATTTAATATTACTATTATGTAATAGACACTTTTCTATTTTGTTTATTATATATTTATTATAATTTAAAATTCTTCTTAAAATAAAGCCTATGAATTTAGAAACTTGTTTAATTAATTTGAGTATGTTACTAATTTACAATTTCTTTTTTTGGCACAAATAAAAGTTTTTATTTGCAAATAATATTTTTCATATAACTTAAAATGAAAGGGAGTAAAATGACCAAATTGTCATAAAAAAATCATATGACCTATAGGGGTGACCGTCAAATTCCATGCCTTGTAGTTAGGATTTTTGGCATAGTTTTTGATATGTGGAGTAGGATTTTGGAAGAGGAAATAAGTGTGATTTTAATTTATTTTATTTGTTGAGTAGGCATAAGGGAGTTTAATTTCATAAAAAAATAAAAACAAATGTAAAAATATGGCTACTCTTATAAAGGATTAGGGTTATATATATCAAGAAGTCCCTCATACAATAAAAAATAGCAATAATTTGTTCTAAATTCAAGTTGAGTTTCTAATTGGTGATTGTTAGCTTGTGGTGACTGATTAGGAAAGTATTGTACATTTTTCTTCCCGATCGCCAGTGGGGGTTTGGGGGCGTAGCCCCCGAGGTGAATTTTTTTGAGGCCGACATATTTTTCGGTTATTTTGGACCGACATATTGTAACTCATTCTAACTCTAAAGCGGCAAAAATATTGTATAATATGGCTTAGGGTTAGGGATTTTGTTAGGTATGATTTTAGTACTTGCGACAAAATTGAGTTGTAAGGGATTACAGATTGTAATCAGGTTGTAATCATTGGATAATAAAATATTAGACTCGTTGTTGGTGGACGTAGCTCAGGGATTGGGTGAACCACGTTAAATCTTTGTGTCTTGTGTTCTTTTCTGTGTGGTTTATTATTTTATGATATTGGTTATATTTGCATGTAATTGTTATTTCTGCCTTGTTAATCCTAACAAGTGGTATCAGAGCGAGGTTATTTTGTTCATTTTTTCATCTATTCTCTGAAGCAGGTCTCATGAGTCAGTGGGAGAGTCTCTCAGTTAAGTGGGAGAAATGGCAGACGAGGGTAGGCTGAAGGGTGAAAAGTTTAATGGGCAGAACTTCCAGTTATGGAAGATGCAAATGGAGGACTATCTCTATCAGAAGGATCTATGGCGGCCATTAGAGGGAATAGCCAAGAAAGAGGCAATAATGTCTCAGGAAGATTGGGATATTTTGGACAGGAAGGCATTGGGGAGTATTCGTTTATGCCTGGCACAATCGGTGGCATTCAATATTGCTAGAGCAACGAAAGCTAAAGATCTGATGGATACCCTAGCAAAGTTGTATGAAAAAACTTCAGCTTCAAACAAGGTATTTCTTATGAAACGTTTATTTAATATGAAAATGGTAGAAGGTGGATCAGTCGCTAATCATTTGAATGAGTTTAATATAGTTACAAGTCAGTTAGCCTCAGTTAAAATTACTTTTGATGAAGAGGTTAGGGCTCTCTTGATTTTGTGTTCTTTGCCAAAAAGTTGGAATGGCTTGGTAATGGCTGTTAGTAATTCTGTTTCTGGTTCTAATACCCTAAAGTTTGATGATGTTATTGGTGTTATATTGAGTGAGAAAATTCGTAGGAAAAGCTTAGGGGCATCCACATCGGGTAGTGTATTGAACGTAGAAAGCAGAGGCAGAACAAGAGATAGAGGAAACAACTCTGGAAATCGTGGGAAATCAAGAGGAAAATCAAAGGGAAAGAGGTCTAAATCCAAAGGGCCAAATGATTGTTGGTACTATGGAAAACCAGGTCATAAGAAAAAAGATTGTTGGTCTCGGAAGAAAGATCAAGGAGACAAACATGATGGAAACAAGGAGGCAAATGTGGTAAGTAACAAATCCGAAGAGGATGCTTTGCTCTTGTCTTTAGAAAATGTTGATGATTCATGGGTGTTAGATTCGAGGGCTTCATTTCATGCTACACCCCATAGAGGTTATTTTGTTGATTATGTCCAAGGGGATTTTGGGCTAGTTTATTTGGGTGATAATGAACCTTGTCAAATTGTTGGAAAAGGAAAAAACAAGATTAAGTTGCACAATTTGGGAATCATTGGCTACTACAAGACGTAAGACATGTTCCAAGGCTGAGTAGAAATTTAATTTCAGCAGGGCAACTCGCTGATGAGGGTTGCACAGTTACTCTTAATGATAAAAATTGGAAGGTTTCAAAAGGTTCCTTAGTAGTAGCAAAAGGTGTGAAAGTAGATACCTTATATCTTTGTACAGGTCATATTGTTCCTTCTACTTTAATTATTTCAGAAGATAATGAATGTTCAAGAACAGTGGTTGCAGTTGAGCAGGAAGAATATCAAACCGTTGTTGTAGATTCTGACACAACACTGTGCCACAATAGACTTGGGCACATGAGTGAGAAAGGTATGAAATTACTTCATTGAAAGAAAGTTTTACCTGGTCTGAAATGTGTTAATATGGATTTCTGTGAAAGTTGTGTGTATGGAAAGCAAAAGAGAGTTAGTTTTGTAAAGAGTGGGAAGGAAAAGAAAGATGAAAAATTAGAGCTTGTGCATACAGATGTATGAGGTCCAGCTCAGGTATCTTCCCTTGGTGGCTCTCAGTATTATGTTACATTCATTGATGATGCAACTAGGAAAGTATGGATATATTTCATTAGACAGAAATATGATGTATTTGAAACTTTTAAGAAATGGAAAAGCTTGGTTGAAAATGAGACTGGAAAAAGATTGAAATGTCTAAGATCTGATAATGGCGGTGAGTATTGCAGCAAAGAATTTGAAGATTATTGTGCCTCTACTGGTATTCGTAGATAGAAAACTGTACCAAGGAATCCACAAGAAAATGGAGTGGCTGAATGCATGAACATGACAATAATGGAGCGTGCAAGGAGTATGAGGTTGCATGCTAGGCTGCCCAAAAATATGTGGGCAGAGGCTGTGAACACTATTATTTATTTAATCAATAGAGGCCCCTCCACTCCTTTGGACTATTGTATTCCAGAGGAAGCATGGAGTGGTAAGAAGGTGAGTTATTCTTTTCTCAAAACCTTTGGTTGTGAAGCTTTTGCACTTATAGATTCTGAAAACAGAACCAAGCTGGAAGCTAAGTCAACGAAATGTGTATTTTTTGGATATGACATTGATGAATTTGGTTATAGGCTTTGGGATTTTGAAAATCATAAAATTGTAAGAAGCAGGGATGTCATATTCAATGAGAAAGTATTGTACAAAAATCTGTTGCAGCAGCATGAGAAGAAAGAAAATGATTATGTAGTGCTGGATGATATTCCAAATGTTAATGTTCCACAAATTCTTTATGCTCCGCAACAATAACAACAACAAATACCACAGACCCTAGTGAATGTTAGACGGTCAACAAGGCTAAGTAGACCTCCAGAAAGATTTTCTCCATCTTTGTATTCTATTTTGTTAACAGATGCTGGTGAACCTGAATGTTATAATGAAGCTGTGCAGGTGGATACAAAGCTTCAGTGGGAGTCTGCAATGACAGATGAAATGGACTCTTTGCTAAAAAATCAAACATGAGATTTATGTAAGTTACCTGCAGGTAAAAGGGCTTTACAGAATAAATGAGTTTACAGGATAAAAGAAGAGGATGGAAGTAAGAAAAGATTTAAAGCCAGATTAGTCGTCAAAGGATTTGCACAGAAACATGGTATTGATTTTGATGAGATATTTTTTCCAGTTGTTAAAATGACTTCTATTCGTACTGTTTTAAGTATTATGGCTACTGAAGATTTGCATTTAGAGTAGCTTGATGTTAAAACAACCTTTCTTCATGGTGATTTGAATGAAGAAATCTATATGGTACAGCCACAGAGATTTGAGGTCAAGGGTAAGGAGAGTTTAGTGTGCAAATTGCAAAAAAGTTTATATGGCTTGAAGCAAGTACCTCGACAATGGTATATTAAATTTGACACTTTTATGAATGAGCATGGATATAGTCGGTGTCATTTTGACCATTGTGTTTATTTTAAGAGGTTGGATGATGGTATCTACATTATTTTATGTTTATATGTTGATGATATGCTTGTAGCTGGGTCTAACATGGATCACATTAAGGGGTTGAAACAACAATTAGCACATTCATTTGCTATGAAGGATTTGGGGGAAGCAAAACAAATCTTTGGTATGAAAATTTGCAGAGATAGGAAAAATAGGAAATTGTCTCTATCTCAGGCTGCTTATATTGAGAAGGTGTTGCAACGTTTCTCTATGGAGAATGTCAAAGCTATCAGCACACCTTTGCCTGGTCATTTGAAATTGACTAAGGATATGTGTCCCAAGACACCTGAAGAAGAGACTAAAATGTCTAAGGTACCTTATGCTTCAGCTATAGGGAGCTGAATGTATGCTATGGTATGTACCAGGCTAGATATTGCACATGCAGTGGGAGTCGTTAGCTGGTATATGAGTAACCCTGGTATTGAGCATTGAAATGCAGTCAAATGGATTCTCAAATGGATTCTCAGATATTTGAGAGGTACATTCAGTAAGTGTTTACACTTTGAGGGTTCTACTACTACTGTACAAGGCTATGTTGACTCAGATTTGGCAGGAGATATAGATAGCAAGAGGAGTACTACAGGTTATGTATTTACTATTGGTGGGACAACAGTGAGTTGGATTTCTCGACTACAAAAAGTGGTTGCTTTAGTCACCAAGTGGGAGATTGTTAGCTTGTGGTGACTGATCAGGAAAGTACTGTACATTTTTCCTCCCGATCGGTAGCGGGGGTTTGGGGGCGGAAACCCCCAAGAGCCTGAGGTGAATTTTTTTGAGGCTGACATATTTTTCGGTTATTTTGGGTTGACATATTGTAACTCATTCTAACCCTAAAGCGGCAAAAATATTGTATAATATGGCTTAGGGTTAGGGATTTCGTTAGGTATGATTTTAGTACTTGCGATAGAATTGAGCTGTAAGGGATTACAGATTGTAATCATGTTGTAATCACTGGATAATAAAATATTGGACTCGCTATTGGTGGACGTAGCCCAGGAATTGGGTGAACCACGTTACATCTTTGTGTCTTGTGTTCTCTTCTGTGTGGTTTATTGTTTTATGATATTGGTTATATTTGCATGTAATTGTTATTTCTGCCTTGTTAATCCTAACAGTGATCTTTTAAGAGCAAGCAACATTAATGCAAGTTTGAGAGTCACCTTCAATATTCACAAATTTGATATTATTCCATTAGCACAATCAAGCCCCTCTAATAAGACATTTAACTCAATCTCATTGTTTGTGGATGTGTGGAGTTTCTTAGAGATGACTTCAATGAGTTTACCTTCAACATTTTGTATTATTCTCATTCAACCCAACTGACCCATATGATTGCTTATGGAGGCCCCATCCACATTTAATTTTAATATTCCAAAAGTAGGTGCCAACAATTTGATTTCTACCCTATGTACCTAACTAAGCCAAGTAGAGAGGAAAAAACCAACGCGAGCTTGATCATTTCTTTATCATCATATTGTCCAAGGTAATGAACTCCACCGCTTTATATAAATTCATTTCAAATTTGATTGAGATGTGCTCATAGATTTCAATCTTAATTTCAATTTCAATTTTCCATATATACCCAATCTAAATTAATTAATTAAAATATTTTTTATTCAAAATATAAAACTACTCATCTTACATATTATTTTATTTTATATTTTACCTTTACATTTTAAGATTCTTAATCTTAAAAAGAAACCAATGATGATTATCTATGTCTAATACTCCACTCTCCACCCTACTTCACCCCACCTATTTTATTATTTTATATTTTACAATTATATTTCATGGTTCTTAATCTTATAAAGAAAACAATGATGATGATTAAATTAAGAATGGGTAAGGTTAGTAATTTTATAGTTTGAACGGGAATGTGTTATAATTAAAAATATAAAATAATAAAATAGAAAGCACCAGAATAATAAAACCTTTGAAAACCCAAAAAAATTTGAACTGTGAAGGAAAAAATGTTAGAAACTACATTAGCAGCAATGTCTGAATTGCCACATTAAATACCTTTCAATGGATTGTAAAATGCCATAGCTTCTAAGGCCCGAAAAATGGGAAGTGAACTCTGCGTTGCATCCATAGCAGGGCCCTGAAAAAATAGCCTTCAGAAGGCAACTTTTCTGTCTTGAATAATTTGATTGATATGGGTCTGATGGAAGAAAATTACATCGAGCACCGGGCATATGCGAGAGTTGGACTATTGGGCAATCCCAGCGATGTGTATTATGGGCGTACACTTTCATTTGGCCTGGCGAATTTCTGGGCAACCGCCCGCCTCAGGCCATCCCAAGATCTCGTGATCGAGCCGCACCCATATCATGATTTGGTCCAATTCAACTCTCTCGAACACCTGGTGGGTACGCTTTCTTTTTTGGTTTTATGACTCAATGCTTTTAGAGTTTGTTTTTCCATGAGCACCCATTTGCAGACCTTCATCTTAGAGGTATTGCCAGTGCATTACTCTGC
Source organism: Chamaecyparis obtusa (assembly GCA_027943335.1). Classification (NCBI taxonomy): domain Eukaryota; kingdom Viridiplantae; phylum Streptophyta; class Pinopsida; order Cupressales; family Cupressaceae; genus Chamaecyparis; species Chamaecyparis obtusa. The sequence continues at coordinate 148,350 of BSBK01005788.1, forward strand.
CTACTTTGACAGCGCGCTATATTGTTTTCTTGGAATCAGATATGACCAAAGCCTCCTGTATACGCAGTTGGTGCATATACACGTTTATACATGAATAATGAGGAGTGTAAACATACAATTTTTTGTGTGTAAATAAACATGTTGAAACACATTTAATTTGCACATGCATATTAGAGTAAATGTACATTGTTTATGTATATCAATATGCAGATCAGTGCATATACTGTAGAATTTTGCAGCTATACCTGCAAATATATAGATCAAGCTGGAAGAAGAAACAATACTTGCAGAAAAATACAGAACTGTTGAGAATGAAAAATTCTTATATTGACAATGCTAAAGCTTGAATAATTTATACAATATTAACCACTGCACAAACAAGAATTGCGGAGAAAATGACTGAATGATTCTGACGAGGCAGAGAGAATCTTAAGTCATACTACTCCTTGGTTAACTTAAAGCTAACAGAACATGCGATCTGTAAATTACAGCATGTGATCCATAAATTACGGCTTATACAAGAAATTAATTTCGCTGACACCCCCCCATTAAGGCTAACTAAGAAGAAAAATAAACTAATGAAAGTAAAGAGGAAAGAAGGAAAAACCCAGTGGGAACAACCCCCGCCTCACCCCTCCTCCCTCCCCCTCAAAATTAGCACTAACTCTGTATGTCAACTACTATGATGTAGTGTCCTTAACCCCAAGAAGGATGTGCAGAAAGTGAAATGCAAGAGATGATGTAGCCTTCCACAATGTATAGTCAATGGTAGATGCTTGAAACTGGATGTAGAAGGTGATCCATGATCTTCGAACAACATTCTTCTCCTTAGGAAGAAACAAAACCAAAGATGCATGAATGAGGTCTCCCCAATCCCGAAAAGAATATGTAGGAAGAAAACTCAATATGTATGATGTCTCTAAAAATTGCTCCGTAGTCTCCATGTTGATCCGGAAACTTGTCATAATCAAATCAGGCATTGCTGAACATGATAATCTGGAAGCTCTTAGAAATTGATGTAAAACACAATCAAAAGACTCATGTATCTCCTTAGAAGGCAAATAGATCTCCTCAAAATATTGTGCAAATGTATCCAAACTCATATCAATCTGTGAGGAATGATCTTGTAGAGAATAAAAAAGAGGGTCAGAAGGTTCCCTCACAATAACTGAAGAAGAATCACCTTCATCAAAGAGAAGATGTATGAAATCAATACTGTCATTTAGATCTGAAATGAGGGATTCTACAAACAAAAATGAGATGTCTAATAGAAATTGATCCCAACGAACTGAATCCAGAACATATAAATGAACTCGTTGTAAAGAATCATTGGAAGCTTTCAATGAAGCAACTCTAAACTCTGAAGAAACTATTGCGGTAAAATAATGAATGTGTTATTAAACAATGATCATGAATGATCTATATATACAAGATACAAGAGAATGTTTCTATAACGAACATGAGAGAGGAAATAGAAACATTCTTGTAGAGTGAAAGAGAAAGTTTCCATAACGAACAAAAGGAGTTTATGGAAACATTACAAAAAGAGTGACCATTTGAAATAGACGAAAGAGAGATAAAATTTGAAATTATCTATTATCGTAATAGAAACAACATGTGCATATGGGTTATCAATAAATTGATCATCTAAGAAGGATGTATCCAAACAAGGTGGGGCAACAAAGATCTCAGTATCATCCATAGAAGCCTGGTTATCCAAGGAAACATCACTTTTAGATGAAGAATCAATGTCTCCATACATTTGTCGGATGATGGTCCAAGCAATGAAAGGGCACTCAGTGTGCTTTATATGTTGTAGAGTATCCTCTGAAATAGTAATGCATATTAATCCGTAGACAATGTCATTACTATTCAACCATGCAATTTTCTGTTCATAGTTTCTTGGCTCAGGAATGTGTCCAAGGAGATAGGGCAATAGATTCTGCTCAAGGCAGTGATTCTTTATCCCTTGCTTCCGTGACAGATAATTCTCTGAAGTTAGCTTGACAACAGAAGGATGAAAATAATTACCAGAAGACATGATTAACCCCCTTCTAGAACTTTATTACAGTTTGTGATTGCAAAAACACATTAGAGGCAACTCCCAAACTATTGAAAATATTCATTCTAAAATAGCTCTAGTCTACAATACCTACAAAGAAAAATAATACTCCTTCCTAGCTCCTGTGGGCTCTGATACCATGTAGAATTTTGCAACTATACCTGTAAATATATAGATCTAGCTGGAAGAAGAAACAATACTTGCAGAAAAATACAGAACTGTTGAGAATGAAAAATTCTTAAATTGACAATGCTAAAGCTTGAATAATTTATACAATATTAACCACCGCATAAACAAGAATTGTGGAGAAAATGATTGAATGATTCTGATGAGGCAGAGAGAATCTTAAGTCGTACTACTCCTTGGTTAACTTAAAGCTAATAGAGCATGCGATCTGTAAATTACAGCATGTGATCCATAAATTACAGCTTATACAAGCAGTTAATTTTGCTAACATATACACCATGTATATATGTGCATGCTTATGTACATGTGCTTATCGATGTATATGGTGGGTGCACATCAGTGATGGAATACGGGGGACTGGGAAAAACATTTGGGCTGTTATAGGTAGTTTTTCAGTCTATGGATTCTAATTCTATATCCATTTGTATCGTAATACTATAACACCCAAAATAGGTTAGAAAATCGCTTTGATAATTTTCCTTTACTTACCAGTCCAAGTTATTAGATTACTCCATCATTATCATAATTCTGCTGTTCCAATATTAATCATGTTACTTGATTCGCCAAGTAACCAAACTGTGATTATCGTCGCTGGGAATCATACCAGATTCTTTCTCCTTTGGGCTTATGCTCTAGAATTCTTTATTAATAGATTTCCACATGACCATTAAGTTTTATTCGAGACTAGCATGCCACATGGCATGCACAGATTTTTTCCATTGATCCTAGGAACTTATTTTTAATACTTGGGGTTTGGACAGGAAGATTTGGACCTGAAATATCAAATAACATTTAATTAGGTTAAACTTTTAGACTTTGCAATTGCCAGAGGACATTTCACGCCATTTGTCGGTTCTAGGTTTCAGGAGGAAAGAATGCCTCCCAAGGCGCAAATGCCCCTCTGAAAACCGGACCCACTAATTTACTAAATCTACTATAGAAGTTCGTAAGTCTGAATTTTAACTTTAATCATCCTATCCTGCAGTTTGGACTTGAAATGCTATCTTCTGGGATTATTTGGAAATTGACATCCTTAGTGAATAGGAATCGAGGAATCTGTTCAGACTGGGTGTGAATGGTAAACATGTTTCGATGTTCCTTGATTTCACATCAAATAGGTTGATAAATTGGCAATACCCCACTTCGAGTCCTCCTGGGAACTTAATTAACATTTAATTGGTTCACTGAGAATTTGGCTAAGGTGTAAAGGCTTAGAGATCTGGACCTTAAAAGGATCGTAATCATTATTTATAACCTTTTTGGCTCCAATTTCTTTTTGCAACTTTTGAGGGTTCTGTGAGGTAAAATGTATTAGAGAGCTTATAGATGTGAAATCTCTGGGAATTTGATTAAGTGGGATTTGAGGTCCTGGTTTTTTAACTTCACCACTCAACAGCCAGATTATGTCCTTCCATCTGGAACTACTTTCCACATGGCACACTTTGAAGCCCACCTTCACAATTAACCACTTTAGATTTAAGACATGGCTACATTTGATTAAATCTGACAATTCTAGGACTAGGATGCACAGATTTAACATCTGATTAAACTGGTTTTGAAATAGATTTTAGATCTAGTTTTTCTTAGATCAATTGAGGAACGACAAAAGGGGAAAATATCTTCAAAACTTCTTTGGATCCAAAGGTTACGTTTGACTGGTTTAACACTTTGAAAATCTGGAAAGCTCACAGAAATTTAACTAAGGCATAGACTCCTTCATCTTGATTGAAACCAAAAATGGATTTCAACAAGAGATTTGAATATGACTAATGCGAGGACTATATCATGTGGCTTGAACTATTAAAGATGTCTAAAAATGACAACGGTCATTGGAACAACTTGGAATTGACTAAGCCAATATAAATCAATTATATGGTTTCCCTGGGAAGCAAGGTGCCCCAATCATTAGAGAGATTGAGTTGCATTTTACTCTAGCACATTTTTATACGCAACAGGTACAAACCTCTAGGTCATCTAACATAATAATGTATTTGTGCAATTTCATGCTTGTTTTGTGCTATGCAAATGGGCGGGGACATCTGTGAGAAGGAGAGGATGAAGATTGTACACCATCAAGAATGTACATATTCAAGAGATTAATGAGTAGAATGATAAGTTTTGTTTAATTTTCTTTGTATGAATTTGTTCCAGTCATGTTATTTTGTTGCTTTATGGATATCTGTCTTTGTAAATGGATTGAGAAAGTCCTGCAACCTATTTGAATGTGTGGAGTAATGAATTACCTTTGTTTTAAACCAAATTTGAGCAATAGCCGTGGAATATGTTGAAAGAATGAATGGTTTTTCCAAAAAACTGTTTCAAACCCTTAAAAACAGAGATGTCTGCAAGGTTTTTAAATATCTTGAAGATTAACCATCCAAATATTAAGATTCTTTGGTATTCTATGGTGCACTGACATGGCTTCAAAATGGAATTGGTTTTAGGTCAAATGGTTTTGTTTATGATGAGAAATATTATGCCCTAGACGGATGTGAATGCATAGTTTGCTTATTTTATGACAGTCAAAAAGAGTCCCAGTACAGGAGGCATAACTTTTGATTGAACCGTTGGATCTTTTTGCAAATTGGATATGTTATTGTTAATCAAGTTTTCTACAAACTCACCGGAGCGATTGGCCTAATGTTGTCTGGTGTGAAAGTTATTAGCAACAGAGTTCTGATCTAGAAAAAGGCAGTATGACAGTTTTGTGATTTCATTTCTCATTAAAGATTAATGTTTGTGATCAGTATATGGAATAGATGTTGATAATGGGATTAATGGATTGGATGATGTTGTATGGATTGGATAGATGGTATCTGGTGCAGGAGCACCATGGCTACAAGGGTCACTTCATGATCCTGAAGGAGCATAATAGGTAATATGAGTCCAAATGGCCTATAAGGTCTTAATGTGATGTAAATGTGGCCATTAGAGCCACCAAATGTAATAAAATGCAAGCAAAATGCTAAAATTGTAAAAGTTGCCATATGGGCAAGACAAGGCCTAAAGGGCTAATTATGGGGTTAAATGGTTAGTTTGAGGGATTTAATAATAAAATATGTTTGTAAAGGTCATAATTTGACCACTTGAATGTAATGGGGAATATAAAGTTTAAAATATTTAGAGGTTGCCAAAGTTGACAATCCCATTGTCAACTTGGCAACACAAATTCAGGGACAAACTAATGTAACCGAGCATTGGGGAGTTAGTTGGGGAGTTGTAGTCTGTTTGTGGGTAGTTTTTTTGGTTTGTGTTAGGTGTTGAAGGATCTATTTGATGGAGATCCACGTGAGTATGGAGAGGTAGAGGTGTGTGGGAGTCAGGGAACCAAAAAATGTAATGGTTTTTGAATCAATAAAAGTTTGAAATTCTGCAATTTTCATGATTTTCTCTGTATAACAGTCTGAAAACGTGGATGATTTGGCATTGTTTTAACATTTTTGTGGTCCATCCTTATATGCATTGGAAAGGCCATTGAATAACCTTTAATTTGGATTTGGAATGAGCAATTTGCATTGAGGATAGTGAAAGTTATTATTATTTTCTGAAAACTGCTATAAACCCTCAACTAGGATATTCCAGGGTGATTTGATGTGAAATAATAGTTCCACATTGAATTTGGTCTCCATCCTTGGGGGAAAGATGGTGGACATAATGTATATTGATTCCCCCATGTGTGCAGGTGTTTATGCAGAGGTTTGGCACGCACTCCATTGAAGGAAAGTGACTGTTGACAGTCAGGTTGAAGGAATAACTGTCTTGAAAAGTTCAGTCTTAGTGCGGGGGCATTATCTCGGTCTGCAACCGTTGGATTTCTCTAAATTTTTTATATGTTGTTCACAATCAAGTTATTCAAAGTCTGACCTGGGCGATTGAGAAATTTTGATCTGGTTTGAAAGATATAGACTTTTGTGTACAGGTATATCTAAGAGGACAACAAGGAGGTAAATCTGTTGTGTTTAATCAAGAAGTTGTATTTGTTGAGTCAAATGGATATGATGGAGTGTGGAAAGGGTTTAGATGGTCTAAGATTTATGTTCTAATAATGATATTGATGGAACAACATATTATTTGGGTTCATGGGGGATCATTATTAAAGGGTTATTGATCTAATGTATGGGATTAAATTGTGAAAGGGTATGTTTGTTGATGAGTACAGTCACAAGTGAGTGGAGGTATGATCAAGCATGATCAAACAAGTTGATAAGAGGGGTGATGGGAGTTGTCTACAAGGTGTAGAGTCTAGTGGCAAGAACCATTGTTGACCATTGAGAGGTCTATTGTGTGGGTAGGGTCCAGGAGATTGATCCATTGAAGGAGGATATTTTCTAGTAACCACTAGCCTCTGCATCAGTATCTTTGATCAGGACATGAATTGATTGGTATTGTTTATGGATTATCATTGTAACTAATGCTTGTGTGCAGACAGTATGGTGTGAGCACCAAGTTTCCTTATGTGATCAGTATGTGGAAGAGAATGGTTTGTGATTCAAATGATGGTTCGTAGTGTGGATGGATTGCATCAGCAAGGCGTGATAGGTCTTGGGGCTAGAATCCTTTGTGAGGTTTGAAGGTATACTCATGGTTCATTGGTTTAGCTATTGTTGATGGTTCTTAAAGATTGATGAGGGTTTGGTTTATTGAGTTGATGTATTCCTTGAAAGCATTGTATTAAGATGTGTGCGGTTGAATTCTTGTAATGCCTTGATGAAATGATATGTTGAGAATGGTTAAGGTTCCTAGTGAAGATTTGATAAGAGTTATATGAGTTGGTAAAGGAGATCGATTGTTTGGATTATGCCTCTGAAGTATTGAAATTGATGATGAACATGTTGAAATTCTGATTGGATCAGTATGATCCTTGGGAAGTTGGTTGTTTTGCATGATGCTCTGCATCACACACACACACAGAGAAAAAGGGAGAAAATAAAAGAAGGAAAGAGAATTTATACAATGGGTACACCGGAGTGAATAGTTAGGGTCTTGGTTGGGCATTGGGCATTGGAGAAGGGGAACACAACGTGTCCAACTTGGAGTGCAACATACACCCGGGAGTGACTTGGCCAGGGCTGTGTTATTTTCATACTGTGAGGCATGCGTTTCATACTGTGAAGGTATGTGGGGTTCTGAGTAAGAACCGTGTCTTCTTGGAGTGCTTCCTTGCCTGGAAAGCTGAGACTTGTATTGATCCTTTGTGTGTGCCAGATAGTAGAGTTCTTTGATTACACAGATATGTATTGAGTTATAAATATATATTTGCAATTAATAATGTTTAGTGATTAGATTTATTTGTGCACACTAATGTTATTAATGTTTATTTAATAAATATTGTTGCATGTTATTATCTTTATATGTTTGGTTGTGATGAGCATATATATATATTCATGAATTATTTTGTTTGAAATAAAGTACTTAAGATTAGAATATTATTTTAATAATCAAAATACTTATAACAACATTCTAGTTAACAATAAACTAAGTTAGGGTAAAAGGTGAATTACCAGAAGTGACCAAGGCATAGTTGTCTTGCAAGATAGAGAAGTGTCAAAAATTGGAGGCAGAAATTGTCTCATTAAGAAAGAAGTCAGCAAAATATGATAGTAACAGTAAACTCAGAGTAAGATGTTGGCCAAAGTTCAAAGATATCAGGAAACAATAACAGCAGTAAACCACAAACTCCCTCAAAGTCTGATCACAAAGATGCAGATGTTTATGTCAAGAGAAGCAACAATGTGTTCAAGGGATCACCAGTCATACAAGAAAGATTTCTAATCAGGTTTAACTCTCATTTTTTTGGTTATTGTTTCTTTTGTAATCAGTATGGACATAAGATAAATGAGTGTAGAGTTGCCCTAGGAAGAAGATCAAACTTTGTTGGAAAACATTCCCATGACATGATGTATAATTTGAGATGCTTTAACTGTCATAATCTTGGTCACATAGCCAAGTTTTGTAGATTGAATGTTGATCAGCAAAGTAAGAAAATTAATGTTTATGTTGAGAAGATGAACAAGCTGAAGTTGGTTTGGAAACCAAAGCAAGTAACGTATGTTGAGAAATCAATGTCCAAACAACACTTAATACTGAAAAGAAAGACTTGTGGGTGATTGACAGTGGTTGGTCAAAGTCAAATCACATGACCGGTGATAGAGAGAAGTTTACTAAACTTGAAGGTTATGATGGAGGGTTTGTTAGATTTGGAGATAATACTTCTAGGTAGATCAAAGGCTTAGGAACCTTGTTGTTGGATAATAATATGCCTATTCATGATGTCTACTATGTAGAAGGTTTAAAACATATTCTCCCGAGTGTCAGTCAAAATTGTGAGAATGGTTACAATGTTTTATTCAAAGCTCAAGGATGTGAGATAAAGAGGAAATCAAGAAAGATAGTTGTAGCAGGTAAGAGGACAAGTGGAAATGTTTATAGTCTAAAAGATATCACAAATAGTGATAGAAAAAGAGACATTTGCCTTATGGAATAGGTTGAAGAAGGTTGGTTGTGGCATAAAAGACCTGGACATTGAAACTTTGATAACCTAGTAAAGTGAGTGAAAATCAGAATGTTAGAGGTATGCCATCCATTAAGAAGCCAGCAAATAGCACCTGGAAGGAGTGTTAACATGGAAAACAAATAAAGATCAGTTTTGCTTCAAAAGAACATTCATCCACTAAACCATTGCAGCTAGTTCATACAGATTTATGTGGTCCTACTAGGACAAAAGCTATTAATGGAGAGAACTATTTCATGCTCTTTGTTGATGACTATACAAGGATGACTTGGGTGACATTCTTGAAGCACAAGTCAGAGGCTTTTGAGAGATTTAAAGTGTTTATAAAGATGGCTGAAAAGGAATCAGATTTGAAGATAAAGTTTTTGAGATCAGACGAGGGTGAAGAATATACTTGAAAAGAGTTTGAAGACTATTGTGAACAACATGACATTAAAAGACAATATGTTGCTGCAAGGACACCTCAACAAAATGGGGTGGTAGAAAGAAAGAACATAACGGTGAAGGAGATGGCTAGAACCATGCTTGATGAAGCCAATTTGCTTGACATTTGCATTTGAAAGAAGCTATTCATACAGTTGTGTATACATTGAATAGAGCTCAATTAAAGGTCAAATCCAAGTACACACCTTATGAGTTGTGGTATGGTAAGTCAGTCTCTGTTTAAGTACTTTAGAATTTTTGAAAGTGCTTCATTAAGAGACATGATGAAAGTTTGGGCAGCTTTGAGTCAAGATGTGATGAGGGTATTTTTCTTCGCTATTCTACTCATAGTAAGGCATATAAATGTTTTAACAAAAGATTGAAAAGTATTGTTGAAAGTGCTCATGTAAAGGTTGATGAAAAGTTGCAGATTGACAAAAACAATGTAGAAAATGTTTAGGAGGAATCTGAATTAGAATTTGAAGTTAAAGGTGAAGCTCCTAAAGAAGAAGAGACAACAAAAACTCCATTGATATTGTGGTAAAGATTCCTTCCAAGGCACTTCTAAAGCATCATCCTTAAGAGCAAATAATTGGAGACAAAGAGCTAGGAGTTCGAACAAGAAAAAGAGCTGCATTATTAGGTGAGCAAGCAGATTTTTGTTTATTATCAGAGTTAGAGCCTAAAAACTATACTGAGGCCAGCAAGGATGAATGCTGGATCAAGGCCATGGAGGAATAATTAAGTCAGATTGAAAGGTACAAAACTTGAGAATTAGTCCCTAGGCTTGAAGGTAAGAATGTTATTGGAGCAAAGTGGGTATATAGAAACATGTTATTGGAGCAAAGTGGGTATATAGAAACAAGCTAGATGAAGATGGTAAGATTGTAAGAAACATAGCTAGACTTGTTTGTAAAGGATACTCTTAGGTTGAGGGTATAGATTTTGGTGAAACTTTTGCACCAATGGCCAGGCTTGAAGCCATAAGGATATTCATGACCTTTTTCAGTATATAAATTTTTTAAGTTGTACCAAATGGATGTTAAGACATCTTTTCTAGATGGATATCTTGATTAAGAAGTCTATTTGGAACATCCTAAAGGATTCATATGTGAAGAGAGTTCTGATTATGTCTATAGGTTTAAAAAGGCTCTATATGGTTTGAAGCAAGCTCCTAGAGCTTGGTACTGTAGTTTGGATAAGCACCTATTGGCACAAGGGTTTACTAGAGGTGGTGTGAACAACAATCTATATGTTAGAATACAAGGTAAGGATGTGCTTGTTGTAGAACTTTATGTAGATGACATTATATTTGGTTGCAACAATGATGATATGTGCAAAATGTTTTTTTAACCTCATGTAATCAGAATTTGAAATGTCCATGCTTGGAGAGTTGTTCTTTCTTTAAATTGCAGATCTTTCAACTTGAAAAAGGTATATTTCTATCTCAAATTAAGTATGCAAGAGAGATGCTTAATTGGTTTCATATGGATGAATGTAGACCGATCAGTACACCTATGGTAATAGGTTGTAAGTTGAGTAAGGTGGATGATTCACCTGATATTGATCAAACTAGATATAGGTCTATGATAGGAAGCTTACTATATCTAACAACCTCTAGACCTGATATCATGCAAGCAGTGTGTCTAGTTGCAAGGTTTCAGTCCTCTCCCAGAGAGTCTCATGTAAATGCTATCAAGAGAATCTTTAGATATATCAAAGGAACATTGGACTATGGATTGTGTCCTTGACACCATGATTTTACTTTAACTGCCTATATTAATGCTGACTGGGCAGGGTGTCTTGATGACATGAAGAGTACTAGGGGTGCAGCCTTTTTCTTGGGTGATAGACTTGTAGCATGGCATAGCAAAAAGCAAGAATCAGTGTCTCTGTCAACAGCTGAGGCAGAGTATAGTGCTGCCACTTCATGTTGTACTCAGATCCTTTGGATGGTGCAAACCCTTTCAGACACGAAGGTAGAAGTTCCTAAACCAGTTTTAATCTCATGTGATAACACTAGTACCATCAACAATTCAAAAAATCTTGTTATGCACTCAAAAACTAAGCACTTGGACGTTAGATATGATTTCTTGAGAGAGCAAGTGATGGTCAATACAATTATATTTCCACTACAGACCAAGTAGCTGATATCTTCATTTAGCCCTTAGCGAAGGAAATCTTTGAAAGATTCAAACAGAGATTGGGTGTCTTGCCCTTCTCTTCTGTTCACTAATCCATCAGCTAGATCTTTTTATTCATGGGGAGCATATATTTTCCATCTTTCTTTTTCTGAAACCTCAAACTTCTCCCCATTGTCATTGATGTCAAAGGGGGAGACGAGGACAATAATTAGTTGATTTTGTTTGTGAGACAAAGATTATGTTGTATACTTGCTGTTGCAGAAGTGCAGGGTGAGCTATGGCTGCAAAAGAAAGTTTGCATTAGTGGTTATAGCAGTGTTAGGAAGGTGCAGAAGACGGGAATTATAGGAAGTTGTTGCAGACGTGCAGGGTTTGCTAGTGGGTGTAAGAGTTTGTTTGAAGTCTAGCACAATACAGTATTCAGAGATTTGTGAGTTGATATTGATTGATTATTCTTGTACAAGTACAAAGAATGTTGCAATTTGAGATCGTGAAGATGAGAAAATTCAATGTATTTAGCCAGGGGTAGTTAGTTGCAATTACTGTAGATGTTGACATCAATGCCAAAGGGGGGAGTTTGTTGACATATGTTTGTCATTGATGTCAATTGATAGGATTTGTTTGTCAAAGGAAATTGAAGCAATTAATAGGTGATAGGGTTTTGTTGATAAGGAAGAAGTTGTGGATGGGTTGAGATATGCATGTATTGTGTACATTCTCATCAGATGTGGAAAAATAAAGTTTTTGGTTATCAGGTCTTTATCTTTTACTGAATCCTATAGCAGTTGAGTTGAAGATTGGTAAGTAGCAAGATGATACAATGAATGACAAGGTACATTACTTGGATCAGTAAAGCATGTCATTGAAGTTTTGATACTGAGGAAATTGTCAAGGTTTGGTGACTAAGAGTTTCCAATGTGAATAGTCAATCCCGTCATCATGGCAATAGGAACAGAACCAGTCACAGCAATAAGAACTTTATTGATCACAGTAAACACAAAATATCAAATGATAATGACATTAACCATTAAAGTGATCTCTAATGTTATGTCTAAGGTCGATATTCAGTCCTTCAAAGATTCAGGGATGAAGATCAGTTTTTAAACACCAGTGGCTAGTTTGGTGACATGAACTTGATCAGTGGTTACCAGTTCAGTTCTGCAAGTAACAGATTTTGCTAACTGCTCGAAGGGTTTTTGAAGATTTAAAAATGAAGAAGTTTGCTCTATGATCGATTGATGAAGTAGCGAGAATTAAAGGATATAATCTCTGTATACGATCTGCATAAGTGAAGTGAGATTAAAAACAAAATATCAATGTCATTTGTTTACTGATACAGAGATAAGAAGTCGTGATCAGGGTTTTAATGAATAAGAACATGAAACCCTGTTTGAGGAGAGGTTTATGAAATAAGAGTCTAAAAGACAATTTTTGCTTTCTGTTCTACAGATACTTTTAGAGATAGAAGTAGATTATTGTTCATGAGTAGATAAACCAATGATTTGTATTGGAAACCAAGTAATCCTTTGCATTGTTTTTTGTTTAAAAATTGGTGTAAAGGAGGTTTGTGGATCTTCAGTGAGAAGGTGCTCTTATTGTCAGTGAGGCATATAGTGTATTACCAGTGAGGCATAAAATTGTAATCAATGAGATTCATGACTAGTGAGGCTTAATAAAGTTTATTTTCATAGTGGTTTTTTAACCCTTCAAGGGTTTTCCACACAAACACCTGTGTCATGAGTTGTGCATGTATGATTCTTGTGCTCTATGAATTGATATATGCCTTGATGCTATTGTTCTGTTGATTATAGGCTGATGTATGTCTTAGTGCCATTGTGTTTAAGTGTTTATATGCTATTTGAATTGAATTTTATTGACCACTAATTCATCCCCCCCCTCTTAGTGGTCTGGAGTATTCCAACAGTAGAAAAGTACAAAGCCTGTTTGTAGGCAATGAAATATTCCTAAGTGTAGAGAACCGATTTTGGTGGGATTTTCTTTCCTTTTGTGAAGTTCAATCTGATTATGCCTTTGAGATCTAATATTGTTCAATGCCTTAGAAGAGGCCAATGCTTTGGAACTACGGGATAAGATAGGGACTTTGTATTAGACAATCTATAGTAAACAATGCCTTAGGAGAGGCCAATGCTTTGGAACTATGGGATAAGATAGGGACTTTGTATTAGACAATCTAAAGTAAACAATCTTTTTCCTTGAAAGACACTATATTCTCGTAGATGATGACTCTATGACAGCATGTGGATACATTTTGGTAATTAAGTTAGCCTCAATTGATGTTAAAATGGGTGAAGAAGATAAATGTGTTACCTTATGATGTTCTTTGCCAGGTTTATTGGATAATCTCATTATGTTCATTTATAGTAAATCATCTAAGTTAACATTTGAAGAGATGGTTGTATCCTTGTCATCAAAACAAATAGGTGAAAATGTTATGTTGACTATGAAAATTAAAAAGGGCTGTTTAAATATGAAATTATTGCTGAATCAGAGGAAATGTATTGAGACCATATTGCAGGATTCTACAATGTAGATGAATTCCCTTTAATGTCCATGATCAATTGGTTTAAAGTTATTTGTAGAGCAGTGCTCCCAAGACACAAGAGGATATTGGGAAGATGGGTAATGTTACTTATGTGTAATACCCCTCCTCAAGATGTACTCAAGTTTTTCTACCCTTTTGATTTTCAGAGGATAATCATCTGGTTTCTGTTTGTGTGTTTTTAATTTAATTTCTGAATGTAGAGTTACATAAATAGGATATAGAATGCCAGCCAAACTATTTATGCAGAGTATAAGAACATAATCAGATTGCAACCACAAAACTACAGTCTACTAATCAACAATATGGCAGCCAAGAGTATGAATATCTTAGTTACAATCTGAATTTTAATGATATCAGGAAACACTGTTTGCAGGATCTTAAGGTACATTCAAAAGACAATTATCTGATCTTTATTTACTGCAGAAATAGATACTTCATACATATGTGCACAGATCTGAAGATACCTTATTCCTTTACACAGTTCCAGCTCTCAGCAATGGTGTATTAGATATATGGCAGAAAATATAAGCATGAAGTTGGAAGTTGATGACAGTAGGTATGGTAGATAGCAAGCTTACTCCTTCACCATGGTAAGAAATGTATGCGCTGCCATTTGTGTTCATCAAGTCACTCCCAGCTAGGAAGCTCTAGCGATGACCAATCCTTGCTCCGTGCAATCAGAAAACCCTCCATACTACCTTTCTTTTTCTCACAACCTAGTTACAATACCACGTGGACTCCAAAGCTGATTATGCTGAACTAAAATGGCAGCAGGAAGATGTCAACAAGCAACCAAGGAAGTGTAAACTCACGCCGTATTACCCATATATTCGCCTCCTCATACAAATCAACCTAGGCATAGAATGTTGCAGTTGTAGCAATTTTCTAGTAATTCTTCAAAGCTCATGATTCTGAGATTTGTCTTTTCAAAGACTTCAGAATTTTTCTTAATCTCAATCATATTTACCAAGCGAGAAATCAGAATGATCACTTCTGCAACTAGCCAGGACAGCTATTTTCACTACCGAAATTAGAAGAAAATAATCCTGCCTATGCAAATGAGCCTCAATAACCTCAGGAAACTTATTGAAAGACTTTTAGCATTCCCACACTTTTTAATATTTCATTAAATTCAAATAATAAAGCAACTTTAATAGTTCCCTTTTCATATTTTGCTTAAGTCACCTTATCCAACTATATTAAATTAATTAAATAATATTACCGCAAATATGCACTTTATTGCATAATATTATTAAATAAATAATTTAAATTATTCTTTTACTGTCAACTTTAGCCTACAGGAATAAGATAGGCTAAATGGTCTCCTGGGCTACTCCTCAGAAGGGGGCATTACATTATGCAACTCTTGATGAAGTTTAAATCTATGCCATTGATTGTACTAGATCAAAATTTGTAGTAGGAGTTGGAGTACATATATGTCAAATCCACATCTCTGGGCTCTGTACATTCTCACAGTTGATAATTATACAAAGACCATACCCGTAGGTATATTCACACATGATATGTGCACTATAAACATGTCCATATTTATACACAAATGCATAGGTACAGATTGTACACATGTATATGTGCAGACCATTTAGAAAGTTTTACAATCTATGTATTGACACATGGGTGTGTTTATAGCCGGTTTGTGTATATACATGTGCTTTCATTAACTCACATACTTATGGTCTATCTATCTTTGTGCCACATTTGTATAGTGTATATATACACATGCCTATGTATGTCCTTGCATGGTTAAAAATCTTGGCAAGTTGCTTGCTAGTCAGTAAGGCTTGGTGACTTGCTTGAAAACTCATTGAAGGGTCGACTCTTAAGCAAGTGGTCTCTAGGTAACTTGCAAGCACCCGAGTCCACACTAAAATCTATCTTATTGGCGGAAGAAAACAAGCACCAAGGATGAAAACACAAAAACCTTCATGCTATTTGTGTTTTCAGTTCTTTGACAACATTTCGTTGATTTACTGATGATTTGTCAAAAGCAATAAATCATAAAGAATGACATGACCCACCAAGTTTCTTTTTACCTTGAAAGTCTTAATTTGCTTGGTGGTGGGGATTTTGTCCCTCGATCCTGCCCTATATTCTCCTGGACCTTGGAGGAGTGCTGTCTGTCAACCTTGTTGGGTGCTGGTGCCCCCCAATTTCTCCCTTTGGTTTTAAAAATCAATTTTTTTTAAAAAAATTTGTTTTGGGTCTTGCTTGATGGAAAACAACATTTTTACTCTAATTTGGCTTGGAATAACAAAAACAGCATGTTTCCCTTGTTTTTTGACTACTTCAGGATTTTATAGTTTCACAAAATTTTCCGAAGTAATTGAATTCCATTTATACTCTTTGTTTGCCAAGTCAATCCATATTCCAAGTAATGCTTCTATGATCAAAATAGACTTGTGTGTTCTCTAAATTCATTCTTTATGCTACACATGCATTATATAAGTTTACTTTGCAAATTCATGTATTTTTAATTTTTATAATATGCTGAGTGTCAAGTCTGAGTCAAAATTTAGGCCTGCGGAGTTTTTCTTGAGATAGAGTTTTTGAACTATGTGTGGACATATTCATGTATAATCTGGGTGTATATCCATGTTTGTTTACAAAATATGTGTATATATATGATATATTATATTGCGGGGAGAATGTGAATATGATTTATCAGAAAAAGTTAATTCAGCTGGTATAACTTAAATTGGTATTATGCTTGAATTGGAAGGTATAATTGAAAATTAGCTTGTCTGTAGGTCACTAGGGTGGAAAATGAAGGCTATTATGGAGGGGTAAGGCTGCTTATGGCAACATGCAAGATGTTCTTTCATTATTGCATTGATCACAAGATTGATCTAAAGGGTGACAATTTCACTTTGTCTTATGACACCAATATTCCTCGACAGGTATTTAAAATTATGTCAAACTAACTCTGTAAGTGCAAGATCTATGTTGAAGAAAACACACAAAAAATTGGAAGCACATGAATTTTATTTTTTTCTGTCTTCTTTTCTAATAGCATTGCTAAGTTAGGCTTCACTGTTTATCTAATTTTGCACAGATTAAATTTCATTTGTGCTGTTTATACCTTGATCCTCACATATGGAGATCTATAGTTAGGACAGAAATACAAGTAAGGATCCAGTGGCTCTGATTTCTGTAGGTGTGTCACAGCATGGACTCAGATGCATCTTTCAACCCAGTTGTGGGATTGTTGCTCTTTTCATCTGCAATGCCTGGGATAATGTGTTACATTGTGAGACTAAGAATTGAATTTATAACTGTCCCTTTCAGCATAGGAGATTCAGTATTATTATGCAGTGTTTGCCAATATATGTTAAAGTTGAAATTATACAGATGCAGATTAATTGTACATACGTACATTCCCTGTCTCTTAGTGCCAAGGTTCAGACTTCAGCTTTACTAGCCTTTTTAGAGAAAGATTTTCCATGAAACTGTAATTTTGAGCTGATGTAACTCTCTTGTTATTTGGTGTAATATAAGATGCATTTCTTCACTAAAAAGGGGTAACCTTTGCTTGAAGGCACTGAGGCTTCCTTGTAGCTCTTCTTGATTGGGGTTTCACCTTGTTTCTCAAAAGCCAAAGGCTTATCTCATAAAAGAAAGTCATGACACCTGAAAGACAGTGCCAATCGAATGGACTCATGACGTGAGCCATAAGGCTATCGTATAGACACATGCCGAAGAAAATCACCAGTTAAAGTCGCAATTTGACCCTGATTATTGCCTTCAGACCTTAAAGATAAGGATAAATGTAAAGAACCCAACTGACTCTCAACTGGAAACTAACTCTTTTCTCAATTTTATTTGTAATTTAACAGAGATCCAAAATATTTATAACTTATTTGCAAAATTTCAATTAAAAATCAGAGATAATATTTCACTGAATTTCTCAACATAAGCATTATGAACAATAGAAATTTATATTAACTTCATTGCTTATTTAAATTGGAATTCAACCAGCCTGTCATTAACAATAACCATTACAATAAACAATTCAGAATATGGCACCTTGACAAAACGTGCATGCTGGGAATGAAATGCAGCCACATGAAGAATTGGCACCAAGCATTAAACTCCTCCCCTTTTTGCAATGATGTCTTCAAAAACTAACCAAGTGTAACTCCAACCAATTCACAACAGCAGCAACCTGTTTCAGCCCTCAAACTTACAATCATTTATCAATAGTGTACGGCCCTGCCATGTCCATACGGCAGCTTGCATAAAATCTGTACGGCCCTTCCAGAATTCCGTATGGCAGCCTTACAGATGCTTGTCAATAACTCCCAGCATCTTCCATAATTGCTAAACAATAACCCCCAACAATGCTATCGAATTTCTAAAGAATTCTCTCCAAACTATGAAGACCAAACTCACAAACAGCTTCTTAATAACAGTAAACCCAGTAGAGAAGTTAATTCAATTTGCTCTACCTCAGCAGCAAATTGAATTTCCAGAATTAGAATTGTATTCTCAGAATTCAGTTTGCAAAATTCATCATCAAATAGTGATGATTCAAATTGCCAAGAGAGGAATCAGTCCTCAAACCCTAGCCATTTCTCATAGCCAAGAACTTCATAAAATTTTCATCAAATGAATAATGGATCCTAAAAGTGCTTTTTCGAATTGAATATATAACTTTTTTGGAAAAAGCTTCAATTTCACTTTTTCCACTTAAGAGACTTTTTAATGACAACTTCATTTTATAACATTAAGTTATAAAGTCATTAAGTTATTAAATTAAAATAATTTAATTTAATAATGATAACTTTAAAATAAAAAGCCACTGTAAACCATTGACTGCAACAAATCCGTTTCTGACACCAGAGCCTCAAACTTCAACTGCCCTGACAGGAATAGCCAACTGCCAGAAATAGCCAACTGCGACTTACTATAAATAGTAAGTCTCTCAAACTGGAGATCCCCTGAAACTCAATCCTGAAACATCTGACACTCCGTGCAGATGCCCTGCTAATTCTGGCCATACCCAAAATGCCACTTACTAAAAATAGTAAGCTGACCAAATTGACCCGAACGAAAAGCAGACCTGATAATCTGAACCTCCAGAATGGAATCCCAACACTGGCTTCGCCAACTGACCCTCTTTGATTGCCTGATTAGCTTGCGAGGGTCGCCAAACCAAGCTAATCCCAATAGTTTGAAAAACGGGGACATTACAATAAATCATAATATGGTTGATGTCAATACCTATCTTGAATCATGATCTATGCACATAACTTAAAATGGTGCACATGCATCATCGTATTATTTAGCATCTAGTAATTAGATTCTTCAACAAGTATTGTAGAATACATTGTACATATTGGTGTGAAACATCATATAGATTTGATACACTTGCAGCCTGAAGAAAAATGGTAACAATAATTATGATCCATAATTAGCTATCCTATAAATAAACACAATCCACCATCAACATTGCACAATAAAAAAACTAGATTCTTAAATTAGTTCCGATATTTCTTAACATTTTGGGTAGGAAAAAAACTATGGAATAAACTGAAAAAACCCAGAACTCCCAAATTTTTGTGTATTTAAAAAAATATGAATCTATACAGAACTGACATTCAAGATATTTTGAATCCACAGTTAAGACATTATTGGAGCAGAGAAACCCTCTTAGGGGTAGAAAAGTTCACGATGAAAAGCCTTGAAATGCTTCTATCTTTTATTGGAGCATTTTGTAGTGGAAGTGAATGTATGATTTATTTGGAACACTTTGTGGCAGAATATGATTTCACATTGAAGCAAGCACTCTTTGATTCTTCATTTACAGAAAAGACTACAGTGGTTTCTCCTCTATTTTTGATTCCTTTGATCCTCCATAAATAGCTTTGTGGTATGGTTAAGGTGCCATCTACCTTGTAAATCCTATGACATGGTTCCAACTTCCAACATCCTTCTAAGGTGTCCTGAGGCACTTACAGTGTATTGGAAAAATATTTTGAAATATTTATTCTTAGTATTGTTTGTAATACATTCATAAGAGATGACGGTTCCACTAGCAATGATAAATGTGGGTTGTGTGAATATTGTTTTCCACACATGTGGATGCCTAGAATGAGATAATTAATGAAATGTGAAGAGGAAAAATGAGTGGCCTTTGGTCTTCTCTAAATGGGGGTTTGGAAGAGGCAACAAGTGTCTTTTGGTATTCCGTCACAAGATTGGGCACCCAAATTGGAGTGGAAGAATTGGAGCCCAAATTGGTGTCCTTTTGAATACTGTGGAGGGAATCTAACGGTTGGGGTTGTTTGGAATAAAAAACCTTCTTTGGATGCTTTGTTTGGTGGTTTTGGAGTTCTTGCCATTTTATAAATTCAGCTCTTTGGATGTAGAATTTGTGAGGAATAGTTGAATGTAGAATTACGTTACAGGAACAAAGTTAGGTGGGAGGCATAATAAGTTCTCTTACAGGTGTAGAGGTGCTTCCATGTTGGATGCAAAGAGGAGAATGAATGTGTGGCATGTAAATCTTGTTTCAAAGATAATGCATACTTGACCTCTCTTTTTGGTGGAGTTTTTTCTTGCAAGGGTTTCTCTACATAAATCTTGTGTTATATGATGTTCTTGTGTTGCTTCAACAAATACTTATGTAAGGCTTGCATTACTAGCAATCAACTTAAGCAATTATGCAATGCCCCACTTGTTTGCGAACTCCAAAACTCTAGTCCACACCTTATGCAAGAATGAAGCTACTCAAGGTGAATACCAACAAGGAAAGAATCTTCAACTAAAACCAGAAATGATGCCTCCAAGTGTCATATCACTCTTAATGCAATCTACATCTGTTTCCTTATTTCCACATTTCATATCTGGTGGTCTCCCAATAGGGTAACCAATTACCTCATAAAGTGAACATGTATCAAAACCAAGTTGGAACCCACACTCAAACTCATGTCTTGGATCCCACACCTTGCTATTTTCACCAAATGTAATGCTACATCCAAGAGTTGTTTTGTCACCCAACTCAAAAAGGGGATTGTCACGTGTCTTCTCAACACTCATCTTTAACTATGGGTTATCAATGGAAACTACAAACTGATTTTGCAAAGAAAGTGAACTGCCGCTTTGATGAATACCAAAATCAGAACTATCTATTATTCCTAACCGGTTACTGAGAGGAGGGGGCGGTGAATCAGTAAATACTATTTCTATCTCAATTAAACCTTGTATATAAATTCTTGTAGAATAAATAGAATGTAATTAACCATTCATAAACAGAAATAGAAATACTCAGATCAACACATGTACGTGGAAACCCTCGATTAGAAAGAAAAAACCACGGTGAGACAGAGCTCACAATTTCACTACTACAGTAATAAAGGTGCCCTATTAAGAGCTTACAAAGCACTTGTAAGAGTGCTATCCGGTAAAGGGATTTGGTAGAAAACCTGTTAAGATCTTGACTCTGTTAGGAGTTGCCTTGCAAAAGGACTTTTAACACCAATTAAGATGCTACCCGGTTAAGGGATTTATACAACGAACCTATTAGGGTTCACCTTGATAGAGGGATTTGAATATGCTTAACAATATTAAAGCAATGATCTCTAATGACACATTCTGTCTGATTAGGTTATACCTGATACCCTTATCACTCTGCTTGGCTGTTGAACCTTTCTACATTTCACCTCTTGTGACTGTAGCTTCTCTCAGAAAATATCTTTCTCTTGCTCTGTATATTCAACAACGCTTCTTTTGTGTCCTATGACCTGTATTTATAAGAAATTAATCTTAATAAAAGCTCAACTCATAGTACCGCCAAGCTGTAAACTCACCCATAAATCATGCAGCAAAAAAGCTTTGCGAAATGATCTTGAGTTTACCTTGAAACATCCGTGTAGAAATAAAACTAACTCATATTTAAAAGCTAACTCCAGTTCTAAACGGTGAATGCTCCGTATTATCTAGTTTTAACTCAGACAACTCCATATAATCCGGTTTGGATTAACATGTAGTTGACCGGTATCAATCTTATGCTCGGTTGTTCATACATCCCCTGTATGTTCTATAGACCGGTTGTAGACACACTGTTTGATCTCCCGGTACATATACTCTGTTAGGTCTACCGGTGCCTAATAAGGAGTATGAGTGGTCTACCAGTTTATCGGTGGGAATGATGTTTGCATCTAACTTAACCAATGACAACTTAAATATATCAACAATCTTCCCCTTTGGCATTGGCGGCAAAACATCATTTTTAATTCCTTATCATGTAGACTTCCCTTGTGCTTGTGCTTCTGCTTTGTAGCTGAATCTACTTTGTATTCTGACCTTCTTCCGACCTTCTCTTTCTGATCTTCTTCCAGTCCGTCTTGAGGATATTCTGATCACTCCGTCTTTGATCTTCTTCCCCTTTTTGCCTCCATAGGACAAAGGGTAGATATTCCATTGTTATTCTGGTTTATATCTGTAGCTTTGTGAATATATCCTTATACAATTTCTTTGCTGTATGTAGAAAAGGATTCCACTGACCGGTGACATGTTCCAGATTTTTTTGTGCTGCTTGCAGCGATACAATTATATTCTCCATGTCTTCGACAATCTTGTAGTTCGGTTCCTTGATCAGATTTTCAGCCTTTGTTGCAGTCCTTTGCATTAGATCAAATGTTGGGACCAGAAATAATTGGAATCCAATGAGATCTTGGATTCTCTTTGTCTTCTGTTCTAAAGCTTTTCTCAAAATTAGAGAAAGACTGTCATCTGTCTGCTGTACTTTGTTGCAGAGGAGTTCTTTATATCAAATTGAGAAGAAAGAACTCTTATATCTTCTGAAGTCTTGGACGACTTTTCAGTGATATCTTGAACAAAGTCATCAAAATTGGAAGTTCTTGTCATTAGACTTCCTGCAACCTATATATGTTGATGAAGTACCTTTGTGTTGGTAGATACTGTAACTTTTATCTCTTCAACCTGTTTATGGAGAATTTCTATTCTCTTCTTCTCATAATGATCAATGACAACTATTTCTGGATCGGTGAAATCTTCTCCGGTTGCTTGTGCTAGAATCTCCAATTGATCAATCACAGGTTCTTCTTCATCAATATCTGCATCTGGTACAAAGTTGTACAAGATGTTTCTGACACTAGTGAGGACCATGTCCTGCTTCCTCTTAGTGAGCTCCTTAAGCTGTCTAGTTGACATCTTGCTTATGTCAACCACAGTGTCGCTAACTTTTCTTTTCTTGGCTTTTGACTCAGTTGCAAAGGTTAGCTTCCTCTTAGATGAGGATGAGCTTGGAACATCGACTGGTTCCTTCTGACTCTTTTCTTGCTCCGGTTGCTCTTCCACAGGCTTTTCTTGTTCAGTGTTGACAAGTACTTCTTGTTCTTGTTTGTTCTGTGCTTCTTGATTTTCTTCTCTTCCCGGTTGCACTTCTTCCTCCGGGTGGACTTCCTCTTCCGAATGTAGTGGCTCTTTCGGTTGAACTTCCTGTTCCGATGGTGGCTATGTGTGCTGCTCCTCAACTGTATGTAGCTCACCCATAGCAATTTCGAATTCACCTATTGTATTGTCAGTAGTCATCTTGATCGATGACTCTCCCAGTACTAGTTCCTTGGGTAGAACTTGTTCTCCCAGATTCACCTGTTCACCGGATGTGAACTGTTCCTTAGGAACTTCTTGCTCACTGGTTGTTGGTTCTTCACGAGCAGTGAATTAAACCGGTGGTTCTTGTACTGTCTCAGGTTCTTCTTGTGGACCTGTTGACTTGAGAATACTAAAGTCATATTGTTGCCAGAAATCTAGTGACTCTTGATAGACTTCCTTTTCATAATCATTTACTATCTTGGCAACCCTATTCCTAGTATCCAAATTCATTGATACTTCCTCCATCAGAAGTTTAATAGTATCTTCACTGAGACCAAGTTGTACTAGTGACAATGTCTCCTTAACAATTTTAGTGTTGGAGCCTAGACTGGTTCTCCATTTATTCATGAGTCTAGTATTCAGTTCAGGAGGAAATTTAGACCTATAGTCTCTTGGACTTCTGTTGAAATCTAAGAAGGTTTCCAACAGAGCCACTATTATCGCTTGTTTATCTTTCTCTCCTAACACATTAAACCATTTAGCCGCATTGGCTACTTCACCAAAATCCATGACTTCATCTACAATATCATTTACA
This sequence comes from Chamaecyparis obtusa, assembly GCA_027943335.1. Taxonomy (NCBI): domain Eukaryota; kingdom Viridiplantae; phylum Streptophyta; class Pinopsida; order Cupressales; family Cupressaceae; genus Chamaecyparis; species Chamaecyparis obtusa. Next base: position 172,410 of record BSBK01005788.1, read on the forward strand.
GTCATTGTATGAGCCTTACCTTTTTTTGGAGATACCAGTATGGTTGGTGGAGCCAGATCGCCACCTTTGTCGCCAGTGATATCGACGATGACCAGTTTAGTCGATACCTTTACTTTGACTTGAGCCTCGACTCCCAGAATTCCCTTTCCTTTACTGGTATCTTTGACCGGTGGCTCAATGTTCATCTGGCATGCTTCTTCTGCCTGTTGTTGGGTTTGAAGAAGTTTTGTCCATGTTGCCACACCTTCCTCATGCACCTTGTCAACTTCTCCAACAAGCATTTGACTTATCCTCTTTCTTATCAAGAAATTCCGCTTGTGCAATTTTGCTTGATGAGTTGCCTCGTCCAGAGTTAAGTGATTCTGAACTTCAAGCAGAGCCCTAATTCTTAGCTCCTTTTCTCTTTCCATTGAAGCTTTCCATCTTGCTTCAAGAATCTCTTGGAGATCGTTAGGGACAACCTTATGAAGTTCGGTAGTGTTGTGAGGTTTTCACACCATCGCCCCAAAATTCTTGGGGACCCCCGTTTTAAACTTTGGGCCTTTATCTTGCCTCCCGACTTGAGCTGATAATTTGTAGATCCTGATGGCATTGATAGTTTGCTTTGCATTCATGGCTCGTCCATGGTTTCGAAATTTTGAAGATGGAGTGATAAACATGGCTTGATTTTTTGAGTGAGGATGAATTTCAATTGTAAAGATCGTGATGATAATTTGAAAATCAATTTTTGCCTTGCATTGAGATTTGTTTTGGGATTTTGTTTTGCCTTGTAATCGAATTTGAGATTTTTGGATGAGTCTCTTTGTTTTCAATCTGAAATGTATCTCTTGTTATTTGCCTTGATTTTTACTTCTAAATTCAAATCTTCTTTGGGCAATAAGCAAGTTAAATCTGAGATTCACTATTATTTTCAAATTTTTAAATGCTTGCAATTTCGAAATTTTTGGGCAATTGAGATAATGAGTTTTTCATGGTAATTTGCATAGGAGACATGGTTTTTCGATTTTTGTTTTAATTGCTATTTGGAGTTGATAATTTCGAAAATCTGAATGTTCAAATTCGAAATTCCATGCATCAAATCTTAAATTTTCATTGGGCAATACAAGCATATTTTATCTTTGATCAATTTGCAAATAATAAGAACATTTTTTTTTTTATCTCTCAAATTGATTGGGCAAACAAAATTTGAAATCTGGAAATGGCATTGTTATTTTCGATTTTCTAATCCTTTTACATTTTCGAAATTTCATTGGAGGCATGTTAATTAAGATTTGGGAGTTTGTATTTTGCAAAGTCGAAATTGGCATTGAATTTCAAAATAGCCCAGCCCTAGTTTGCAATTTCGAAGTTAATTTGAAAGTTTTTTTTAATTTTTCGAAATTTATTTGGCCTTTAGGCCAAGTCGGCCCCAATAAGCATTTAATTTATTTGTTTTTTTTTGAAAACTTGTAGGCCTGGGTCGGCCCTGAAATTAGGGCAGAGCGTGAGATATAAAAAGGGAGCGTCTCCCTTCATTTCAAACACAACAATTTGGTTCTCCAGCTCTGCTTATACAGCGAAAATTAGAGGGTGTTGTCAGCTGTTTTCTCACCACTTTGGCAATGATTTGGAGCATGTTTAGCAGAGATTTTCGAATGCAAAGAGGTCATGATTAATTTCAGACCCTTAGAGGGCCTCATTTCACATGTCTAGGCTCCCAAATTCTGGCTTTTAGAGACAGAATATTAGCATTTTGTCCCAGACCCGAAAATCAGACTTTGGCAGCGTTCTTTCTTCAAAATTTGGCGGCAGGCTTCTTCAATTCTGGGCAGCGATCTCAGTTGGATGGTGGATGTCATTGTTTGGGGGCAGTTTGTAGGGCAGATTCAAGCCCTGGGATCACTGTTGTAGCAGGCAATCAGAATTGAATAGGGGGCGTCCTTGTTTTAGTAGCAGGCCTGGGTGTTTAGAGGCAGATTTGAAGATGTTTGAGGGCAGATTTAGTGCCCAACATCAGCATTCTCAGTCATGGAAAGAGCAGAGATATACAAGTGGTGATTTGAAGACCTCTTTCCATCCATTTTAGCATCCCAAAATCGAAATTCTTGAAGGCAAATTTCCAGCATTTATTGGCAAATCCGAAATTCAGAGATTTCATTCTCAGAATTTTGACAAGTGAAGATTCAAGTTGTGGTGTGAAGTTTGGATTTTTGGCAAGGTTGAGGCCTCATTGCAAGATTTTGAGGGGCAATTGAAGGAAAGATTTTGATCTTCTTGAAGGCTATAAATTTCAGACTTGTGGAGATAGAGAAATTTTGTGAATCAAGCCAAGGCAATTGCATTAAGAAGGATTCCTAGCTTTGTACTTGGGTGAGTGGCCTATCTTTTCCCCTCTCTTTAATTGCTTTCATTTCATTGGTGCTAGTTTAGGTGTTGAAAACTAATTTCAAGAGTAGAGTTAGAAGTTTGGATATTAAGTTGATTACTCGATTGTCTTGATTGACTTTTTTTTCCCAAGTTCTTGCTTGCATTTCATCATTGCATTTCATCATTATAGGAAGAAGATTGGAGTGATAAGTGTAGCCCATCTTAAGGTATTGGCGGGGAGTGATAAGTGTAGTATTCCACCCCTAGGGAGAAGATTGGAGTGATAAGTGTAGTCCATCTTAAGGCAAAGGCGGGGAGTGATAAGTGTAGTTTGCATCATTGCATTCCATTATAGGAAGAAGATTGGAGTGATAAGTGTAGCCCATCTTAAGGTATTGGCGGGGAGTGATAAGTGTAGTATTCCACCCCTAGGGAGAAGATTGGAGTGATAAGTGTAGTCCATCTTAAGGCAAAGGTGGGGAGTGATAAGTGTAGTTTGCATCATTGCATTCCATTATAGGAAGAAGATTGGAGTTATAAGTGTAGCCCATCTTAAGGTATTGGCAGGGAGTGATAAGTGTAGTATTCCACCCTTAGGGAGAAGATTGGAGTGATAAGTGTAGTCCATCTTAAGGCAAAGGCGGGGAGTGATAAGTGTAGTTTGCATCATTGCATTCCATCTTAGGAAGAAGATTTGGAGTGATAAGTGTAGTCCATCTTAAGGTAACGACGGGGAGTGATAAGTGTAGTATTTCATCTTATAGAGGAAGTTTGGAGTGATAAGTGTAGTTTCACCAACATTGTAGAAAAGGCGGGGAGTGATAAGTGTTTAGGATGGCTGATGTTAATGCAAGCAAGTGACCCAGAAGAACTAATGCTGAAATAGGAGACAAGGAAGTTATGATACCCAAAACCACCTTCTTCTCGAAACTGAAACAAGTCCGAGACACCAACAGCGGTACCCTTGACATGATTCAATTAAGAGATAGGTTGAGAGACAGCCAGTCCCCTGTGGCAAAGAGGATCAAATAGTATGGATTTGTGCAAGGAAGTGTTCAGTCTACCCTAGCAGCAGACATGATACGACAGAATTGGTTACATCAAGTCATCAAGGCTCACAAAGTCAGATTGCAAATCAGAGTGCAGCGCCTTCATCGTGCTTCTCAGTCAAATTCCGGGCTCTACTAAAGGTACACAGTTTGATCCTTGGATGTTTTATTTTATTGAAGGGATTGAGAATGGTTAAGGAAAATTGATTGGATTAGGATCACTAGCATGAATTTAGAGTTGCAACTTAAAGAGTACAAAATCGGGGGCAAATCTACATGGGGTCCTACTTCTTCAATTCGGGTGCAAGACTACTAGTGATGCTTTTCCAGTCGAACCAAATCTAATCTTGGGGAGATGCATTGCACCACTATGGTTGAGGCGAGTACTTATGCCAAAAGGGCAAGGTTGTGGCAGTTCGAACAGTTGAAGGCAGTCAAGGGTTAACCAAGGAGGAAAGCATTGATGAAAGCAGTTGATGAACTCAGTGATGGGTGGATTGTGGAACAATCAAGGAGAGATGGTGAGGGCAGGTGCCCCAAAACCCAAGGTTATTTTAACAAAGATGCATGCATGCAGATCAAATCCAAATAGGAAGGTTAAAAATGGCAAAGTATTGAAGTAAAGAGGAAAGTGATTGAAAGGTTGAGAAGGTCAAGTTTGATTTCAAGGCGGTGGCTAAGAGCAAGGTTCTTAAATTGCACAAGGTTCACATCCAGGCAAGCCACCAAGGTCAAGGTAAGATTACCCCAAGTGCATGGAGACCTCACCCTTTCGAGGTCAGGACATCAAGTACAAGCAAGTTCAAGTGGTGGTGAGAAAATTTCTAAGGACAAGCTCAAGCATTTCCAAGGCTTCATCTCATCTCAAGGATTAATGAACTTTATAAGACAAGGTTGATGAGGTGGCAATTTCATGTGCATGCAATCAAATCATGCCAAGTGTCCTATGTTCTCATTGGTTGACAGATTATTGTAATTTTCTCATTGGCCCACAAAGTTGGTGCCCTCATGTAATTGGTTGAAATATGGTAACCCTAATTAGGGTTTGTAGGGTTTAATCTTGGCCCTTGATTTTGCCTCTTAATCTTGGCCACTCGTTGTAATTTTGAGCCTCTATATAAGGCCATTTGTACTCATTTGTAAAGGAGAGTTATTTTGAAGAATTGTTGCCAAAATACTATCAAATTGTTCTCTATTCATTGTTGTGGTTTGCATGGTGGATATACATGATCATTTTGGTGTATTGCATGTTTCTTCTCATCTCTCAAATTAGAGTAGAATTTCATTTCATGTTGTTAGAATGGAAGTAAATGATTAGTTGTAATGGTGATGTTGGTGAATGTTTGATGAGGATCTTATACTAGGCCACTAGCATCTTGGCGGCTTGTCAAGGAGCCTTGTGTGGTAATCTAGTCAATTGCTCCCAAGTTCTACTTGCATTTTATCTTTCCGCTTGTACTTCAAGTTGGGTTGGAAGATAGGTGTTAGTGTGAAAATCTTAAGAGTTTCCCTTAGAATCATCGCACCGATGGAAGTAGCGCCGCTGGCAAGCTTTCATTTGGTTTGATCCCCATCCATTTGCCAATCTTTCCATTCAATAGGAGTAGTAGTAGAAGTAATCAATAGCTTAGTAGTTGAAGTTTAGAAGTTGAAGTTTGAAAATTTTGAAGAGCAAAGTTGGAAGTGATATAAATAGAAAATCATTTGAGAATGTTTGAAAAGCAAAGCACCACCAAGTTTCTTGGAATGAACAACGTAAGCCCGCCGAAGTGATTACCAGCAGATCACATTTTATAACTGAGTTAGTATCCACAGGTGTAAGGAACCTTGGAGTATCTTATATACTTTTCAAGAGAGGGTTGAGTGTTTGGTACACTGTATCAAGTATTTCAATTGCTATATGTTATGTAGTGGTACAAAACTCACATCAACAGGTAGGAGTAAGATTGAACTTGTAAATACAAAGAACTACGACTTCTATTTTTCTCCTATCTTCTTCATTAGCCAGTTCATACCTCCTTCCAACTGATGCCATACCACCTGTATCTACTAACCCTTTCACATATTCATCAATTGTATGTTTTCTTCTTCTCGGTGCATCCTCTTTCATCGGTTTAGCAGATTTCTTCTTTTGTAGAAGAGGAATGGTGTCTTCAGTCTCTTCCCCTGGACCGCTAGGTGCTTCTTGTGCTCTCTTCTTTTGAACTTTGGGTTGACGTGCTGCCGGTTTCTTCTTCGGTGTAGGAGTCCTCTTCACATATACCTTCTTCGGTTCTTTCACTGAAGATTTCTTCAGATTTTCCATTATCTCCTCATATGTTCCGAACCATAATGCAAAGAGATCTAGGTCACCCTCTTGTAAGGCATCTGCATATGCCTTGGTTGTCTTCGAGGAGATCTCATAATCGAGCTTTGATGCATACTCGTTTTTTGGTTCTACAACCTGAATGATGCAGTGATTGGTGGTTACTAGAAAACACACCTCATCTTTGTAGGATTCAACAATAGTTGAGGGAATCCTTTCCCTGGCGTGCATCCTCAGCTGGAATGCCTCAAAATAATCATTTATAATTTTACTAAACTGGTTTCCCAGTTTATTGGCCATGTCACTGATTTGTATCATCACCGGTCTATCAGTTCCCCATGTAACCTTGCCTATTCTCTTAAAGTAATTCTGATAGTAGAAGAATAGACATATCAGTAGGGTTTCGTATTTTAGGAACTTCTTTACGACACCAAGCTTCTTCAAATTTTTGAAAATCTGCCCTCCAAGCATGTTGCAAATGTCATACTGCGTGTTGTCATGCATGATCTGGTAAGCGGCATGAATGGCTCCTCCCGACACACTATTCAAGTTGCTTCATTGATAGATTTTATAACCTATCACTGCAGATGCGAACCGAACTTCCTCATCTTCAATGTCATTGACGGTCATCAGCCGACTGTTAGATTTGGATTTTGTCAGTTTAGTGACAACGACATTGGAGATGGTCTGAGGGTGAGGGCTTCGCCTTTGTTGCAATGCCCGATCACTCTGTGCAGATGCTCCTTAGTGATTTGAGTGCATGCGCCTTTCGCAAGCCAGATTCCAGGTTCATGCACGCGACTGAGAACCAGTTGTATCCAATCTGGTTGAAAGACGGTTGGTGTGAAGAACTAAACTGGCTCTTCTTGGTTGTTTATTAATAAATTTGAAAAAAGACTGCAACTAATTTTAATATTATTTATACCAAGTAAATTCCAATGACACTTCCACCGGATTTTCTTAACAATTTCAGATAAACAACATTTTGAATATAACATTCACTACTCTGAATTTTATATCAAACAAGTTTCCTAATAAGCACAAACATTTGAAATTTATATTCACCTGCACTTCCGCCAAATTCTTATGCTATCACTAAATTCTGAAAATAGCCGCTATCTTTGAAGAAATTCATCACATGATTGCCTGGACTGAACGTGAGAAGTCTGCAATGAATGCCGAACCAATGAAAATGGCCGCACGGCCCTGCTGAAGATAACATGTAGCTTGGAAACTGCCACCGCCCAAACCCCACACTCACACGTGCCAGGAAATGCAATTTACATAGCCCGTAACTTAGCAAATATGCTGCCAACTATGACGTCTTTGAATTATTTGCAGACGCAACATAATGAATGAAATCAGATAATCCCCCTTTGCATATCAATTTCGAAAATCATGAAATGAATATATAAGCCTCCAGAATAATAATTCAGAATTCCTAGTGTTGTATTGACAACACAATTTCATTAGCAATTAATAACTTCAGATTTGAAACCTTCACAAATCTGATATACAACAGCACCGAATTGTGATCACAAAAATATTCAGCTGTAAAATTCACCATCAACAGATAATGGCTCAAATTACGAGAAGAGGAATCAGTCCTCGAAACCCTAGTCAGGTTTGTCTTCTTCACGAACTTCAATAAAAAATGATTTCAATAATGGATCTGAAAAGTGCTTTTTCGAGTAGAATATATAGGCTTTTTGGAAAAAGCACTTTTTTAATATTTTCACTTAATTGGCTTTAAAAAAAATCTCACTTTATAACATAAAGTTATAAAGTCACAAGTTATTAAATTAAATCAAAATAATTTAATTTAATAACACATTTAAAATATAAGCCACTGAACTGTCTGACTGCAACCAACGAACTTCTGACATAGCACCAAGTCCAACTGTCCATCTAGGAATAGGCACTGCCTTGCCAGAAATAGCCACTTCTAAAAATAGACTTACTATAAATAGTAAGTCTCTCAAACTGAAGATTCTCTGAAACTTGATCTTGAGATATTTGACGCTCCGTGCAGAGAATCCTGCTAATCCTGGCCATACCCAAAATATCACTTACTAAAAATAGTAAGTTGACCAAAATGATCCGAACGAAGAGCAGACCTGATAATTAGAACCTCCAGAAAGGAATCCGAACGTTGGCTTCACCATTTGACCCCCTCTGATCGCCTGATTAGCCTGTGAGGGTTGCCAAACCAAGCTAATCCCATAAGTCTAAAAACGGGGACATTACAGCTGGATAACAAACTTCGTTTATCAACCCTAAAGATACCAGCTTTGCGTATTTATTCTGAAGCTTTCCGTCTTTGCACAGTGAGAGCCACTCGCTCTGGATGAAGGTTTCACCCAGCTCATCTTGCTTAGCATGAATATAGGCTGTGACATCTTCAGTCATGAGAACTCCATTTGGCACAAATGACAGTGCACCAGACATGTTCTCCTTGTTTTGTTCTGCCCTAATATCGTAAACAAGTCGGTCGACAAGATTTCCTTTGATCAATTTGACAACAGAAGATGATGATGCCATTGCTATCGACCAGTTTACTCAAAAATCACTTGATCGTCCTTAGGAAAATGACTTAACAGTGATCTTGAATCAAAGCACGAGAAAATTACTCAATCATAAATCAAAAATTGCAAAGTAAAGTGATATGAGTAATCGTCCTTCCTTTATATAGATTTAGGGTCTAACGGTAATTACCAAACGGTAACTATTGTTTAATGGCTACAACATTAATTACCTTACCTAATCTTTCTATCTTTTTTTGCTAACCGGTATTTAGGCTTTTACCTGTTGAACAAACCTCGACTGATCAATACTCATCTGTAGGGTTCAAATGATAGACCGGTAACCTCTTCCGGTTTTACTTACTGACTGAGTGAGTTTATTGCTCACTAGTCTTACCGGGAACAGTAGACGGGCTACCGGTTCCCTCTAAGCCTTTTAGACTCAATTTGCTGAAGAGATATCACCATCAGCAAATGATGATCTTCCCTCTGTCTTCTCCTCAGCGGAGCTCTTTGATTCCTTCTTGAACCAAATCTTCTTGACTTCTTTCTTGGTCTCTTTTCCTTTGTTGTCTTTTTGATTGGGAGACAAGGTCTTCTTCACCGGTTTGACCGATCCTCTTCTTTTGTTCACTGGCCGGTTTTTGTTGATGTCAGTTTTGTACCACTACATAACATATAGCAATTGAATACTTGATAAAGCATATCAAACACTCAACCCTCTCTTGAAAAGTATATACTCATGGAGAACATGAGAATGCTCCAAGGTTCCTTACACCTGTGGATACTAACTCAGTTATATTAATGTGATTTGCTGGTTAATCACGTAGGCTGGCTTACATTGTTCACTTAAGGATGTCAAATTCTCGCTATGATGAGATTTAGCTTTGCAATGTATACTCAATTGACTTTCCAATTTATATCACTTCCAACTTTGCTATTCAAACTTCAACTACTAAACTACTTCTTGCTTTGTTGCTACTCCTATAGAATGGAAAGATTGGCAAATGGACGGGGATCTAACCAAATGAAAGCTTGCCAGCGGCGCTACCTCCATTGGTGCAATGATTCAAGGGGAATAAGACTAGATTACCACACAAGGCTTCTTAACAAGCCGCTAAGATGCTAGTGGCCTAGTATATAAATCCCTATCAAACATCTACCAATATCACCATACAACTAGCCATCTACTTCTATTCTAACAACATGAAATGAAATCCTACTTTAATTTGAGAGATGAGAAGAAACATGCAATACACCAAAATGATCATGTATATCCACCATGCAAATCACAACAATGAATAGAGAACAATTTTGATAGTATTTTGGCAACAATTCTCCAACATAACTCCCTTTACAAATGAGAACAAATGGCATTATATAGAGGCTCAAAGTTGCAACGAGTGGCCAAGATTAAGAGGCAAAATCAAGGGCCAAGATTAAGCCTTACAAACCCTAATTAGGGTTACCATCTTTCAACCAATTACATGAGGGCACCAACTTTGTGGGCCAATGAGAAAATTACAATAATTTGTCAACCAATGAGAACATGGGACACTTGGCATGATTTGATTGCATGCACATGAAATTGCCACCTCATTGTTGTGAGGTTTTCACACCATCGCCCCAAAGAATTTGGGGACCCCCATTTTTTTTGAGCAAGCCTTGACAATTTTTCTAGATCCGGGTATTTGGGTGCCTTAGCGAATTTTTGGGCGATCCAGAGGTTTTGAAATGAAAATTTTACACCTGAGATATTTTTGAAGTGCTTGGGAGGGTATAGCTTGTTTTCACCTTGTGTGAAACATTGATTTTCCTAAACAGTTGATTTTGTCTTTAGGCCAAACGAAATTCAATAGGAATATTTTATTTCGATTGTTAGAAAAATATCTGGCAGGGCAAATTTGCAAAATTTTCAGACTAAGATGAATTTTGAAAATTGATGAAATTGAAGAACTCGAGATTTTCAAAATTTAATTGTGAAATTGGATATTTTTGGGAAAATCTTGTAAATTTTTTTTGGTGGAGAAAAATGGAAATTAAAGAATAAATTTAAAGTTGCCAATTAGAGATAATAAATTGCAAAAATAAAAAAAGGGATAAAATTGCCAAATGGAAATTAAATTGCAAAATGATTTTTGGGTTGCAAAATAATAAAAAATTAATTTTGGTTGTCATGATTAAATGCATTAAAATCATATTTTTTGGGCTAAGTGTTTGTAATTTAGAAATTTAAATTGGGCCCCTTTGTGTGTTAAATTCAACGTATTTTAAGGCCTAGGAGGTGTGAAATTCAAGGCAAGTTATTGTGTCCACAATGGGGAGGGTTTAAAGCTATATTGGAGGCCTAAATGACCTTTTTTCAAAATTTCAATTTTAGGGCCTATGATAATTTCGGATTTGGCTAATTTAAACCGATAATTTTGCACTAGGTTGACCCAATTTTAAATTAAAATAAAATCCCCTAGGGCTGGGCAATTTATTTCATTTAATTCATGTTTAATTTGGCAATTTTAATTTTTTGTTTTTCCCTCCTACAAAGTCGGCCTTGCTTTTTTGGAGGCAAAATTTGGTATATAAGGGGAGCTCTCCCCCACTTCATTTCACCATCTTATTCACTTCTCTCCTTTTCTCTTGGCAAAAAAAGCAGTCCGAAAAAGCAGAGCGAAAAAGCAGTCCGAAAAAGCAGAGCGAAAAAGCAGTCCGAAAAAGCAGAGCGAAAAAGCAGAGCGAAAAAGCAGTCCGAAAAAGCAGAGCGAAAAAGCGGATCCGAAAAGCAAATTCGAAAATTGGAGAGTTTGATGAAGAGAAGAAGCTTGAGTTGAGGCAAATCAGATTTGTAATAGAAGAATTTATTGATAGAAGATTCATAGCAATCAGATTTTGAGAGTGAATTGGAGAAGGGGAGATTTTCTTGTGGAGACAGAAATTTTTTGAGAATCAAGCTAAGCCAATTACATGGAGAAGGAATTCCAAGCTTTGTTTTTGGTGAGTGGCCTATCTTTTCCTCTCTCCTTAATTGCTTTCATTTCATTGGTGCTAGTTTAGGTGTTGAAAACTAATTTCAAGAGTAGAGTTAGGTATTTGGATATTAAGTAGATTACTCGATTGTCTTGATTGGCTTTTTTCCCTCAAGTTCTCGCTTGCATTTCATAATTGCATTTCATCTTAGGCGAAGATTTGGAGTGATAAGTGTAGCCCATCTTAAGGTAACGGCGGGGAGTGATAAGTGTAGTATTCCACCCCTAGGCGAAGATTGGAGTGATAAGTGTAGTCCATTTTAAGGCAAAGGCGGGGAGTGATAAGTGTAGTTTGCATCATTGCATTGCATTTTTTTAGGGAGAAGATTGGAGTGATAAGTGTAGCCCATCTTAAGGCAACGGCGGGGAGTGATAAGTGTAGTATTCCACCCCTAGGCGAAGGTTGGAGTGATAAGTGTAGTTTCACCAGCATTGTAGAAAAGGCGGGGAGTGATAAGTGTTTAGGATGTCTGATGTTAATGCAAGCAAGCAACCCAAAGGAATTAATGCTGAAATAGGAGACAAGGAAGTCATGATACCCAATTTCAACTTCCGCTCAAAATTGAAATACGTTGGAGACACCAACATTGGTACCTTTGATATGATTCAATGAAGAGAGAGGTTGAGAGACAGCCAGTCACCTGTGGCAAAGAAGATCAATCAGTATGGATTTGTGCAAGGAAGTGTTCAGTCTACCCCAGCAGCAGACATGATACGACAGAATTAGTTAACACCAAGTCATCAAGGCTCACCCGATCAGATCAGCAAGTCAGAGTGCAGCAGCTTCATTGTGCTTCTCAACCGAATCTCAGGCTCTACAAAAGGTACACAGTTTGATCCTTGGATGTTTTATTTTATTGAAGAGATTGGAATTGATAAAAGAAAGATTGATTGGATTAGGATCATTAGCATGAATTTAGAGTTGCAACTTGGATAGTACAAAATCGGGGCAAATCTACATGGGGTCCTACTTCTTCAATTCGGGTGCAAGACTACTAGTGATGCTTTGCCAGTCGAACCAAATCTAATCTTGGGGAGATGCATTGCACCACTATGGTTGAGGCAAGTACTTATGCCAAAAGGGCAAGGTTGTGGCAGTTCGAACAGTTGAAGGCAGTCAAGGGTTAACCAAGGAGGAAAGGCATTGATGAAAGCAGTTGATGAACTCAGTGATGGGTGGATTGTGGAACAATCAAGGAGATATGGTGAGGGCAGGTGCCCCAAAACCCAAGGTTATTGAAACAAAGATGCATGCATGTGGATCAAATCCAAATAGGAAGGTTAAAAATGGCAAAGTATTGAAGTAAGGAGGAAAGTGATTGAAAGGTTGAGGGAGGTCAAGCTTGATTTCAAGGCGGTGGCTAAGAGCAAGGCTCTTAAATTGCACAAGGTTCACATCCAGGCAAGCCACCAAGGTCAAGGCAAGATTACCCCAAGTGCATGGAGACCTTAATCTTTTAAGGTCAAGACATCAAGTACAAGCAAGTTCAAGTGGTGGTGAGAAAATTTCTAAGGACAAGCTCAAGCATCCAAGGCTTCATCTCATCTCAAGGATTAATGAACTTTATAAGACAAGGTTGATGAGGTGGCAATTTCATGTGCATGCAATCAAATCATGCCAAGTGTCCTATGTTCTCATTGGTTGACAGATTATTGTAATTTTCTCATTGGCCCACAAAGTTGGTGCCCTCATGTAATTGGTTGAAAGTTGGTAACCCTAATTAGGGTTTGTAAGGTTTAATCTTGGCCCTTGATTTTGCCTCTTAATCTTGGCCACTCGTTGTAATTTTGAGCCTCTATATAAGGCCATTTGTACTCATTTGTAAAGAGAGTTATGTTGAAGAATTGTTGCCAAAATACTATCAAAATTGTTCTCTATTCATTGTTGTGGTTTGCATGGTGGATATACATGATCATTTTGGTGTATTGCATGGTTCCTTTCATCTCTCAAATTAAAGTAGGATTTCATTTCATGTTGTTAAAGTAAGAATAGAAGTAGATGATTAGTTGTAATGGTGATGTTGGTGAATGTTTGATGAGGATCTTATACTAGGCCACTAGCGTCTTGGCGGCTCGTCAAGGAGCCTTGTGTGGTAATCTAGTCAATTGCTCCCAAGTTCTACTTGCATTTCATCTTTCCACTTGTACTTCAAGTTGGGTTGGAAGATAGGTGTTAGTGTGAAAATCCTAAAAATATTCCCTTAGAATCATTGCATCAATGGAAGTAGCGCCGCTGGTAAGCTTTCATTCGGTTTGATCTTCGTCCATTTGCCAATCTTTCCATTCCATAGGAGTAGGAGTAAAGCAGTCAATAGTTTAGTAGTTGAAGTTTTCGATGAGCAAAGTTGGAAGTGATATAAAAGGAAGAAAGCTAATTGAGTATACATTGCAAATCATATCATCATCATAGCGAGAGTTTAACATCCCTAAGTGAACAACGTAAGCCCGCCGAAGTGATTACCAGCAAATCACATTTTATAACTGAGTTAGTATCCACAGGTGTAAGGAACCTTGAAGTATCTTATATACTTTTCAAGAGAGGGTTGAGTGTTTGGTACGCTGTATCAAGTATTTCAATTGCTATATGTTATGTAGTGGTACAAAACTGACATCAACACTCATCAACCTTATCTTATAAATTTATTTAATCGTTTAGATGAGGTGAAGCCTTGGATGCTTGAGCTTGTCCTTAGAAACTTTCTCATCACCACCTGAACTTGCTTGTACCTGATGTCCTGACCTTGAAAGGGTGAGGTCTCCATGCACTTGGGGTAATCTTGCCTTGGCCATAGTGGCTTGCCTAGATGTGAACCCCTTGCAATTTGAGAGCCTTGCTCCTGGCCACCGCCTTGAAATCAAACTTGACCCCTCTCAACCTTTCATCTTTCTTCCCACCTTCATTATCCTTGCCTTCTTTAACCTTCCTGGCCTTCATGTTCTTCTCCAACCTTCCCACTCGAATTTGGTTTGCATGGACCCCCCCTCTGCTTGAATTCTCTTGGGTTCTGGGGCACCTGCCCTGGCCATACCTCCTTGATTGTTCCACAATCCACCCATTACTTGATTCGAAATAATCGTTAAGTTCATCAATTGCCTCCTAGCTAATGTTTTCCTCTTTGGCTAACCCTTGAATGCCTTCAACTGTTCGGACTGCCACAACCTTGCCCCTTGGCATAAGCCTCTGCCTCAACCATAGTGGTGTAGTGCATCTCCCCAAAATTGGATTTGGTTCAACTAGCAAAGCATCACTAACAACCGTGCAACCACATAGAAGAGGTAGGACCCCATGTAGAATTGCCATAGAGGACTGACCTTCTTTCAACCTATCTCTCTATTGTATCATGTCAATGGTACCGATGTTAGTGTCTTGGACTTGCTTCAATTTCGAGAAGAAGGTGGTCTTGGACATCATATCTTCCTTGTCTCCTATTTTGGTATTAATTCCCTTTGGGTTCTTGCTTGCACTAGCATCCGCTATGGAGTGGTTCATGCAAGCAAGAAGGGAAAGAATCCAATCAAGACAATCGAGAAATTTGCTTAATGAGCCAACCTTCTTTCAATCTTGAAACTTATCTCCGACACCCAAACGAACAACACCAAAGAAACGATAACAATTAAAGAAAATAAGTTAAACTGATCTTCTTCGCCATAGAGGACTGGCCTCTCTCAACCTATCTCTCAATTGTATCATGTCAATGGTACTGATGTTAGTGTCTTGGACTCGCTTCAATTTCGAGAAGAAAGTGGTCCTGGGCATCATATCTTCCTTGTCTCCCATTTTGGTATTAATTCCCTTTGGGTTCTTGCTTGCACTAGCATCTGTCATGGAGTGGTTCATGCAAGCAAGAAGGGAAAGAATCCAATCAAGACAATCGAGAAATCTGCTTAATGAGCCAACCTTCTTTTAATCTTGAAACTTATTTCCGACACCCAACTGAACAACACCAAAGAAATGATAACAATTAAAGAAAATAAGCTAAAAGAAACCACCAAATTCTACAAATTTTAACTCGAAAATGGCAGGGTTTGGACAAAAATCAATAGCTCTCTCATCAAATCTTCAAACTCCTCTTTATCAACATGTCATGCCCTCAAAATCATGGCCTTCTCCCTTTGCCAAAATTGAGATCTTCTGAAATTTCATGGCCTCCTCTGTCAAATAACAGGCCCTGTGATAACAGGTCTGCTCCTTGCTATGGAATAGCAAGCCCTCCAACCAAAATCGCTGCCTTTAAACTTCTCCACAAATCGCAAGCCCCCCTCTTTGCCAATTTCGGATCTGCTCCTAAATGCTGGCCTCTACATTCGAAAATGCTGACTTTAACTCAAACTCGGGCTTCTATTGCTCAGGAAATTGCTGGCTTATCTTGCTCCAAAATCGCTGCCTCCTAACAAATTTTCGCTGCCTCCTTCTTGGACTGGGAATTTGCTGCTTGATGGTGGAGAAATGAGATTGGGGGGGAGGTCTTCTTTATACCCAATTTGGAGGCCCTAAAACAGGGCCGACCTGTATAAGAAAAGAAATAAATAAAAAATTAAATACTTGCCAAAAACAGGGCCGACTTAACATAAAGACATTAAATTCTCAATGAAAATAATTAATACCCCATT
Organism: Chamaecyparis obtusa; assembly: GCA_027943335.1. NCBI lineage: Eukaryota > Viridiplantae > Streptophyta > Pinopsida > Cupressales > Cupressaceae > Chamaecyparis > Chamaecyparis obtusa. Next base: position 188,263 of record BSBK01005788.1, read on the forward strand.
TAAAATTCGAAAATACCCTTGCCCAATCAGATTTCAATTCAAATTTTCGATGCAAACTTCAATTTTATTTCCATATTTTAATTCTCAAGGCCACAAAATTATATTAAATGCTCAAATTTCGATTTTAATGGCCAAGGGTTATGATTTCAAAGCAAATTCTTAAATGTTTAGGCTCAGATTTTCGAAATTTAAAAGTGTCGAGCTAACATTATGATTTCAAAGCAAAATTTCGAAAATACATGCCCAGATTTTCAAAATTTAAAAGGCTAGATTTTAAATGCAAGGTTTGAATTAATCAAATTTGGAAATTTAATTACCAAGACTTTCAAATTAAGTCAAATTATTTCTTCAAATTAAAGTCTTGATTTGGCAATTAAATCCCCTTTTCATTTTATTTCAATCTAACATCCGAAATTTGCAAAATTATCCAAAAGATCAACTCCAATTAAAATCAAAAAAATCCCAAGCCAAACACTTCAATTTCATCAATTCAACAATATCATCCGTCCAGGTCTAAAATTGCAAAGGCACCGGGCATCAGGATCAAGGAGAAAAAAAAAAGCTAGGACTTGTTTGAAAACGGGGGGTCCCCAAAATTTTGGGGCGATGATGTGAGACCTCACAATAGTTTCTACAATCTTTGGCCAGATGACCAACTTTGTTGCAGGTGTAACAGACTATCCCGGTTGCCTTCCATGGATTTACCCTTCTTTTCTTGGGAGAATGACACCATGAGTCATTATGGCTGTGCATGCCACAGTTAGCACAATTGGTTGTGCTTTGGTTTTCATTCCTCTTAGGGAATATCGGTCTCGGTGGGGATCTGAATGCTATTGTTTTGGATTTGCATTCTTCTGCCTTGTGTCCAAACTTGTTGCATGAGTAGCAATAGCCCTCGAAGCTTCCCCTGCTTCCATTGGACACACTGTTGGGACGAGACTTGCATTCAAAGGTCTTGTGGCCATACTTGTAACAATTTTTGCAGTAGCTGTTAGTTGGCTTTACCGGTGCATTTCTGCAGTTACTTGTTTTATGGCCTAGTTTACCACAGTGATTGCAAGAAGTGTTGAGGGTCTTTTTACCCTTTTGTTCTAGCGGTTTCTTCTTTTCCTTCTTGCTTTTTTTGACTCTAGATGACTCACCGGTTTCCTTGGTGTTTTGATCGGTGAACCCAAGTCCTGTGGGATCTTTGTGCTTTCTTTGAGCCTTCAGTTGCTCATCAATCTTACCGAGCTTTCATTGTATCTTCTAAGTGTTTCATTTCTTTCTTCGAGAGCTTTCATTGTTTCTTTCAGTTGATACAACTCAATTGCCAGCCTCTTGCATGCATCATCTTTATCATGCCAATTCTTTTGCATGTTGGCATTTTCTTGAGTGACTATCTGCATGTCTTCTTGAAGTTGCAGAACGACAAGATCACTTTCTCTTACTGCTTCTTCTGCCAGATTTCTTGCTCTCTCAGAGGCTATTAGTGATTTCACTGCAGTGTTTCTTTCATCTTCAGCTTTCCTCTTTTTCTCAATTAATTCAGTCATCCTTAGGGCATTATCTTCCTACTCCCTTTTTTAAGTTGGAGATCTGATCAGTTAGGATTTGATTCTTCTCCATAAGTTTAGAGACTGCCTCCTCAGCTTCGTCTGATCCACTTTGCCCAGAGAGTTCCTCAATCGTTTCATTGTTCTCACTCAACTGCAGAGCCAACTCCTTTCTTTTAGCAAGGGATCTTCTTAGCCTATTCTCAAGAGAGGCAATGATGTCATTGACTTCCTCAAGTTGCTTTTGATACTTGTAACCCTCGATGATCTTTTACTCAAGCAGTCAAGCTTTATATCTTTGAGAACCAAATGCTTTGATACCAATTGTTATCCCTAACTAGTTACTGAGAGGGGGGGGCGAGGGTGAATCAGTAAATACTATTTTTATCTCAATTAAACCTTGTATATAAATTCTTACAGAATAAACAAAATGTAATTAACCATTCATAAATAGAAATAAAAATACTCAAATCAACACAACATATGTAGGTAGAAACCCTCGGTTAGAAGGAGAAAACCACGGTGAGACAGAACTCACAACTTCACTACTATAGTAATAAATGTGCCTTGTTAAGAGCTTACAAAGCACTTGTAAGAGTGCTACCTAGTAAAGGGATTTGGTAGAAGACCTGTTAAGATCTTGACTTTGTTAGGAGTTGCCTTGCAAAAGGACTTTCAACACCAATTAAGATGCTACCCGATTAAGGGATTTATACAACGAACCTATTAGGGTTCACCCTAATAGAGGGATTTGAATATGCTTAACAATATTAAAGCAATGATCTCTAATGACACATTCTGTCTGATTAGATCATACCTAATCCCCTTATCACTTTGCTTGGCCGTTGAACCTTTTTGCCTTTCACCTCTTGTGACTGTAGCTTCTCTCAGAAAATATCTTTCTCTTGCTCTGTATATTCAACAACACTTCTTTTGTGTCCTATGACCTGTATTTATAAGAAAGTAATCTTAATAAAAGCTCAACTCATAGTACCGCCAAGCTGTAAACTCACCCATAAATCATGCAGCAAAAAACCTTTGCGAAATGATCTTGAGTTTACCTTGAAACATCCGCGTAGAAATAAAACTAACTCTGTTAAAAAGCTAACTCTAGTTCTAAACGGTGAATGCTCCATATTATCGAGTTTTAACTTAGACAGCTTTGTATAATCCGGTTTGGATTAACATGCAGTCAACCGGTATCAATCTTATACCCGGTTGTTCATACATCCCTTGTATGTTCTATAGACCGGTTGTAGACACACTGTTTGATCTCCTAGTACATATACTCTGTTAGGTTTACTGGTGCCTAATAAGGAGTATGAGTGGTCTACCGGTTTACCGGTGGGAATGATGTTTGCATCTAACTTAACCAATAACAACTTAAATATGTCAACACTATCATATGTATCATTAATGATTCCATAGCTGTTCCAAATCTCTTGTGCATCTTCATTATCATTTTCAGTAGTATATTGTGGATCCAAATCTTTGAAGCCCCTAAGCTTTTGCTCAAAGTCAGCCCCATGCAGAGACAAATCAGATTTTGTTTTAAAATCTTCATCAAAAGGAAATTCATCCAATGTAGGGTCCTGTTGATGCGCATTTTATGACCACTTCAACATGCAGGAAGAAACACTTAGTATTCTAGGATGAAACACCAAATATCAAATCCTCTCTTGAATAAGGAAGCTTAGATGGCAAACATATGACAGTGTGATCAACTAAGACAACCCCAAGGTTTCTTCTAATTGTGGACTTAACTCAGTTGTATGATGTAATATGCTGGTTGTCACTTGGGGACTTATGCTGTTCATTCAATAGAATATCAACCTTCTAATGCGAATGGTTTAGCAATGGCAACTCTTCAACTACTTCTAACAAAATAAAGTACAGAAGAAATGGGTTTAGAAAGCTAGGTTAACTCTACAATGTAAGAGACTATTGATGGTGAGGTGAGATTTGTTAATGTTATGTAGCTGCAAGAGAGATAAATTACCACTGGAAATGGTTGACTTAGTTTTGTGTGATGATTTGGCATTGCTGAGGTGTCTCCAGCGGTATCGGGTGTTTATTATGTTACTTATTTTGTTTGCATTCTGCCTTCTTGTCTCCATGCAAATGCTGACTTGTCTTCATCGTCACTGGCATACGTATTGTAGTTTTTTTGCTTTGATATTGCTTTGTATTGTTTAATATTTGTATTTATGAGACCGACGGTTTTCCTATCTCTGTCGTCTCATCACTTCATCAGCATCTTTTATATGTGTCGCCTCATTTATGGTGGAGACGGTTCGTCTTTGTAATCGATATCTTGTGTATTGCGATAATATACACATCTCATTCTTTCTGTGAATCGTAATTGATTCATGTTTAGAGAGCTATGATGAATAGATGGTAACACTGTAAGACATTGTTATCTTCAGAATTTTGCAGATGGAGAGAGATTATTATTATTATATTGTTCTGGTGGATTATCGGGAGCTGCCTGTATAGTAGCTTAGTTCATTGAGAGCTGACTGCCTGTATGTGTGTTGGAGAGCTGACTGTGTGTATTGTATGATCAAGATTCTTGTCAGACATACTCATTGTGAGAAGTATCTATGAGATACTTTTAAATCTGCATATTCAGCATACTGTAAAAAGGCTTATTGATTGATCGTTAAAAGTCATCATTTATAAGCATAAAGATCACTGTATTTGTTTTGAACTTACAATAAAGAATCTATATTTTTGGGTGTGGCTGGGTTTTTCCCTCGAGTAGGAGGGTTTTCCCAAGGTAAATCTGTGTCTGGTTTTCTTGTGTTTTCTTCAAGGTTCTGATTATTGTATTGAATATATTCTGGTTTGAAAACTTAACAAGACTAAACCAATCCTTGCTTCACCAAGTCAACTACGCAAAGGAGGGTGCTATCTTCCAAGGATGTGTGAATGATTTTCATATTGCCAACACTCATTCAAACACCCCATGATGGCGCAATCTAAATGAACATCTCCAATTGAAGTTAAATGCTTGCAATAGGTTCAGACCAACCTTATACTGCTACTTGCAATCAACAAGTACCAAAAGATATGAACATAAGTTTCACTATAGTTCACCAATCAACAATATTCTCCATTCATCTACTACTTCTATTCAACATAAATGAAAATCCTAATCTAAGTGAGGAAATGTTGAAACCATGCAATATTCCATAACTTCATAGACATTCACCATGAACTTCTCCCATCAAAGGTTTGATTTTCATTGTTTTTAATGGAAAAGTTGATTTCTCTACAAGCTTAGATCAGACTTGTCATGGTTTGGAATGCCCATACACTTGATAGAAATCAATATGAAATCAAAATGGAGTCTATTCTTGAGGGCGGAAAAATGGGGGTCCTTGGACACAAGTGTCCAAGGTGAGGTCAGATTCAGACCTACCTTGAGATAGGCTTCCATACTTTCTTTCTAAAAATCTCCACGCCTCTTTGTTCAAATCAAACTTTGTTTCTTTCTCATTTTCAAGTTTGAATTTCCTTTTAATTGAGGTGAAGTGGTTAAATATAGGATCTGATTTTTAACTTTCCTTGACCAAAAATCCAATTTTTCATGTTCTTTTCATGGAGAAATTACTCTTATTGTTGCATCTTGACTATGCCTTAGCCCTGTCCACTTGTTTCATGCTCTCCAACAAAGACGGCAAGTGTTTGGAAGTGTGTCGAAGCCTTGGCTGAATTCTGACCAGGTTCTGCACAGGCCTGTCCAAGACCTGGTCCAAATCTGACCAGGGCTTGGACAGCCTTTGTTCAAATGACACAATCAAGTATTTAAGATTTTCATTCAATTTGCAAACTCGAAATTCCTCTTTGTTGATTTCCAATCTCACTTAACTCCTTTCATAGCTTTGAATTCCACTTCCTTTCTTCCATTATGCAAATTGACTTTTGAAATCAGTTTGGTGATTGTTAAGCCATCAAATCAGTAATACGTTTTCAACCTCATGTCAAACCTCATGTTTGGCAATTTCTCTTGGCTTTCACATGAATTTCACACATTAACTTCAAGGCTTGAACAAGGAAATGGGCTAAGTGTGAGACTTGGACTACCATTGAACATTTCCCATCCCCTCTAGAATCTTGACTTATTCCGAAGATAGACTTGCACTTGAACCCAGTCTAAGACTTAAACATTTATGACTTTCAAGACCTTGAAATGCTACCACACTAAATTAAGACTACCAAACTAACAACTACGACCAATTGCTAAAGAGAAAAAGTCGGGGTCCTCATTTGCAATGTGGCGATGGTGTGAAAACCTCACAACAGGTCCTTGTCATATTTAGGAGCTAATGCACCTAGATCCCATGTGTCAAAGAGCTAATCACTTGGTTCAGAAGAGATGTACTCACCGAACTCCTCATGAGTGCTAGACTTTGGAGTGATAATTGATTGATTAAATGAGTTATTACAAAGGAGATGAAGGCTCCTTAAATATGGAAATACAAAGACGATGTTTCTAAAAGAAACAATTGTTAATTGAGAGAAAAATAGAAAAATACTAAACTATCTAACTGACTAGATACATTAAGTGACCATACACATTAGGTGACTTAAATGACCATTATAAGGTAAATAATATACTATTATTCTAATACCCTCCCATAATGGTGAATTTATTAACTAACTAACCTAGTTCTGGAAACTTGACAAAATCTGGAGGTCTTTTGGCCATCTATGCATAGAAGGCGTCCCCTTCTCATCAGAAAACTATGAGATGAGCCTTTTGCTAAGACCCTCCTTGGTGCTGCTAAATTTCTAGATATGACCAAGTTTACCATAATCCTTCCAACATGATGTTGGGTAACAAAGCTATTACTCCCTTTATCTAGAGACATTGCTATCAACTTCAAAATGCACAACTTTGAAAAATAACAATTTTGCCAAAAATCGTCAAAAGTAGCAACACCCATGAACACCAGTAAACTCCAGTACAATTGCAGGAACAACTTTCTCCCTTGAAACCTGAGATATGATCCAAAACACTTTACAAGAAACCATAATTTTTCAAAAAATTGTCAAAACATTTTGTCAAAAGATGAAAAGCCATGATTTTGTGGAAAATCATAAAAAAATCAGCAAACCAATGACAAAGAAAACCACTATTTTTTTTTGGAGAAATTGACCAAAAACCCTTTTACAAAACATCACATTTTTTGTGGAAAAGATTAAGAAAACCCAATAAAAGAAGAAAGTCTACATGATTGCTTTTGGAAAAAAACCGAAAAAACCCATCATACATGTGTTTTTCTGGAAAAAAATCAGAAATTTCTTCCTCCATGAGCAAATGTGAAAACCCTCGAATGTGCAAACTAAATCTCCAAAAACCGCAGTTTTGAGACAAAAAAACCTTCATGCTCGATAGAAAAACCTTTGAAATCTGTAAAACCTTCGAAATTTTCAGAGATTTGCAATTTCAAAAACCCTTATTTTTGAAACCTTTATTTTTTATTGAAAAATTGGAAAAATTCTTCTAAAACTTTCTAAAAAATTTCTAGGATTCTACGTAATTTCTAATAAAAAAATGTTAAAAACTTTTGGAATTTAATTCCAGGTATGAAACTACAAAAACTAATCTATGGGCTCTGATACCATGGAATGATAACTTATTGATTGAATGAGTTATTACAAAGGAAATGAAGGCTCCTTATATAAGAAAATACAAAGACGATGTTTCTAAAAGAAACAATTGTTAACTGAGAGCAAAAATAGAAAGTTACTAAACTATCTGACTAGATACATTAAGTGACTAGTTACATTAGGTGACTTAAAAAACCATTATAAGGTAAATAATATAATATTATTCTAATAGACTCTTGTGAAAGAATCACTCCCAAACTCACGAGTATTCATGTCATCATAATCATCACTCTTCATAAGTTCTGTTTGGACATCCAAATTGTATCCATCTAGACCAACATCATTGGAAATGGCTGAAGTGAAACCCAAGGCTGTTGTTTTTCTCTTTTTTCATGCGAAACCTCAACCATAGTAGTTGCCTGCATGACCAAAGAGTCAACATGATGCTCTGTCACAAAGTTCTATGTCAAAGCACCATCTCGAACATTTGTCTTTGGTTCTAACATCTTATTTTCAGACTTTTCCTTATGTTTGGATTTTTTCATTGTTTTAAAGTACCCTATGATGTCCAGGTCCTTTGTAAGTTTGGAGAGATATTGTGTTAACTCAGAAATAGATTTATCAGCAATATTCATCTTCCCACTTTTTGAATAACAACACACAAGCATGCAAGAAAACTTGCTTTGATACCACTATTATAACCACCCCCTTGTTTTTGAAATATAGGATGCAATATTGAAACTAATGAAGAATAAATTGCTGATTGTTAGTTCCAGATTACATGCATAACAATAAACCAACATATGCATATGCTCTTAACATCAACAAAATGGAGCAGGGGGTTTTAAACCATTGCCACTCTGTTAGTACAATATCATAGAAAATATAAGAGCAACTAGATGTAGCAGGGGGCATTGCCTTCACCACTCAATTAGCACATTTGCATAGAAATAATATATACTTTTTTTTCTGATGTGGGTTTCTTGGTTTTGGTGTGGTGTGAGTCTTTTTGGAGTGCTGTTCAAGTTTGGTAGTGATTGGATGTTTTTTTGAGTGCCCATGTGCTTTTTGTGAGTAGTTGGGAATCAAAATTTGGCTCATATTATGCTGATCAGACTTGCTATCATTTTGGGTAATATTTTTGAGTTTTCCTCTTTCTTGGGTGATGCATTTTGAGTGGTGATTTTTCATTTTTGATGAAGAACTAAATTAATTTTGCCAAATTTCCCCTAGAAGTGGGTGCCACCTCCTTGTTAGCATGTGGGTTTGGTAAGGAAAGTTTACTATGATGTCCAAGGCCTAAATGTTGCAGTGGTCCGGATTCTCGCTGAGCATTTACCTAGGGTTGGGAACCACCCATGATCGCGCAATTACATGTCCACGAGGGTGTGATGTCCCCTATCTGAAATGAGAAATTAATAATAAATAATAATAATAAAATTAAAATATAAATAAATAAATAAATAAAATATAAAATAACTAAATTTAATGAAAGGTCAAAAGATATGTAATGAAGAGTTGTGACTCCCTCAATATAAAGAGAGGATAGTTCATTTGAAAGGAAATATAGAGGAAGGAAGAAGAGGAGAGCAAGGAATTAAAGAAAGATTAATGGAAGAAGAAAGGAAAATGAAGAAAATAAGGAAGTGACTCTTTCAAAAGACGACAATGATGAAGGGTTGCAACTCTTTCAAAGGGTTGTGATTATGAAGGGTTGTGACTCTTTGAAAGAGGGAGAGTTATGAAGGGTTGCGGCTTTTGCCAGAAGGCAGACATGATGAAGAGGTGTGATCTCTCCCTCACATGGGAAGATATAAAGGGAAAGAAGGATCAAATGGGAAGAAGGATCAAATGGACGGGAGGAGAAAGGAGTTGATGAGATCTAGACCAGATTTAGAGCAGGAGTATTAAGAGGGATCTGAAATAAAAATGGAGAAGGAAATAAGAAGATAAGATATGAAGACCTAGAAGAAGAAGATGTGCAGATCTTAAATGGGATATGTGCAGATCTGAAAAGTAGTAAAGACAGATTTGAGAAGTGAGAGATAGGAAGTGAAAGGGGCAGCAGCTGTCAACCATATGTATCTTTTCATAATCAAAGGGTGTGACCCTTTCATAAGGGCATTTACAAATGAAAGGGTGTAGCTCCTTGCACTCAAAGGAGATATAAAAGAGAACTTCATTGAAGAAGGGCAGGAAGCCAAGCAGGGAAGATCTAGAAAGCACATCAGATAAAGATATCGCATAAGTGATTACATGAGAACCATCAGTAGAGACAAGGAAATAATCATTGAATAGAAAGAAAGAAGGAAAAGTACGAACACCAATCATCAGAATAGATTATCTGCGATATCTGGAATGAGTATCTGATATTTATGACATAGTAACTGTTACTGCTCATCACTAAATACATATAGTCAATACTTGTGATTGCATATATTACTCACAACAAACATCCATATAGTATCATACTTCTGAGATAGGATGCACTGTGTTTATATTTAGATAATTGCTGATTCATATCTACAGTTTGATATATGGACATATGGAATATGTGACTTGGGTAGAATACTACGTGTATTTATATTTTTAACTGCATTATATTAATACCTCGCAAGATAGGTAAGTCCTGTGGTGGAATGGGCCATGCTACATCATACAAAGGCAAGAGATAAGTCTAGTAGTGGAATGGGCCATGCTACATCATACAAAGGCAAGGGATAAGTCCTGCGGTGGAATGGACATGAGCTACATCATACAAAGGCAAGAGGATAAGGTCTGCAGTGGAATGGGCATGGGCTACATCATACAAAGGCACTATTTGCGAGGGATAGCCCATATGGATGGGAAGCAATTGCAATAAAGGGGAATGGTGAGGCCTCACTAGGTACACCACCTCATGAAGTATGAGGCCAAGAGGGACAAGAGATTCCGCTCTTGGGCCTAGGGTTGAGTTAAGGACACCCTATTCTAGTCTTTCCCCCAACCCATATGGTAGGATTATATGATAGTTAAAGGACCTTAACCGTGTGAAGGGAATAATATAGAATGATGAAGGAGAATGACATACGATTTTGCTAGGTACGCCAACCCCATAAGTTATGGGGCCAAGGGGGACAACGCATATGCCCTTGGGCCTAGGGAAGTGACAAAAACGGCACCTCATCATATCTTCTTATTCACCCCTCACTATGGTTATGGCCCATGAAAGTTGAAATGCTACAAATGTTTTCTTACCATATGCCTAAGTATATTATAGATCTGCATATTTTTATTTATTTGAGCTACAAACGATTTAATTAAGTCTTGTATACATATATTTGTACCTATTTCACGGTTGCAAGGTTTATATCCAAGCATAATGAAAGATATTTCCTACTTGGTAAGATAACTTTCTAACCCTAGCTCTTGCAATTGTGTTTGTAGAATCTTAACTAGGGCACGTTTCAATAAGCGACATTACAAAGGGGGTTGGCTTGCATTGACACTCTTGTGAGATGTAAACCCTACTCGTAATGCTGGTGGGTGCCATTCACCATCATTCTTAGCTTTTGGCATAGTGGTTGCCTTGCTTGGCATTAGAGTTGAGGACTCAAGGTCAAGCTCTACAAAGTGTGGTGGGTTGTGATGTCTTGACCAAAATACTGTAGTGGTGCGGATTCTCGCCGGGCATGTACCCATGGTTGGAACACACCCATGATTGGGCAGTCATGTGTCCATGAGGGAGCTGGCTTGCACTGACACTATGGTGAGATGAAAACTCCACTCTGAACATCGGTGGGCACCATTCACCTTTAGTTTGGGCTTTTGGCATAGTGGTTACATTGCAATTGTAATAACCACCTCTGATTTTTTTCTCTTTGAAATATATGATGCAATATTTAAACTAATGAAGAGTACTTTGCTGATTGTTAGCTTCAGATTACATGCATGATAATACACCAACATATGCAAAATGCTTTGAACAACTACATGGAGTGGAGGGTTTAAAACCATCCCCACTATATCAGTAAAATAGAATGAAAATGAGCGGATTGTAACTACCAGATGAAGTGGAGGTTTTACACCAACACCACTTAGTACATTTGCATATTAATATGAATAGCTGAATTTAAATAATAGGATGAAGAGGGGGCTGAGCCATTGCCTCTAAACCATTACATAATCATAGGAAACATGAGATGCTTTGTGAAGAGATGTTCTTCATCTCATCAAACATGTGTTATCTCAATAACAATATTTAGAGATAAATGAACTGAAATCAGATTTCTGATAATAGAGTCAGATCATAAAAGTGCAGCAGACTCGCTTCAACTTATTAGGAAAGGGCACATGCAAGTGTCAAACCCACAATAATCAGTTTCTTAAACTTCAGCAGCAACTACCTCACCTAATGACACCATAATGTGCAGATTTCAGTGCTCTGTAATGTCCAATTTTTGGCTCAGTCTGAAACACCAACTAGGGCAAATTTTTATGACCTCCTTTACAGGTGATTTTCTCTGGAAAATTCAAACCTTCACTAATGGTTGCAAATAACCTATCAAATTGAACTGCCCAAGCTACAAAAGAGTTATAAATCTATGCCCAGAATCAAGCATACCTTCCTTTAGAAGATATGAGCAAAATATGAATTCAAACAATCGAAAACCACTTGAATTATATAAGTTGGCCTAGGTGGTTTCCAATGCATAAGTTATTAAAGTAACATTGTAATATTTAGCTTATAATGGTCATTTAAGTCATGGAAAGATCTACTTAGTTTAGTTAGTAACTTTTTATTTCAGTTAGTTAGTTAGTCTAGTAACTTTTTGTTCTGTCTTTAGTTCTCGATTGTTTTTGTTATGGAAAGATCTTGTAATTTTAATTCGTGGTTTTATTTGGAAATTCTTCTTCAGAAGTTTTTTACCAATTTTAAAAATAGAATCAAGATTTTTTTACTGATTTTTTTGATAAAATAGAATTTTTCATAACAGTTAAAGGATTTTTGTGCTGTTAAAGTTGCTGTTTCTGCGCACAAGAGTTTTCCAGTAGTTCATGCAAAGGTTTTTTTGTGATTTTCACAAAAACTGTGGCTTTTTGCGACCATGTTTTGCATGATTTTTCCTAAAAAGATGGAAGGGTTTTTTCATGATTCTTTCCTAAAAATCATGGCTTTTCTGATCTCGGAGGATTTTGCATGATTGTTTCCCAAAATTTGTGTTCTTTGTCATGGGTTTGCTGGTTTTTTCCATAAAACGAAGGTTTTTGATGATTTTCTCACAAAAACATGGCTTTCCATCATCGACAAAATGTTTTTGACTATTTTTTAATAAAATTGTGATTTTCTGCAGTGGTTTTTGGGTCACACCTAAGGTTTCTGGGGCGAACAATGTTCCTGCAAATGTAATGGAGTCTTTTGCATGATTTTTTTTAACAAAATCATGGGTGTTACTGTTTCTCTGGAAGGTTTTTGATGATTTTTTCACAAAATCTTGTGTGATCTCCACATTGCATCAACGGTTTGATGGTTTATCCACAAAATCATGGTGCTGATTTGCAACATCTTTTGACAATTTTTGGGAAAATCATGGGTTTAAGAGTTTTTTGCCAATTTTTTATCAACAAAAATCAAAGTTTTTTAAGAAGCTAATCTCAGTCTTTGGATAACGGGAGGGATGGCTTGTTTACCCAACATCATGTTGGAAAGCATTGAGTTTGTCCTTGAATTCGGTCATGTCCAGAAGTTCTATAGAAAGAGGTTTGTTGATCAGAATTCCAACCAGGGAGGGTCTCAACAGAAGGCTCATGTCACGGATCATTTTGAGGAGTTAGCCTTCAATTCATTTGTGGCCAAATGACTTGCAGATTATGTTAAGTCTTCTGTGGGGTAGTTAGTAAAATGACCATTAAGGGCGGGTAATAAAGAAATATTGTAATATTTAGCTTATAATGCACATTAAGTTGTCTACTTAGTTTAGTTAGTAACTTTCTATTTCAATAAGCCAGTTAGTTAGTTTAGTAACTTTCTATTCTGTCTTAAGTCCTTGATTGTTTCCATTGTGGAAAGATCTTGTAATTGTCTATATAAGGAGTCTTCCTCTTTTTTCGTTAACAACAATCAACTATCATTTCATAAGTATGGTATATATAGGAGGCATAGATTAGTTATTATCATCATGTTGACTATTGGTTCTTGTTGAAGACTATTGGAGGTATCCCCCTTGAAGTGGATTTGGATGTTACCCTCTTGAAATGGCATATTATTATCAAGTATTTGCAGAATATTTCTGTACATAGGAGGTATAGGTTAGTTATTATCATCATGTTGAGTATTGGTTTTTGTTGAAGACTATTAGAGGTATCCCCCTTGAAGTGGATTAGGAGGTTGCCCTCTCAAAGTGGCATATTATTATCAATTATTTGCAGAATATTTCTTATTATCTTCTCCCTTGTGCAAGTTATTTTATAACACCTCCCCTATCAAGTATGGTGCTAGGAAACCATGGGGCTAACAATTGATTATTTTAGACCAAGAGTTGTTTTGCATAATGTATGCCACCCACATTTCTAAGTTGACATTTTGATTCTGCATTTTTAAAGCTATGATCTGTGTTGCATAGATAGTACATTGTACCGATTTGGAATAATTTATATACTTACATCTTTAGCACATCATTAATGTTTTTTTATCTTGAATTGCTCTTTTGACTGTTGACATTTCCAGTCTCAGCTTGGTATGTAAAATGGGTTCCTGAAGTTGTTTGATAAAACTTCTTGTTCATGCACCACATTTCCTTTCAATAGCAAGGCCAAACATTTCAGTCATTTTCTGATGTTTACAAATCAATATGATATTGGGCTGGCTTGATAATAAGTTGATAAGTAAGAGATATTTCTACAGCAAGTCAAATTGTGATATTGCTATCAGGATTCAACTGTGTAGTTTTTTGAGTCAACCCATGTTCCATGAGTAGTGGTTCATAGGAACCCTTCTCTCATGAGAATGAATGGAACACTTAGCACTCATTGCATCTAGGTGATGCTCACAGAGGTGAAGCACTGGGACTTCCTGGGAGGTCACCCATCCCAGTACCACTCTAGTTCAAGTGCACTTAACCACAAAGTTTTCTCCAAGGTTAAACCCACTTTGCTTGCAACCCCATTTGCAAAACCTATAGCAAATGGGGTTGCAAGTAAAGTGGGTTTCGCCTTGGAGGAAACTCCGTGGTGAAGTGCGCCTGAGCTGGAGTAGTATTGGGATGGGGAATCTCCTGGGAAGTCCTAGTGTTTCACCTCTGTGAGCATCACCTAGATGCAATGAGTGCTAAGTGTTCCATTCATTCTCATTAGAGAAGGGTTCTTGTGAACCACTACTCATGAAACATGGGTCAATGATTTTGACTCAAAAACTACACAGTTGAATCTTGATAGCAATATCACAATTGGTAATAAGTTGCTATATATTATTATATGAATTATCCATAAAACCATCTTGAACGGTCTTGTTTTACATATAAGGTTAGGGGTTGCTCTTGGGGAGGCATATGGATTCCTTAATTAAAAAGTGCTCATATGAGGTTTTCATGATTTTAATTTATAAGAATTACCCTAAAATTGTGGCTATAAACTCTAAAATTAATTAATGCAGCTTGAAAAATGTGTCATTCTCTTTACTCCCATTTTGACATTTTCTTTACAAGGAATTCTTTGCTTCCTTGAGAAAAAATTGTTAAGATCTTATCAGTTATGATGTTTCCTATCTGATTTTGCAGACAGGGCTTTCAGGTTCCAGTGCAATAGTATGTGCTGCCTTGAATTGCTTGCTTGATTTCTATAGTATAAGACACCTGGTGAAAGTGGAAGAAAGGCCAAACTTGATACTTAGTGCAGAGGGAGAGTTAGGTATCACTGCTGGTCTCCAGGACCGTGTAGCACAGGTCTATGGAGGTGTTGTGTTCATGGTATGTTCAATCATTTGGTTGGTATGTTTCAGTCATATGATACATGACCAGAATTCTTGGTTTTAATATCTTGGCATTGAAATGATAGGATTTTAAGAAAGAGTATATGGACAAGATGGGACATGGTATGTATATACCTCTGGATCCTGCAATGCTTCCACAAATGCACCTTATTTATGCTGAGAATCCTAGTGATTCTGGAAAGGTACGTAGTAGTCCTTAATTGAAAACATCTGATGTAATTAGCTCTTGTTGGAGAGATTTTGCACCAGGTTTCTAATTGAAATCTCTTTTTAGAGCTTAATGTTTCAGTTACATTGAGACCAAGGTATTTGTAACATTGATATTAGTCATTCTTGAAGTTGAAAGTCATCTGTCATAGATCTTTCACTTAAAAATTTGCAAAGTTGAGGACTGTTTTCCTTAATAATATCTATCTCTTTTGATGCCAATGTAGATACACAGTGCTGTGAGAAAGAGATGGCTTGATGGAGAGGAACTAGTCATAAAATCAATGGAAGAGATTGCTGGGTTGGCATCACAAGGTCGTGATGCACTGCTGGAAAAAGATTACTACAAGTTAGCAAAACTTATGGATCGTAATTTTGATCTGCGCAGGTGTATTATCCCTCTTTGTCCCTAATTATCATCCTTTGATATCTATAATTAGTAGTATTTGATTAGTACTGATTTTTGTTTGATTATTTGCAATTAATGTTGGCTGTTTTGTGCAAACAAAAGCACCTTTTATTGTTCTAAACATCTGCCTACTACTATTTCCTTTTTTGGTCAAACCCATAAAACAAGCTATGAAGATGTTGGGTGGTTTATGATTGTACACTTGACAACATTTTTAGATTATAACAACTTTTAGATAAGGTTTGAGATCATACACCTGACTGTTCTGTTATCTGATATACTTTTCTTATAAGTAATCTGGAGATATTTGGTAAATGTGATGAAGGTTAAAACCTGTGATCAAAGTGGCCCTTTTCAATGTTCTTACCTTCAGCCTAGGAGTGGAAATGAGTATGGGACGACTGATTTCTATCATTAAAAAAGAATGAAGTAAAATTAGTCTGATAAATTGTTTCATTGGACAAATGTACCATGAAACTCTTCTGACATGCATCTACATTTCACTAGTGACACAGGTTTCCATTTTTCACAAGAAACACACATTGCTTTATAATATGCTGCCCTGTTTTGTCTTTTTTGTTTTGTTTTGAGAAGTGTTTTGCAATGGTTTTCAGATGACAAATAAAATAACTCAAAATATATGTAGCTGAAAATTCCAGATTTTATTTTTGACATGATAACTTCCAGCAAATTAACAACTCAGAAAATTGAGAAAACTCAAAAATATATGTAGCTGAAAATTCCAGATTTTATTTTTGCCATGCATCTAAATTTCACTAGTGACATAGGTTTCCATTTTTTACAAGAAACACACATTGCTTTGTAATATGCTGCCTTGTTTTGCCTTTTTTGTTTTTGTTTTTGTTTTTGTTTTGAGAAGTGTTTTGCAATGGTTTTGAGATGACCAATAAAGGCAGATACTAAAGTAACTTGCAGCAAATTAACAACTCAGAAAATTGACAAAACTCAAAAATATATGTAGCTGAAAATTCCATATTTTATTTCTGATCTGAAAATAACCTTTTCCCAGAAGTAAGAGCAACCCATATCATTAAATAGCATCATATCTAATTCAAACATACCCAGAAAATGTAGCATTGAAATAGCTTGATCTGTTCATAAAATTTTATCTTGCACAAGGATTCTTTCCTTGCCTCATCAACTTTTTTGCATTGAAATTTTATCTTTCACACGGATTCTTGATTGGGAATCTTGACTTAGATAAGGATTTTTTTATTTTGCCTTGCAATTTCCTTTCCCTCTTGAGGAATTTTTGTTTTGTAATCTTGGAGGTACTATTTTTGTAAGGATTTTCATTATCTCTTGGGTGAAATCTCAACTTGGCTAAAGTTGCATTTCAAACTTGGAATTTCCAACCTTAAACAAGGACTTCTCATTTTCCACATTTCAACTCACAAATTTCATCTCAAACATGGTTTTTCAAAGCATTAGCATCTTGAATTACTCAAGGATTAAAAGGGAATATTGACCTAGAGGTGGGTTTCCTAATGGAAATTCTCCTCTAACTTGGATTTTGCAATTGATACTCAATCCTTAGAAAATCCCTCATTCCCAATCTTGACTTGAGAACTCTTGACTCGATTTACTCAGAACTAGGAGACTATGGAACCCAAAGATGTTGCCAACCAAAAGATGCTAAGCTCAACTGTTGAAAATAATAGCTTCGTTCAGATAAAGGATCAATGATGAGACATATTTATACTTGCAATCTCATTGTTTATCATTTTTCTGAATTGATCAACTTGATCGAATAAGATGATATTCGATCTGTATGAATTAGAATAATATTGATTTCATTATCGATCAAGCCATGATCATTCGAGCAACATTCTTATTTACCAGATCGCATATGCATTTGATATGTTCTTATCAGCATCTTAATCATGCATTTGTCAACTCTTAACTAATTGTTAAGAAGCAGAAATGAAACGACATTTGATTATGTTTGTGCCGTCAATGAAGAGGCACGTCTTGAGCAGACATGCCCATTAGATAGATATATATGCTAAGCCAATAAGGCATAGGGAGATAGAAATCGATAAATACTCTCTCCCTTTGATCGGAAAATCTCAGACTTGAAGAAATCAGTACATTATAATCTGCACATTGTAAGAATTGCATCAGTTTGAAATAAATTTAATCATACTTTAACATGGTATTAGAGCCAAGTTAAGGAAGATCCGATTAAATTTGAGAGTTCAGATTACCCAAAAATTAAATATTTATTCTCTCTTGAAATCACATTCCTTTCTTCGTAATGAACAGATTCGAACTTCTGGAAATGTGACTGGTTTGATTTTTCTGCTGAGAGAGCCAAGCCATGGCATTGTACACGGAGATTGGGAGGGCCAAGAGGGTTTCAAACAGACCGAGTTGTAAAGGCTGGGTCCAGAAGTTTGTAAAGGAGAGAGTTTAGAGGAGTCCTTGCGACAAATTGCTACTCCGAGTCACACGCAAAGATCGCAAGGTCACCAGATCTTCAACAATGGTTTATATTGTTGCATTACCATTGGCAAATTTGGCCTCTTGGAAATTTGGCTTAGACCATGAGTTTTATTAATTCATTGGCGACCCATCTCCTACCGCTGTGAATTGTAAGTTGCTTGACAGGGCTTCAATATTAATTTGGAAGACTATGGTGAGCGCTTACAATATTTGAATTTGTTGTGAGATTGCATTGCCCAATGAATAAAGAATGGAAATTATTTATCCATTCGGTGAGATATATTTTAGATGCGCCGAGATTATTATACAAGGTTTCGGGTTATTTTTGAGTGTCGTGAAATATTTGGGGCTTATATGTCATGAACTGTTGACGGGAGGTTTATTCATATGGAATTGCAAGAATTTACCATATTCTTCTACTGGTCGTGAACTCTTGTGTTTTGTCAGAAGTCTTCCTTGAGGTGGAATTCTGAATCACAAGATCAACTCGTTTAAAGATAATAGTGCTGTGTCTCTTGGTGAAGACAAAATACAATGGCCTTGGCAGAGACAATTTCTTTTTGTGTGGAAGAGATTGTTATTGATTTGGGTTGTTTACTATCTAGGTGGTGATGGCTTTCATATGATGATTTCAACAATTTTTCTGTCAATCTCTTCATATCGGCTATATTTCCAGCCAGTAGCTGGGTTTAACATGATAAGAACCAGATCGTTTGCCACATTATCTTATCCGCTATGCAAGGCCTTGGGAATGTTTGTATGTGTTTAGTCTGTCAAACTAAGTAGACGATTGTTGTTTTCTTCACTGTCTTTGTACTTGAGACTAATCTATTTTTGGGTTCACCTTGGACATCTGTGAACATCGAAAGAAGGTCATCGACTCTGTTTCTTCCCTCTTTATGGTTGCGGTGAGCAGTTTGTGAAGACTTCACAAAATGAGTGCTTTAGATTGAAGATAGAAGAGATAGGACCTTCATTGGAAGCAACTTGCATCTTCCTATGAATAATGAGATAAGTACTTTTATTATCTTTTGAATAGTACATTTATTGTAGTCACTCTCTTATATGTATTCATAAGAGCTATTTGCCTTGATCTTTTCCTTTGTCTTCGAGGATGTTCTGGCAGGAAAAGAAGAATGTTGCATTAGGTATACTACCAAGGCATTGTGCAAGACTCGATCTTATGAAAGTAGCTTCAAAATGATCTTGGATATATTACTTTCATGTCTGGATCATGCTAGATGATGTGAGTCTTTTGGATTGGGATCATGTAAGAAGGGTATCCTTCTGTAACAAATGAAGCATCTAGAAAATTTGTTTAAAATTGACTATTGAGGATTATATTGGTTCAGAGGGAGAAGATCATGTCGAGATGACTTCTCTAAGTGACCAGGAAACAATAGCAATCAAGAAGGAGTAGATAGTAGATATGCAATACATGGTTGTGACATTGTTGGTGCTTTGCTTGGAACTAGCTAGGTAGCAAAGGAATAACCTTACTACAATCCTATAACCCGTCTCAAGACTAGATTTATAAGAGATAAGTATTTCATACCCTTGAATAATGTTTCATTAGTTCATGCTATAACATTGGGATGACAAATCTTGTATGCTTCTATGATTGGTATTTTCCTTCAAGATAGTTTAGTTTCATCAACTATTTGTAATCTCTCTTTGGAATGCCTTCAGGACGGATCAAGAAGAATAAGAAATTGCATTCAAGGGAAATAAAACTTAAAACTTGCAGTTATGGAACTGAATTGAAGATGGACATCATATTCATAGGGAGTTTGACAATCTATCAGAGGCAACCTTGGATGGGGAGGTCAGAAGGTTGATATCACATTTAGAAGAAGTCTGACATTTCATCTAAGGCAACCTTGGACGAGAAGGTCAAGAGGTTGATGCATGTACTTGCCTACTTGGAGCTTCAGATTGAAGCCACATTATCATGAATGTTTGGTGTTGCCAAGTCTGGGGATAAATCCACAGTTTATTACATTCACTCATGTTACTATGGAATTAGACAAGTACATTTGTGTACGAGAAACTACTACGAATAATGTTGTGATCAAAATTTTAAACATGGTGTAAATGATCAGTAGCAGATAATGACTCTCTTGGAGCAAGACATTTTTATGATTAAGACTATGTGTGCTTCCGTAACAGAGGAAGCTGCTAGAGGATCTACCAAATTAATCTTTGAGGATTTTGATCATAGAGATTCAGAGGGAGTAGACCATGAAGAGATGGTTTCTTTAGTATTTAGACAAGGTGCATTATCACTGCAAAATGAACGACCGATATTTTCACCAAGCCTCATACCAAAGTAAAGTTTGGGCATTCTGAGACTAGCTTGGAGTTATGGAGAACGAAGCCCTTGCTAAGGAGTCTTAGCATCAGTGATTTCTTGAAATGTAGTTTATTGAATTCTTTTCTGTGAGAGAGAAGTTTAAAGTGAAAGCCTTGTTCCACCCTCTGGGAGTAGCCATGGTGGATCCACCCCCTGATATGGTTCTTGGTAGTTGTCATGTGTGTGACTCCATAACTTTATTCCCCCCCTATGTACATTATTGAAAGGTGACGATCTTTCTGATAATGAACACTTGTATTTGACATTGTGAGGTGACAACTTTACAATGATTAGTTTCACTATCATGATGGATATCATGTGACTTGATATCCGTGGATATGTCATGATAGTATCTCTTCGACATTTTGATAGATATCATGAGACTTAATATCAATTGACGATCATTTTGATCCTTAAGAGATAATCATGGTGGATATTATGCGACGCAATAACTATGGAAATGCCATGACTTGTTATGGTATACGTTATGAGACTTAATGTCAGTGCACATAATAACTTGGATATATGAGAAGAATGTTATTTTCTTGAGCATATTATATCCTTTTGTATCACGAGTTATGTGATAACTCTCATCATGAGTCAGGTGATATATCTAAAGTGAATATACCTTATCACGAGTTTGGTAATATATTCCCCAAGTTCATTGTAATGTGTTCTTATTCATACTCCTTATCTTCCCTAGCTAAGAGGGAGTGTTGAAAATAATAGCTTCGTTCAGATAAAGGATCAATGATGAGACATATTTATACTTGCAATCTCATTGTTTATCATTTTTCTGAATCGATCAACTTGATTGAATAAGAGGATATTCGATCTGTATGAATTAGAATAATATTGATTTCATCATCGATCAAGCCATGATCATTCGAGCAACATTCATATTTACCAAATCGCATATGCATTTGATATGTTCTTATCAACATCTTAATCATGCATTTGTCAACTCTTAACTAATTGTTAAGAAGCAAAAATGAAACGACATCTGTATATTATGTTTGTGCCTTCAATGAAGAGGCACGTCTTGAGCGGACATGCCTCCACGTTGTGGAGTCATGTCCACTCAAGACATGCCCATTAGATAGATGTATATGCTAAGCCAATAAGGCATAGGGAGATATAGAAATTGATAAATGCTCTCTCCCTTTGATCGGAAAATCTCAGACTTGAAGAAATCAGTACATTATAATCTGCACATTGTAAGAATTGCATCAGCTTGAAATAAATTTAATCATACTTTAACATCAACACTAAGCCACAAAGCGAAAAAAAGAGCAGTTCCCCATTTGCAATTGGATGTGTGTGTTAACAACACAACACTGGCGCCAATTTGAAAAAACGTTCATGAACATTTCAAAGATAAAAGCTCATTCTAGACTTAGAGCCTCTAGAAAATTCTTTCCAACCCATCAATCGATTAGGAAACATACTCAAACAAGAAGGAAAATCACAAATTGAATTAGAACACTTTGTCTTTGATTACCTAGGTGTGTGCGAATGCGTTCATTCCATCTAAAAAGACCATTGAAACTCTTAGAATCCGTCATGATGAGCTACATGAGTTATCTTACTTCAGAAGTATCCTAGACATTGCCTCACTACTAGCTAGGCGTTCATAGCCTTGACAAGGTTATTGTTGTAATTCCCACAAACATTGCTCTACCTCTACTGCCAGCCACTATAGCCTCGATAGAGATATTCACAAATTCCCAAAGCCAAATACTTTGATTCTTCTTTCATTTCATTCCTTTTTTTCTCTTTCCTCTTTTCCTCTTGGATACTGCTTTTGTTTCCTCGTTTTTTTCATTTTGGCTCATAAGCAGTGAAGCTCATAGTGGGTTTGAGAACTACAATGGCGCTAAAGATTTTAGACTTTTCACTAGTCACAACTTCTCCTGAGAAACCTCAATTACTTAGAGAAATTAATTATGTGTAAAAATGTATAGTAATCAAAAGATATGGTGTCAAGACACAATGGATGATTCTCTTCCAAGTCGAGGACAAATCCTAACAAAAAGATGCAGTTGGAGAAGAACAACCCCAAGTTCTGAAGCACATCATGAATATTCATTCAAGACGTAAATTGAACATAGATCGGGATTGTGCCCATGTATGGCAAGACGACAACGCCCTTTTCACAAATTGGGATCCCACAAAGAAAACTAAAACTAACAAAGCAACAACACTAAAGAAAACTAAACTAAGCAAAGAAAACGACTAGAATCAAATGACTCTAGGAAAACAAAAACTAACTACTAAAACTTCTTGAGTCAAGTGATTCAAGTCATACCTACTCTATGTACAAAATGCTCGGACAAACAAAACTCAAAAAACAAAGATATGTAGAGGACCTAACATGATTTCTTAGAATGTTCAACAATAACAAGGCATTAGTCATGGTTTGAAGTCTTGCAAATTTATCCTTGTATTTTGAGAAAACATTTACCACCTCACTTTCATATTTAGGAAATACATCATGCAAAATCAACAATTGAGGTAATTCACTAGGTCCATTATCTATCCACACACAAGTGGTCTTTCCTAAATTTCCATAATCAAATTGATAACCTTCAAAACTGTTAGTAAGGAAAGAAACAACCTCGTGAGCTTCGTTTCGAATGGGAATTCTTGTTTGTCCACCACTTCAAGGGGTCAAAGTTGGTGATGTACCATCCCTCTCGCACCGGCAACATTGTATTTGCAAGTGAGAAGTGCAGGTTCAAACTTGAATTTGGGTAGGCGAAATACCTCTCTTATTTGTCTATCTTCATGTTGCATAAACTACACATCCTTGTACAACTCTGTAAGCAAATCTTTTAAAATTAAGGCCTCTTTGATAGGTTGATCTTTAAACGTGTCTCCAAGTTTTTTCTCAAACACAAATATCAAATTATAGTGACAACTCGAATTGCTCTCTACATTCTTAGCTTCTATTGCGACAACTTGTTCATCATTTAACATCTCTCTTCCTTGTTTGATATATCTTGACAATCCTTTACATCCCATCCTTCTTGTGCTAAGTCTTTTATTTCAATGATCTTCCTTCGTGGCAACAACTTCTAATTCTTCATGCTTTAGTGTTTTCAAATATTGATCTTCACTTGCCACTATTTTACTTGATCGAAGGTCTTCCATTTTGACTTCTACCTTGACACAATTTTCTTTTGATGTAATGCATGAATTTTAATCATTAGGCTCAATCATGGTATCTTCTTGTAACTTATTTCTTTCACTGTCAGGTGATTTTGATACTGAACTCATTTGCTTGAGATATATACTCCACATTATATTTGTAATGCATTCCTCAGATGGCACTGATAATCCAAATTGGCACTTGACTTGGTTGACGACCTCTTCACACAACGAACATGTAAACTTTGAATGGAATGTGTTATGGATCCTACACCTACAAGACAATAATATTTCTAGGCAAAATTCACCATTAATGTTAAATTGCTTCTCAATCCACCTTAGGAATAATTGGTCTTATAAATTACATTTCCAATAATGTTTAACATGATCGTAGGACCTAAACCACAATTTATCTTGCTTAACTATATTACATTTCTTGCTTTGATTGAACTTGTGATTTTAGGGCAAGATTTAGGGCAATCCAAGAAGGTGACTGTTGTGACCTTTTCACAAATCACCCCATTACAAATGTGGACCTGGTGTGACCTATTCACACATCACCCGTCGAGGATGGGACCCCTATCTTTTCTTGTTTGCTTGGCCCCGTTTGGTTTCGCAGTTTCAGTAGCTCTAGTGTCTATCTCCTAGGTTCCTCTTAATCCAATTGAGGGGTGGTGGTTTTAATGAGGGTTTTAGAAAGTTTTGAGAATAAAATCTAGCACGAAGCCTCTCTGTGCTTGAGAATATACAAAGATAAGGAACCAACTTGAAGATAAAAATTCTTCATTTTACCTGATTTGCACTCATAATCCGAAAAGGCACATTATTCTTTCACTGGATCAGGATTGCATCCATGAACTGAATTCCTCAAGGACCAAAGAAAGCAAGGCTACATGAGGGTATCGAAGGTCACTCACTTCATTATGAGCCTTCATTCACCATAAACATAGATGCACGGGAGGCATGTAAAGTGACCAAAGGTTTAAAATTTGTAATAGATTAGAAACCCAAAAATCTTTGCACGTGGATTTTTATTTCAAGCTTCAAAGTCTTACCTGGATCATCCTCATAAACACCAGGAAAAGCTTCGTTTGCGATTAGAACCGAGGTTTTTGGAAGAGGACAAAATGCATTGACCAATCCATCTTGGGAACCTGTTGCATGGAAGGGAGAACTTGTTATTAAAAGAGCTAAGTCCCATGGCACCAAGGAATGAAACACGTTGTCATGCTCGATTGGAAGTAAGATCCTTTGCCAAGTGTGGAATGCACTTCGGGCGCCATGTCATATTTAATGAAGGAATGCAAAACAAAGGAAATAGTCCTCCATGGAAACAAATACACGCTCAAGCACAAAAGATAGTTAAGGAATTATGAAAAAGAGTAGTCAACCATGGAGCCGCACCTAGCACATATACATGTGAAGTCAAGGAATGTTGATACAAACAAAAAACCCGTGGAAGGGACTTTCCCGCGAGCATCATTTCCTAAGGGAACACCAGAGTAAAAAAGAAAATCACAAGGTTGCACGGGTATGCGCACCCAGACCCTTGGTACATGTACCAGGTACTGGGATGCGTACCCTGTACCGGGTACTTGTTGGGGGACGTTCCCATTAACTGGAAATGCCACATCAACATCGTCCATAAAAAAAATTGACAAAAAGTTAGAAAAATTGAAAAACTGTCACGGTGGCATAAAAATTTTAAATTTTTTTTTTTGATTTTCATTGATCAAGTTAGCTGTTAGAATTAGAAGTTTATCATTTGCAGTATGTCGTTATAACTTATATGATTTATGATCTTCTTGTTGATGTTCATATTTAATTTTTTAAAGTTTGCCTTCTTTGTTATGCATCTAAGATTCTAAAGTTTAAGCATTCAATTTCAGATTCAGATATCTTGTTTTGAAAGCTCAATGCCATGACTCATGACTCATATTTTTCAGATTTTCTATAAATATTAAAATTATATTAAAAAACAAAATTAGCCGTACCCCCGTCCCTTGTTTTGAAAAATGCCCGTACTCGTACCCAAGTACCCCCGTACCCGTGCAACCTTGGAAAATCATCCTCGGCACATACGTATACATGCCCACAACACTGAGACAAAAAATTGAAAATGGAATCAAAAGCATGTCAAAGCCTTTGAAGGATAGAAGCAGCATTGTCAAAGGGATTTTGAAGCAGATTGTCATTCTCGGCAACCATAAAATTCCCACTCGCACTAAGAAATCTGCAATCATGGAGGTCGTTGGATTAAAGAAAGAATTATCAACGTTTCCCAAAATTGTGCCTGGTAAACTTGATATAACACACAGGGTGAAAATTTCATCATAAGCATCTAAGTGCTGGTCCCTCTCTCGATTAAAGAAATATTGTGTGTTGGCAATTTGGCTGAGTTGATTGCATAGATGTTGTCATTATGGCAACATATGATCCACATGAAGATCGCACAAGTCAGAGAGCAAGTATGATAGAGCGCATTGCATATTTGTCTAAGTATGAGACAATATTTTCACCAGTGTACCCGGACACAGTTTTTGTTTGCGACGTTGACTGGAGTGAGTTCAGTGCTTGCGCACTTGAACATAGACTCTATGGTGACTAATGATGACCCATCTTAGAGCACAAGTCAGTATGTCATGTACAGAAGAAGTTATGATAGTTTTACCGAAGACAGTGTGAAGCCGACGGGACAGTATATGAAGGCAGAATTGGTAAAGAGTTAAGGAATTATTTTGTTTATCAAAATAATGTCTTAACAATATAAAGGGACGACATCTTAGATGTTTACTCTTGGTTAAAGCTATTGGTATATATGTAAATGTAATTGTAATTGTAAAGTGCAAGAAATAGTTGTAATTGTAATAAGCAGCAAGTATTTGTAGAAGTATGATGCGAAGTATATGAAGCATATGTAATAGCGACAGTGAAAGATCAGCGAAGAGATATTGTTGCAAGCAGTATAAGGTTATGTACCTTGACCTATTTTGTAATAAGTGTATATTGTACATTACTTGTTTGGGTAGTGGGCTCAGCTGGTAATCACATTTTGTACTACCAACTCCTAACAGGGTTGAGGCTTCTAACAAGGCCTATAGTCCCTTAATCAAGACTGATACACTATATGTTTGTAATAGACTCCTAACAGGTCAACATCCTTAACAGGATACTTTTGATTAGTGGATCTTTGTGGGTACCATCCCCACCGGAATTTTCCCTTGGCCAGGGTTTCCTCGAGAACAAATCATGTGTTATGAGTTCTTTGGTTTTATTGCTATGCATGTTGTTTAGCTTTTTATGTTATGCATGTATATAGATAATTTGTTATATCCATAATTGGGCAAAAGATAAAGTTTGTAGAATACTGATTCACCCCCCATCTCAGTATTCCCTATTTCTAACAATTGGTATCAGAGCTTAGTTACTCGGAAAATAATCATTCAAGGAAAGCCTGACAGCTTGAGTAAGATCTCTATGGATATGGATCAACTACAGAAGAATCTTGAAGAAGCTCTTGAACAAATTGATATGCTTACTGATGAAAGGGACACTCTGAAAGGAAAATATGATGATGCAAAGAACCTCATTGAGAAATTGAAAAACAAACTAGAAGATCATAGATCTAAAAAATAATCTGAAGTTCTTATTGAAGATTGTGATGACAATTTTGAAAAAGAAAATGAGATCCTTAAGCATGAATTGAAGATAGCAAATTTGAAGCTTAGTTTGAAAGATGGAAATAGCAAGAATGAAGCGAATTTGAAATCTGAGAATGAAAGTCTAAAAACTGAAAATGAAAGACTGAAATCTAAACTTGGAAATGTAACATTTGAACTTGAGAAAGTCAATTTGCAGTATGCTGAACTTGAGAAATACAACAAGATTGTGAAAGGTGAACTGACTCAATCCAAGCAACAACTTGAAAGGCTATATTCAACTAGTGAGAAGATTGATAGACAAGCATCTTTTCAGAAACCATTCTATGATAAGATTGGTCTTGGATTCAACACTCTTAAAGCAAATGATGAAAGCAAGGAACCAGATCTGAAAGTATCTGAAAGCTTAGATGAGAAGAAGTCTGATGAGATCAACAAATCTGAAGATACACCTAAAGAAGAAGAATCACCGAAGCAAGATGAATTATCCAAAGGTATGCAAAGAGAATTCAAAGGTAGATGTTTTGCTTGTAATACTATTGGTCATATGAAGAAAGATTGCACAGGTAAGCAATTTAAACCTCTTAATGGTTATTGTTATAACTGTCATGGATTTGGACATAGAGCTATTGAATGTAGGAAACCTAAATTTATTGAGAATAATAATAATATTAGAATGTTTAGGAATACTAACAATGCAAATAAGAAACCTACTGAAGATATGAATAGAAGAAATGGAGTAATATGTTATAGATGCAACAAGGTTGGACACATTTCTAGAAATTTCAGATCACAGATTAATTCACTTGGACCAAGATATGGAAGCAATGGAATTATTTGTCAGATATGCAACAAGATTGGACATACAACAAGGTTTTGCAGAATGAACAATGGAGTTTTTCATCCTAACCCTAGAAATCATGAAAGAAGAAATGAAAATACAGGTAATAGACAGAAAAGTTGCTGTAGCAATACAGATGAAGTGAAGTTTGTTAAAAGCATAGATCAAGGAGACATATTCAACATTGAAGGTAATCAGAAAGGTGAAGTATCAAGTGGTAAGAATAAATCCTTACCTGACCTATCTCAAAGCACTTAATTTATGAGAATTATAGTAGATTAGGAACTTAGATTAGTGTAGAAGTAGATTTATGATGAATTAAGTCTTGCGCAGTTAATGGAAGGTAGTTTATGATATTATGATGCTATGGTTAAGAGCGCAAAAAAAAATATTATGTTTTGCGAGATCGCAAGAAGTTTTAAGTTTTGCAGGACAGTAGAAATAATTTTTTGGAAAGAAGCGGCAAAAGAATTGAATGCGATGTCAGAACTAAGTGAGATTGAAGTAATAAAATATTATGATTGGTGTTATTTAATTATTAAAGCGAACACAAGTGATAAGGAGATCAAAGAGTAGTGATTGGAAGCTTTTTACAACGATTTGGTGAAGGATTTGAGCGCCGAATCTACGCAAGCCCTAAATTTGCGAAATCGAGGTATTTTACTTGACAGATCAGTGAATCGGTAAAAGGAATTTGAAGTAATCATGGATGTATCTTTAATTCACAATGTCAGAGATAAAAATAGACCTAGAATGAAGAGGGAATTAGTTGAACCTTTGGAAGAAGACCCTAAGTTAGCTTTATCATCCGTACCAGATGGAGTTTTGCATTTAGAGAATGTAAGAAGTTATCTTGGATGCAAGTTAGAAACCATCAGTGATAGTGATTTTATAAGTGAGTATGAGAAGATTTACAACCAGGACATGTAATTGAAACAAGGATATGATCATTTGAAAGACAATGAGATTGTTAAGTATGCATTGCAGTATGAGTTTGATAATGAAGAATGCACTAAGATAATCCTTAGCAGAATTCATAATGGGAAGTTTTGGCTAGAAGATAGAGTAATAGACATTACAGTTGATTTGATTCATGAAGTCACTGGACTGTCTAAATCTGGAGCTATTCCTATAAATGAGAAGAACATGAGAAAGATAGTCATTGATAACACTAATTCATCCTATAATGCCAGAGGAATTGTAATTAGTAAGATCCAACAACATGATGTTAGATACCTATGCAAGATCCTAACAACCAAGTTTTGCGCAAATTCAAGAGAGGATGACATGGCAGCTGGAATGGTACACATAGCTTATTTGATGTTTGTTGACAAAGTCCCAGTTGATATGTGTGAAATTCTGAGAATTCAATTGGTTGAGAACTTGGAGAAGATTAAGAAGACAAAGTATGCACAATTCAGATTTTCATCTTTGATCACTTACATGTTTTTTCATCTTTTGAGGAGATTTCCTTACACCATAGGAAATGATTGGAATGATGGACAAAATACAATAGAAAGGATTAATGTAGTATACAGAAAGCATGTTATTGACAATGTTAATGAGAGTGTAGTACTTGTTATTATCAGAATATTGTGTCTAGCAAATCAAGGATTCCATAGTCTCTTGTGGAGAAATACAAGAATGAAATATGTTTTATGGTTGACACTGACTTTACATACATTGAAGCAGTTGAACCTAGAATTGAGTTCATAGAGCCTCTTGGCTATGAATTATCTGAAACAGAAACAAAAGAATATGTGAACAGGCTACTTAAATGCAAGGTTGACACCCACAGTAACAAGTTTGGAACTTTTGGAGAAAATTTCAACTCCGCAAAGGCTATACTTGAGGAGAAACAGTCTAAGAAAAGAGTTGAGAGCACTATTAAGAAAATATTGAAGGATACAGGAATGACAGAGAGAGAATTCTTAGTGGCAAAGCAGACAGCAACAACAATCAGAGATATTGGACAGAAAGAGATTTTATCTGTACCTCCCTTATCATCTAGTGCAGCACCAGTCAAGGTGAAAGTAGAGGACCCTGAGAAGGAACAAGTACCAAGCAAACCTACTAGATCTACCTCCTCCACACCGAGCAAGAGAGTGAAAGAAATAGCTACTGGACCTCGCAAGAGGCAGAAAACTTTGGTGCCACCAGTACCTAGGAAAATTGCAGAAATTAAAGATGATGACACTTCTATGAAGAAGAAAGCATGGAAACCTAGAGTTGAGAGAGTGAACGAAGAAATTATAAAAGATGGAGATTTCACTAAAATGAATAAGTACTACGACCTTTATGACTATTCTGGTAAATTGAATCTTGAAAATGCAGTGGTCAAGCATTTGATTCTGGCTAATAAGAGTTTTGACTCTATTCAGGGAAAGATACCTGATGACTTATTGAAGAAACTTGCTAACAGGAAGATGAGAGCACAAGAAGAAGACAAATCTATCAGAGAGAATCTTGTAAAGAAACTGTGTGATGTAAGAGATGATGAACATCTTAAACAAATTCTAAAGCCCCTTAGCACCCATTTAAGGACAAAAATGAGAACCATTCAGATCATGGCAGGACAATATGAACAAGTGAATGCAGAGACTGAACAAGCAATAATCAAAGTTATGGCAGAAATTGTTGGAGAGACATCAGTTGCAGCAGAGCAAGCAGAAGAAGCAGAACAAGAGGATATTCCCTCTCCATCGGCTATTAACATTGAAGAAGAATCTATGAATGTTGAAGGTACAAGGATCACTTTGGATACTGATGACAATGTATTCAAGAATCTAGAGAACATTGTTGACAATTTGGCTCTTGATGAACCGGATAGAACTGCAGAAGCAGAGCAAACCCAATTTACTGTTGAAGAACCCAAAGTATCAGAAGTACAAGCATCTGTACCCTCTGTAGAAGAAATAAGTCTTACTCCTGAGACTGGAATGAAGAAGCAAACTGGATCTTTGTTTGAGGATTTGGGAAAAGAAGTGGATGATGATGATCAAATGGAATTGATCACATCTTTGAACAAAATCATTGGGAAGAATAAGAAAGTTAAAAGTCTAGAAGGATGTCTGAAGGACCTAACTGAAAAGCTACAAAGTATTGTGACCACACAGATTGTAGAAGCAGACCCTATGGACAAGGCAAAGAAAGTGATAAACACTTTTGATGATGAGCTCACTAACCTAGCTGATATTGCAAAAGTGAAAGCACAGGCAGACTATGAGGCTAGAATGTTGTTAAACATCAGTCAGTACATCAGCAATGATATCAATACTCTTGATATTTGTATCAAAGATTTGAGGAAACATTTGGAGACAGGAAAATCTTTGTACATACAGTGTACAAAATCAGAGACTTTGACAGCTGAGGAAGTTCAGAAGTTAAAATTGAAGGAAGCTGAGATTCTGAATGAAACAAACCTTCTATCTAACCCTAATGTGAAGGTCAGTGATGTTGAGAAGAAAGTTAGAAAACTTTTTGATGAAATCAGAATTTTACAAGATGAGAAAGACAGGAAGTTAAGGAGATATACTCTTTTGAGAGAGCATGTTTCTATGAAGTTAAGTGTTATTGAAGAGCAGCTAGAAGATTGTCTTACAGCTAAGACATCTTTTCAGAAATTCAACTTTGAGAACCTCCAAACTTGTCAAATAGCATCTTATGGACTGAGCGCACTACTCAATGTGGCTGATTCCATTAAGAAGTCATGGGAAAAGGAGATAGAGAACATGAAGACAGATTTTGCAGATTGTGTTGCAAGCCTACCGGCTTTGTAATAAATAAATTGAGGTATAACTTTTTTAACAATTTTGTAGCCCTCCCTACCGTTATTTTGTCATTGTTGTCAAAGGGGGAGAGATATTTAGCAGAAAATTGATAGTATATGGTAAGAGTTGATACTCTTAGGGGGAGTATTGTATTATAAATAAGATTTTTGAGGAGTTATAAGGATAGTATATATATGTTATACTATGGCCACAATTTTGTCAATTTTGAGATTTTGGAGTTGCACACTTAGCCAATTTTCTCATATGTTGCCACCAATGACAAAGGGGGAGATTGTTGGCAATTTGGCTGAGTTGATTGCATAGATGTTGTCATTATGGCAACATATGATCCACATGAAGATCGCACAAGTCAGAGAGCAAGTATGATAGAGCGCATTGTATATTTGTCTAAGTATGAGACAATATTTTCACCAGTGTACCCGGACACAGTTTTTGTTTGCGACGTTGACTGGAGTGAGTTCAGTGCTTGCGCACTTGAACATAGACTCTATGGTGACTAATGATGACCCATCTCAGAGCGCAAGTCAGTACGGCATGTATGAAAGAAGTTATGATAGTTTTACCGAAGACAGTGTGAAGCCGACAAGACAATATATGAAGGCAGAATTGGTAAAGAGTTAAGGAATTATTTTGTTTATCAAAATAATGTCTTAACAATATAAAGGGACGACATTTAAGATGTTTACTCTTGGTTAAAGCTATTGGTATATATGTAAATGTAATTGTAATTGTAAAGTGCAAGAAATAGTTGTAATTGTAATAAGCAGCAAGTATTTGTAGAAGTATGATGCGAAGTATATGAAGCATATGTAATAGCGACAGTGAAAGATCAGTGAAGAGATATTGTTGCAAGCAGTATAAGGTTATGTACCTTGACCTATTTTGTAATAAGTGTATATTGTACATTACTTGTTTGGGCAATGGGCTCAGCTGGTAATCACATTTTGTACTACCAACTCCTAACAGGGTTGAGGCTTCTAACAAGGCCTATAGTCCCTTAATCAAGACTGATACACTATATGTTTGTAATAGACTCCTAACAGGGTCAACATCCTTAACAGGATACTTTTGATTAGTGGATCTTTGTGGGTACCATCCCCACCGGGGTTTTCCCTTGGCCAGGGTTTCCTCGAGAACACATCATGTGTTATGAGTTCTTTAGTTTTATTGCTATGCATGTTGTTTAGCTTCTTATGTTATGCATGTATAAAGATAATCTATTATATCCATAATTGGGCAAAAGATAAAGTTTGTAGAATACTGATTCACCCCCCCCTCTCAGTATTCCCTATTTCTAACATTGTGGAGAAACTTTTCTTCCAAAAGGCACCTGTGTATGATTCTAGCGTGGTTCCAAGTGAATGAGGGAATAATGAATGAAACAAAATTTCCGTAGAAGTGCCCAATACATGCCCTGTGCACAAATCACCATGAATGAAGGAAACTAAAAATAAAGGCTGGTTCAGTATGTCAAAGCACACACAAAGAAAGGTTCGTCACAAAGGCCCGATTGCTCTCTAAGCACGTTTTAACGACAACGAAGGAAATGTTTGGAAGGAAATAGTCCACAATGGATCCCCAAACGTGTCTAGTGCGAATGCCATTCCCTCATGGAGAGTTTGGAAAATGAAAACTCTAGCATATGGTTTGGAATGCGCTCGAGGCGCTAATTTGAAGCGATGAAGGAGTAGTTACGAGACAAGACTCCACTGTGCAAGCTAAGTCGCACTCAAGCGCCTATTGTCAAGTATCAAGGAATAATATGAAAAGAAATGTCCACCGTGGATGTGAAATCATGCTCTAGCGAAAGGCCTAGTCATGGAACATTGCGAAGAAGTTTGTCCATCACGGACTCAAAATCGCGCTCCAGTGTGAATCAACCAAGGTGGAGGAAAGTGTTTAAAAAAAAAAATCCTTCATCAAGCCAAAATTGCGCCCAAGTGCAAAATAACACAAGTCAAGGAATGCTTGCCCAAAAATAATCTGCAAGAGGCTTTAATACGCGCTCAACGCATTTCCGACTTGATAAGGGAAAATTTGTTTATGAGAAAATCTGCCTATGTTTCCCAATCACGAATTAACATTGGGGAAGGAACTCTAGAAAGCTAAAGTCCATGAATGCCTTTAAAATGTGCCCAGTGCAAACTAACCTTGGTCAAGGAAAAGACAAAAAGAAAGAGTCCGCGATGAAAGCCAAACCGCTCTCTAAGCGCATTTCCCACATGGTCATAGAATTATAACAAGTTTCTTCCCCCCCCACGATGGTCTTTCTGTGCTCCTAGTGCTAAATGTTAAAAGTCAAGGCAATATTTTATGAAGGTTTTTTAATCCCTACTATGTTATATTTGCACTCAATGGTGAAGATTGAAGTCCTCCACGCTAGCAAGAATGCGCTCATTGATACAAGCTACCCATGGGAGAAAATATTTTCTTTTTAGAAAATAAGAATGTCAAGATTTCCAAGGATGTTACGAAAAAATGTTGGGAATAATAAAACGACACCAAGGGTATAGATTAAAGTTACGATTAGATTAAATGTTAAGGTGAATTTCCATACATCAACAAGGAATTAATGTTTTTAAATGGTGATAATGGAAATTGAATACTTAGATTGCGAAGCTCGATTTGAGATTGAAGTGGATAAATTGGAAAAATCAATTGTGATCTTGGAAATCAAATCGAAAATTGATTAAATATTGAATTTAATATTTAGTATTTAATTAGTAAATCAAAAAGCAATAAAGTGAGAGACAAGTAGACTTTTTGGATTTAAATCTAAAAATTAATTAAATATTAAATTTTATTTAATATTTAATTAATAAATTTTGAAAAAAATCATGAAAAGAGGCAAATTTTTTTTGATAAAAAATGAAATAAATCGCTTTTTGAGTTGTTTTGGAAAAGATTATTGAATATTGGCATTTATTTTCAATATTTAATTTTAAATTGGGAAAAATTTAAAAAAATCAAATTCATGGATGAATCTTCATGATGAAGTCAAAACTCCCAAATTGACATCTATGTAAAAAGCGAGAGCAAATCCAAGACAAGTGATGCTTTTTAGAGAAACTTGGAAGATAAGTAAAAACAACTACGTAAGTTTAGACCACAACCATTATAGTAGCTTTTTCAGGGTAAATGCCTATATAAGAACTCTCTTCCCATTTCATTCTCACACGCAAAAATTGAGAAACAAGTTGAGAGCAAGTATTTGACATCCTGGAGAATTTGCGAGAACCTTTTGAAGAAGTTGAGTGATAATTTTTAGAGAGAAGAATTTTGGAGAGTAGAATTGCTTGAAAAGTTAGAAGCCATGAATTTCAGGGAGATAACTTTGCAGTAAGTTTGAAAGATCAAAAAGACATGAATTATGGAGGAGAGAGAAAGTCTTGTTCTAGAGAGAACACAATTTTCATCAAATTTGCAAAAAATTCTCTCCTCGGAAGACAAGTTTGTCCGCAAGGAGAAATTGGGTTTTCTTTTTCCCATTTCTTGCATGCTCTTATGTATGTTTAATTTCTATTTGTAGGAAGGTGAAATGGTGGAATCCAGAGGAGCGAGTTTGACGAGGAAGTAGCTGATCAAGAATGAGCAAACATGGTTTTATCCAAAATCCAAGATTGTGTCGAAATGGGCAGATGTTGGTGATACAAATCTCAGGTGCCTTGATATGAACAAGTTCGACAGGAGAATGTTTGGATACAAATATCACGAACCTATACACCTGGCTACTTAGATTGTGAATAGTGGGATTGTGGCTGCTGTTGGTTTTCTTCAAACTTTTCATGATGCTTAATTGATCATGGAATGCTCAAGACACTACAACCCAAATGATACAACAGTTAGGGATTCAGATGGAAAAGTCATAGCAGAGCTTTCTCCACCGACAATTTTAGAAGCATTCAAAATCCCTACATTCTGGAAAATGGTACTTAAGTCAAAAGAACAAGCACTTAGAGTCTTCACTGCCAGGATTCAGCATTGTGAAGGTGCCATAAACAGTAAATGGCTGCGGAAGAATAGAGCCCACTATTCCAAGTTGCCTGCGGAGCTAGGTTAGCGCGATCTTCAGTGTGAATAGAGTGATTTAGTAATGATGCCGAGTAGAATATTCGGGATTCCACAATCCTATCAGTTCGAGACATGGATGTGGTATTACATTGAACAGGTGGTCGGAGGATTCAACAATGTAGATTGGGCTGGACTAATTAGCGACAACCTAACTAAGCAACTAGTGAATCTAGAGCAGTCAAGAAAGTTTTATATAAGCTCCTATGTCATCTACATGCTGGTTCGAAATACAAAGTATGATGGATTGAGGTGCAAAGGAACGATTGGAAGTGGTGCTCAACGCTTGACGGTGCATGAATGTTATCCTCAATTGCATTTGTATGTCAAGGATGATTATGCCAAAGTCAACGATGCCTTTGCAACGTGCATTATCAAGACTCTACATAAGAGATTGCACGTGAGAGTGTCAGTCGTTGCAATGAAATTGGTGGAGTATGTTGCTTGATTCATCTAGTTCCCTACCTTCTCCTAGATCAGAATACAAGGATTTTCTGCGCAACCATATAAACTCTCGAGATATCCCACTAATAAAATGGTCTTGTAACAGATCACTCGACAATTGACAGTGTATGATAAAATTCAAAAGGGAAAAAGGAAGTTGGGGCCAGAATTCCCAATTTCCATAGGAGAAGATAAGGTTGAAATGTGCCCATGTTTGAGGGCGATTGAGAGATCATCGGACATGCTGCATTTCTTGCATTTGCTACTTTTTCCAAGAAGGCTAGATTATGATCCCTACAACAAAATCAGAGTGGTGGCAGGTACGAAATATCAACACAGCATTCACCTCGAGGATTTTTGGGCCAATGCAACAGATGAAAATGAGATTAGAAAGAGGATGTATTCTAGATTGCCTCTCAATATGATCAGAGCATGCAAGATCTTCTGTGTGCCTAATCAAATGGAAGAAGACATGAATATGATCCAAAAAGGATATAATCCAGAGGAGGAAATGACCATCCTTCCACATTATTGGTTAAGGAAATTTCAAACATTGACACATTATTTGCACCTGTCCTTGAATTCATGAGATTGTGGGTTGATTGACAATTTGACAAACTAAAGGCACCAAAGGATGGCTTGAGATACAAACTGATGGGTCATCAACCGTTGCGGGATGAGAGACCAAAACAACTCTCAGGAGGGAAAATGGAAGAGGGAGAATTCTCGTTAGGAAGTACAGAGTGAAGAAAAGGAAAGAGTGTTGCTAAGGATGTGCAACCAATAAGTAGGTCGGGTCTTCACATTGAAGAACCCCAACAAAAGAGGCAGAGGTCAGTGAATGCTCCATCTTCACCTAGTCGGACTCCAAGTTTGTAGGAGATAGGTCCTTTCACTAGGGAAGAGGTAGAGACAAGCAGAAGGAGAATTGAGCAGGAAAATCACATGGCCAAGCCAGTGCAAGAAAGAGAAAGCATCAATGCTTATCAGGAATTTGCACAAGGAGGAAACAAAGAGAAGGATGTTGCCACTGAAGAAAGTCTTGGTTCTATCTTGGAACGAGAAATGATGGAAACATAGGTTCTTGCAACAGAAGTAGAAATTCTTGCAGTAGAGGTAGAAATTCCTACTGTAGAGGTAGCATCTCCTAAGGCAACGAAAGAAAGTCCTCTAGCTGAGGAGGAGATTGATATAAGGGTAGTGCAAGGGCAAGAGTAGTTGACAGTTCAGAATAATCAAAATGCTATTGTTCCAGAATGGTTAAGACAAGCTACAGAGAAGTCAGGAGAAAGAGGTCAACCCGGCATTCGAGTTTCACAAAATCTTGAACCGAGTCAACCAATTAGAGGAGAAAGGAAAAGCCAAGAAATTTGCGAAAGTCATTAGAGGAGAATCTAGATGGAGAACTTTGCAATTTGCAACGCCGACGATTGATAAGACAAAGGATTAGATTACTCCGGATGAGTACAATGTGATAGAGTTTGATCTGGGTCGTGCCTCCTGACAACAAGTTATGGAAGAGTTTAATGATTCTGCACAAGCAATGAAAGATAAGATGGGAAAGCTAGAAGTTAAATATCAGAGGCAAAAAGGCGAGATCAAGGCCTTGTGCAAGTATATAAATGATTACCTCATCTAGTGAGAGAAGAAGGCCCAACCTTTGTTCCTCCTTCCGACTGAGTCAGTAGAGGGTATAGAAAGGATCAGATGGATTGCTCAAGGTACAAAAGTCTGGATAGAAGGCATTCAGAATGAGGCATACAAGCATGTTGAGGACTTGGTGCAGATTCATGACAGGGCACTGGCCATCCTTTCCAAGATTCATTGCATGGATGAATCGTGGGAGGATAAACGTATTTATCAAGATGAAGTGATCTCAGACTTACAGAATTTGATGGAGACTCCTAGATAGATATTAGTTGATGGTGGAGTAGTTAGAGAAGGAGAAGCATATGACTTTCCTCGATGGTACAACGCAGTGATCATGGCCAAGGAAATGTTTGAACAATTCACCAGGGAGTCCACTCAATTGAAGAAGGTAGCCGGGGATATTTAGTAAGGGATCTCCCTACTCTGGCTCTTTGCAGTTTTGGTGGGAATCCTTCCTCACCCTATTCTACCTACAGATTTCAGTTACTGTAATCACGAATCTATTTTGTGTGGAAACTCTATATTTGTTACTGAATATTCATTCCTCCCTTTCTGTGCAATTTTCTCTACTACAACTGTGCAATTTACTAAATATTGTGTTTCGAGTAAATCTTGATCTGGCATAAATCAATAATTTCCCGATAGTTGGTGGTGATAGCATTCAAAGGCATGACTGAATCATCTATATTCCCTTGCTAATTCTATACATTGTACTGGGATGTATGGAGGTCGTACAACGACATCATTTTGGGTCTGAACGTGTATGAAGGGATTGTGCATGAGAGTGACCGTACGATATTTTTCGTACGTGGGTGTCATTGCAAGTAGGTGCCACCGTACGGGTGACATAACATCACCTTACAAGCATCAAAACCACCGTATGATTGACATAACATCACCGTACGGTATAAGAACTACTGTACAGGTGAGGAGTGTGGCCCACACATCATACGACTTGCTAGTTATTGTATAGGTGTATGAGAGCTTTTGTACAAACATAGTGTGCAACAGGAGGTCGTACAGGAGATTTTCTGATGGAAGTTTCACCTTCAGAACATTAAAGTGGTATTAGAGCCGGTGATTTTGCCAGCCTATTGGGTAGTGGATGCTGAACGAGCTCATAGTATACACCAGAAGGAGGTACCGTTCTAAAGACAAAATGGGGGATCTGCAAGAACTTAACGTTGAAATCACGACATTGTTAAGGGAGTTAACCAGAAGCCAAGCTTAGCTCAATGAAGCCATAGTCAGAGGGGAACAACGACAACATCTCATTGAGGAGACATTGCGACGATTGGTAGAAGGTAGAATAAATGGAGATCATAATGGACATGGTGAAAATTCGGTCACTGGAAACACATCGCTCACATTCTTGACTGATGATGCCGACATTTTCCCAAAGAGTAGAAGGAACTCATAGAGATCGAGAGCCCACTTTCTAGGAGATGCAAGAGTAGTTGAGACACGATTGGAGGGATGTTGATCTTGAGGGAGATATATCCTTCAAGGATTATGCAAATCTGTGAAGGAAATATTCGGACGACAGGGGTCGTGGCTCTATATCAAACGAAAGATTGGCAAGCTAAGTCTATCATCCTTTGATGGGTCCGGGACAACATCAACATGAACATGGGTACAAAAGGAAAACACCTACTTCCAGCTCAACCTAATGCCAGAGGATGAGGCAATTTGTAGCACTTCATTTGGAAGGAATTGCTCACGAATGGTGGCACCATGGGATGTTCACCCCTGGTCACGATTGAGTAACCTCATATGTCGATTTCACAGAGAGACGTATAGATTGCTTTGACGGGAAGGATCCAGAACTCAACTTCAAAGAGTTGGCCCAACTGAAGCAGTCGAAACTAGTGGATAGTTACATCACAAAATTTTAGAGGTTGTTTGTGTTGGTTACAGACAACTTGGAGAGGAGACTAGTTGTGTTGTTCATGGATGGGTTGATGGAATCCTTGAAAGGTTGGGTCAAAGGGTTCAACCTTAGCACACTCACCTAAGCGATTAAGAAGACGCGTGACATGTCTACCTCATCTTGTTCTACCAAGAGTTATACGCATTCCAAACCACCCCTCGGATTGAAGGAGAAAGATAACAAATCATATCCCAAGAAACATTATTAGATCAGGCAACGAAGCAAGAACTCAAGAGGAGAAAGATTTGTTACACATGTAAGGAGTCATGGAAATGCGGTCATCAATGCTTAGGCAAAGGAAAGATCCATTACATTGAAGTGTTATTTGACGACGAGGAGGAAAATGAAGAATTTGAGCCGTAGGAAAAGAGGAAGCTAAAGGAGAAATAAGTCACGTGGAGAAAATTGCCACTGGTACAAAGAGGGGGCGTCATTGTAGCATTGGCTAGTGCTCCAAGGTGTAGTGTGTTTCGGGTTTGTGGTACGCTCCAACGACGACGGGTCCTAGTCATGCTGGATAGCGGGGCCACTCTCAACTTCATCACCTCATCACTAGTCACCCGGAGGGGTTTGCGTACAGAGGAGCATGAGGGGTTTGAAGTCAAGGTAGCGGGTGGAAATCTAGTATCATGTACTCATCTGGTTCCACACTTGAGTATTACCATGGGAAACTACATGATACCAGATGACTTCTTTGTGGTAGATCTTGATGATACAGATGTCATCTTGGGCATTCAATGGATGGAGACCCTCGACCAGTACACAGAGTTTCAAAAGGATGTGATTCTCATTCGAAGTGGATGGCAAGGTGGTACTGAGAGGAATGTCGAATGGTGGTCCAAGGGAGATTTTGACAAAATGGATGGAAGCAATCTTCAGACACGATGATGTCGTTTGGGGAGCACAATGTTTGGTTTCGACCAAACCTTTGAGTGGGCCACAAATCTACTACCATGATGATGAGCTTTAGGCAGTATTGGGCAAGCATAGTTTGGTTTTTGCACATAGTCCACCTAGTATACCCTTGCATAGAGGTTTTGAGCATACCATCGAGCTCGAGGAGGGAACCAAGTCTATTATCACTACACCCTATCGCCATCCCAAGAAGTTCAAAGAAGAGATAGAAAAGACGATCTAAGAGCTCCTTGACAAAGGATGGATCAAACCCAACTCCAATCCCTTTGCATCCTCGGTAGTGTTGGTGAAGGATGGGACTCTCAAGATGTGCGTTGACTACCGGGCATTGAACAAGAAGACCACCAAGAATACATACCCCATTCCCAGGATCGATGAGCTATTGGATGAACTACATGGAGCAGTTTACTTCTCCAAGATTGATCTTCGCTCCGGCTACCACCAGATCCGCATGAGGGAACAAGATGTCCAAAATACAGCATTTTGTTGCCATTACAGACACTACGAGTTCTTGGTCATGCCATTTGGGTTGACCAATGCTCCGACCACTTTCCAGTCTTGCATGAACCACATCTTCAACAAGCAACTACATAAGTTTTTGCTGGTAATCTTTGATGACATACTCATTTATAGAAAGACGTGGAAGGAACATCTGAGACATTTGGATGAGGTATTAAGAATCATGGAGTCACACTTGTTCACAAAAAGATCCAAATATGAATTTGGGATAACCAACATTTTGTACTTGGGCCATGTCATCAGTGCTTGAGGAGTTCAGGTGCATTAGGAGAATAAAATCAGACCAAGCATGAAATGTGTGAGGCCTAATCAGGACTAAATTCAAATTTGCATGGACCCTATAGCCTAACGTATGGGCTCTAAAATCAAGGCAGGGATCCCAAATATAATTTATATGTGAAGGAGGCACAAAACTTGATGCAAACATTAATTAAGCAAGGATAAGCCGCACATTTAATGCAAGGCTTCATTGAATTCAATGATGAGCATCAATTGGGCCCATGTATACCTCAAACTTAACCACATAAGGGCCCTAAACTCGAAATTGAAATGGCAAAAGAAATAAATTTAATGCAAGGCCATTCATTCAATGCAATTGAAGCATTAAATATCTAATGATAAGGATTAAATATCATAGCATTGCAAGGGAAAATCAAGATCTATATAAACAAAGCCATTTCTATAATTCAAGGATCTTACTTTAAATCCGATTGCAAGCATAGCTGAGAAATTTTGAACCAGCTGGGGTAGATTATGGTGTTTTTTTCCTAATCATTTCATTGCAGCCTTGCATAAAGGAGTTGATAGAGTGTGATTTACATCACTTTCTTTTAATTTTTGCATGTCAAAGGTTGACTATTTACCAGCATTCACTTGCAAATGCTCAAGATTTTAAGAGTTTACCAGCAAAGTTGAAGTCTGATTTCGATCATCATACACGATTTTAAGGCCTTTATTAATCAAAAGTCATCATAAGGCCTGAAATTTCTTTCTTTTGCTGCTATAAACAGTGACTTTCAGAGCCACTTCACTCTGTATCAGACTTCATTATTCACATCCGAGTCCCATTTTTTATTAATATCAGATTGAGATTGGATTGATAAGGGCGCTAGAGCATCTAGGATAGAAATTCAATCAGATTCTCAATGTTTCCATATCATTTTGTACCCTAGATTGACTAGCTTTTAAGTCTGATGTAAATAACAGAAGTCCTGATTTTTGTAACTTGACTTGTACTAACCCCTGATTTTGAGAATCAGATTTGATTGAAGCAAAATAAAATTCTAACTATGTTGTTTGCTGCAGGGGCAGGTATGGAGAGAAGAGGTGAGAACATTTCAAGGCCAAGACCTCAAGCCAAAGAAACAAAGGACATGCCAGCCCAAGATGGAATGGGAGGTGGTCAAACACCTAAAGGAAAGGGAGTTAGGTCCACTAGCGAAAGCAAGAAGCGCGAAAGCAAGAGTTCAAAGGAGTGATGCATAAGATAATAGTGAAGAATGATGAAGGATTCATCAACAATGAGATGAAAAGGGCTCAACACATCCAAGAAGGTGGCTTAGAAGATGAAAGCATTGGTGGTGGATTTGGTAGTGGAAGGAAGGCCGAGTTGAAATCTATGCATTGGAACATCTTCAAGATAACAAGGTCTATGGAAGAGCAAGAGAGCCAA
Source organism: Chamaecyparis obtusa (assembly GCA_027943335.1). Lineage (NCBI taxonomy): Eukaryota > Viridiplantae > Streptophyta > Pinopsida > Cupressales > Cupressaceae > Chamaecyparis > Chamaecyparis obtusa. The sequence continues at coordinate 231,457 of BSBK01005788.1, forward strand.
GCACGAAGTATATGGAAGACAAAGCAATTGAGGAGATGAGCCATCACAATTGAAGAGGACTTAACAAATGATTTCTCATTAGCAAGTAAGGGGTATTTATTAAGTTTCTAGATGAGTTTGCTGAGGTGGCAGCCATTTGCTCAACCAATAAAAGCATGCCAAGTGTCTAATGGAGATGACTAATGAGATTGTGTCTAGATTCATTGAATGTGGAAAGGAGGATGATGAGCATAATTCCCAAGGCGATGAGGTGGCTTCTTCTACAAGTGCTCTCCTCATTGGTCCACTTATCATTGCCCCTTATCCAGTTGTTATCCATTTGAATTTTCTTATTGGCCCATGAAGGTAATGTAATTTTTCTAATTGGCCCACATGGTGGTGCCTAATTGTAATTGGGTGGGCATTTAATATTTGTGTCCATGGTTATGAAAACCCTAATTAAGGCTTATGTGGATTAATCTCGGCCCTTGATTTCAAATCAATCTTGGCCACTCATTGTACTAGGGCCTACTATAAAAGGCCAAGGCCTCCTCATTTGTAGTTAATTAGTTTTAGAGTAGAGTAGGAGAGTTATGTTGGAGAATTGTTGCCAAAGTACTACCAAAATTGTTCTTTATTCATTGTTGGTCTTTATGGTGGATATACATGATCATTTTGGAGTATTGCATGATCCTTTGCATCTCTCACTTAGATTAGGAGCGGAGCTTGGTTATTCTGGAATTTGTCCATCAAAGCAGTATGTATTGTTGTCATTACCCTTAGGATTAAGATAGAATTTCTGAGCCCATTCCGTTTTGCTTTTCGCATATTTTTGAAAAAACCCTAATAAAGTGCTTCACTATAATATCTTTCGATAGCTCCCACATCGAGTACCATGTGAAATCAACTTGTTCAATGCAAACGTAAGGCCCCTCATGATTAACAACAAATCACATTTACCATTGAGCTTATCCACGGTCAAGACTTGATACAAAAGGAACCTTGGAGTCACTTGTATGATCTTTTGCAATCTTAGCATACATGGGATTTTGATCAAGAGAGGTTAAGATATCTCGATATTTTGTTCTACTATTGGTGGGTCATAAACCGCACATCAACAAGACCCCCTACATCTTTGTCCACTTGGTGGTTTGCTTTGAATTCCTGGTAGTTTTGGCATAGTTTCCCAAGGTTCCAAGTGTTTGGGCATTGATGATTTATGCTAAGTCTAGAATTAAGTGTCATCTACCTTTAGCTTTGAGAAAATAAGTTTTGTGATCGAGGGATAATGGAATTTGGCTAAGTGTGGAAAGGAACCAATCTTTCAAAAGGCCTACCAGTGAAGTTTTAAGTCCTTTGATGAACTATTTTTAGTAGTGTTTATTTTTAGTAAGTTTCACTATGGCCCCATTTGACCTAATTTTGAGTTTGGAAGAACTTACTATTTTTAACAATTTCTATTTTTAGTAAGTCTTTTTATGGCAATAGGTGAGCATGGATTGCGAAGGAAACAAAGAATATCTAGATTTAGGTTAGTTGAGGTTAAAGGCTGAAATGAGGAATATGGCTAAGTATGGAAAAAATCTTTAACTGCCTAGTAGATGCACCCATGAAAGGTAATTCACAACGACGATGGAATTCTCGTTTAAGAGGAAAATCATCCTCCACCCAAAAGTGCGCCCAAGAGAGGGAATCCACCATGACAGAGGATTCTTCCAAAATTCAGCAATCCTTCTTCGGGCTCCAGGGGCACTCATGGGCTCTGATTCACCCTATGCGAGGAATTTCCTCCAAGTTCCAAATTCCTCCATGTCTCAAATGCGCTCAAGATGGCAAGGTGTCTAGAATTTGACTAAGAATGAGAAAATTCCTTGACCCCCTCTAATATGTGCTCAAGATGGAGAGAACAAGGAAAAATCCAAAAATGGCTAAGTATGGCAAAAGTTCTCCCAAGATTAGAAGCACTCATGGGTGTTGATTCTCCATGTGCAAGGAATTTTCTTTCACAAGGAAAATGCTCCACTATGCCAAAAGTGCGCCTAGGGGTGCTAATTTTCCTTGGCCAAGGGTTCTCCTTAAACAAAAGTCCTCCTAGTCTAAAATGCCCCCAAGGGGAAAAGTTGCATGAAACGCTGGAATTGGCTAGGTATGGAGAAAATTCCTCCCCATGTCTCATATGCGCCCAACATTGGAATAGCAAAAAAAAGAATTTAAACACCCAAAATGGTAACAAAAGGGGTGTGACACATGGAAATTAAAGAATGGATGATTTCTTAGCAATGCGTGGGGGCCATCGAGAAGACTAATCAGATTCTCCCCCAAAATGGAAACCGAAAGAATATTTTGGAAAGCATTAAATGAAGTTGCTAAAATTACCCCAGTGCCAACTTAGTAGCTGGTGGAGGAATTCTCTATATAAAAGAGTGTAGAATTTCATTTCTCACATTGTAGGTTGAGAAATACGAGGCAAGAGAACGTGAGTTTGAGGAAGAGAAGCAAATTTGGAGTGAGTTTAAAATTCAGGAAGTTCTTTTCTTCCGAGGTTCAAGATCATTCCAAGTTTGAAATGCAAAGTATGGAATTGTTTTTATAGATTTGAAATTTCTTAATGCAATCCTAATGTTAATTATTTTGTTTTGTAGGAAGTCAAATGGCAAAATCAAAGCTAGCAAGCACATCAAGACAAGTACAAATCAAGAGTGAGCTCAAAGGATTTCTCCCAAAATTGCAAATTATGTCAAAGTGGAAGGAAGTCGGCAACACCAACCTGGGATCCCTCAATCTTGATGAATTCAGAACAAGAATGTTTGGCCATCAAGGATATCCTCCATTCTTCCTAACTAAGAAGCTAACTAGAATTGGAATTGTGGTAGCAACTAGTTTCTCTCTTGCTATATAGTGCCCAAACTTGATTGTTGAATGTGCAAAGTACTATAATTCCAAGCAAAGATCAATTCTAGCTCCTAATGGCAAGTTGTTAGCAAATCTCATCTCAGAAGCAATTACTGAAGCATTCGGGATTCCAACGTATCACTCCATGGCATACAAGACAAAGAAGATGACATTAAGGCTCTATGAGTCTGGAGTAGATGGATGTATAGAAGTTATCAATTGCAAGTGGATGCAGGAATCCAAGCCTTTCATTCCAAGATGCCCAAGCAGCTTGTTGGGATGGACTTGAAACAAGAATATAGTGACTTGGTGATGTTGCTGAGCCAAATCATAGGATGCCCACATTCATTCATCTTTGAGCCATGGATAAACTGTTTTATTTAAGAAGTGTCAGATAGAGTAAAGATTATGGATTGGGCAAGATTAATCAATGACAACTTGGATGAGTAGTTAAGGAATTTGGAACATTCTAGGTCCTTTTATGTGAGCTGGCAGAAGTATAGGCATATAATGCAACTTGAGGACTATTGGGCAAATTCTAAAGATGAGCATGAAATTAGGAAGAGGATGTTTTCTAAATTATCACTCAAGATAATTAGAATATGTGAAATACATCCAGTGCTTGATCAAGTAGAAGAAGATTTGAATGCAATTCAGCCTGATTTTGAGAAGGAGAAGAATAAGTCCATTCAACTGCCCAATTTGTCTAGACTTGAAATAACAAATCTTTATAGATTATCCAGACTAGTCACAAAATTCATAGATGGTGGGTTGAGCGTTGCATCGAGAAATTGAAAGTGAAAATTGTGCACCTTAGTTATGATGGGAGATAGAGAGTCACATGATGGTAAAGCTGTGGAGTCATTAGAAGTTGAAGTTGAAGAAGAAGAAGTTGAAGAAGAAGAAGAGCCACAAGAAAGAGTGGAACGTGGGAAAGGGAAGAGTGTTGCCCAAGATATGCAATTAAAGAAAAGGCAAGATGTCTCGAGTGAAGGGCCTCCATAGAAAAGAGAAAGGCCAGAATTAACACCATCATCACCGAGTGATTTCTCAAGCGTACATGAAGTTGACCTCTTTACAGGAGAAAATATTGGATCTAGCACAAGAAGAGAGTTACAGGAAGAGGTTTAAGGAACTCCAAAAGCTCAAGTTAGGCAAAGTGTTAATGCTTCCAAAGAATTTTCCTAGCAGAGGAATGAAGAGAAAGAAGCTCCTTTAGAATTGGATCTATATATCCAAGAATGCCTTGACACAATGTTGGTTGAAGACTTGGGAAATCCAAAAAATTCCATTCTTGATGAAGAATTCCATGAAGAAACAATGCTGGAGCCAGAAAAGTTACAAGTGCACAATCAATAGTTAGCCGCTCCGAAATGGTTAAGGGAAAGAATGAGCAAGGATCCTATTGATGTGAATTTGGTTCCAATACAACATACAAAATCGAACACTTAGTATTCTAGGATGAAACACTAAATCTCCAACTCTCTTAAATAAGGATGCTCATTTGCTAAACAATGTATTTGAGTTATGTGATCAAATGAGACAACCTCAAGGTTCCTTAATATTTTGGACTTCAATTAGTTATAATGATGTCATATGTTGGTTATCAAAAAGAGACTTACGCTATTCATTCAATGGAATATCAACTGCTTCAACTTCTTCCAATCAAACAACTTCAATTAAAGGGTTTAGAAAGCTAATCTACTTCTAGAATGCAAGAAACTGTGGATGTATTTGTGACTCTACTAGACTTAGCTTAGCCATTGAAATACAAAGATAGAGCTGACAGATCTAGAAGACATAAGACTTTTGTAGTTGGTGATGAAGTAATGGTTCATTTGAAGAAAGGTAGATTCCCTGTTGGAACATATGGGAAGCTGAAAATGAAGAAGTTTGGCCCTTGCAAGATTCTGAAGAGATTTGGCAGTGGAAATGCTTATGAGATTGAGTTACCTGATGACATGGATATATCACCTATATTCAACATTGCTGATTTGTATGAATACCATGAGTCGGATGAAGAAATGACAGTACCGAATAATTATCCTAAGAAACAGATAGAAGTTGAGCAGATTTTGGAACAAAGAATTGGTAGAAGTACAAGAGGAAAACAGTATATGGAATATTTGGTAAAGTGGAAGAATAGACCGATTGAAGACAGTTCATGGATTTCACAATCTGAGTTGGATTCAGCTCAGATTGTACTTGCTTCATAATTCTGAGAATCATTTCAAATAACCCCAGGTGTCTGATGCAGGAGCATCTCGGGTCCTTGGCAATCCCGTGTCACCAAAAACATGTTTGTGTTTTCGTGTGTTGCTTGGTTCCTTCTTTGACCGAGTTGGCTCGATAGTTGCTCGGTTTCCTTTGTTTACTGGGTTGGTTGGTTATCTCTCTGGCGCTCGGTTAATTCCCTAGTGCTCAGTGATGCTTGTCTGGCGCTCGGTCATCCTTGCTTACCGAGTTGTTTGTTTTAGTTTCCCGTTGAGGCCGACTCTTGCAATTAATTATGGTCATGGATTTAATGTTGGAATCTATCATTGGGAAGCGTGTGGACCTAGATCTAGTTGTTCCTTCCGTTGATGATGGATCTAAAGGCCAACTTGTTTGGTAGCCTCCTGTATATAATGTAATCTTGTTGGTAGTTTTAGGACATCAATGAGGCATTAGAGATAGAAGCTAGGAGATAGAAGATTGTTTTCAGATCCTCGCATGTTGGAGAACTTCTGTACTTGAATTGTAATATTTGGCCTAAACCGGGAAGGCCTTACAACCCGGCATGTATGAATCAATGGGAATAAATATATGAAAGATATCTGCATTCTCTCTCTCACTTGTGTGTTTGTTGCTTCCACGTGTGATCTCTGCAAGGGGGATCTGGTTAGGGTGTGCCTTTGGCCCCTCTTTGTATCCTCTCTTGCGTCAGGTGCCACCTCAACATCATTATCTCATAGACTTGATCAATTCTTTGATGATGAGAAAATATATGGATACTCAACTTTATTAGGCCTTCAATTGTGATGGCATATTCCCAAATTGCTTCATCTTCGCAAATTTTCTCCATCCTTGTTCTTGAAAATTTTCTCATTGCCATTTTGAACTTGATTGTACTTTATGTGCTTGCATCTTTAACTTCTTGAAGTAGTGAAGTTTTTCATGTAGCTGGATCCTTCAATGTGAACTTGGATTTCTAGAGGAAATTCAAGTTCATGATTTTTCCTTCTCCTTGTTCTTTGATTTTTTCTTGTGCCAAATTTGTCCTTTGAATTCCCGTTTGATAATCTGATTTTGAACCCCCTCATTTGAAGTTTTGAGCCTGACTTTGCCACCACCTTCCGTTGGCGTGATGATTGAGGATTTTCATATCATCCATGTTCTGATCTTCCAAATTGCTCCAATGAGTGAATCTCAATTCAGCCCTCTCCCCTTCATAAGTTACCTTGCAAAAACAAAAGAGAGAATTTTTATCAAGCTCACAAAATGATAAGAATAAATGAAATGAAGGAAAACTGAAAGCATGAAATGAAAGTGAATCTATGTTCGCTTTAAATCAACCTTCTTTTCTTACTACACCAATCTGATCAAGAATTTAAAATGCACTTTTATCATGAATTCACTACCCAGATTTCTTCCCTTTCAGCACCTTAAATCTCTGATTTTGTGAAAAAATCAGTGATGTTCTCACCTCAAACCACTCTCCAAAATCATTTTCTAAGTCTTAAAATTGCTGTCAAAGGAGAGATTGCTGCTTCGTTCGGAAGTTGCTGCCCTTTGGATGAGATAAGTCTGCCTCTTGTAAGCCAATTCACTGCTAAAGAGAGGTATTTTGCTTGTAATTGATGGAAAAATGAATTGCCTCCATCCTTCTTATATAGGCGATTCAAAAAAGATGAAGAGGCATGTCCATTTGGGCCAACTTGCTTCTTCTTTGTGCAATAAAATGATTTTGTCGTCTTCTTTTTCGTTTTGAAATCATGTGTGAGGCACCTCGTTTCCAATCCCCCATCGATCTGATTTTGTCTAAGGTTAAGTCTGGGCGGAGATTATGGGGTTCTTAGGATAACAAATCCTAACTAGGGGGCGGATTCTGCCCAAGTTAGGATAGATTTAATATCAAATCCTTGAATCCAAATTGCCATTTACTTCCTTAGCTTCTCCACACCCCACCCTTAGTTGTTGGTTGAAATCCATTGATTTTAAGGTGTTATGAGGTCAAACTAATCTGACTTTTTGCTCTGATCTGAGTCACAATTTCACTCTTATTTGTCAAAACATCATCACCATTTTCCCTTAGCCTTAATTTTCTCCAATTTCAAATGATTGGGAGTCAAGGATGCATCTCAAATACCACCAATTCGATGGTGGAAACCATAGGTAAGTCAGGATTTTGCTGTCATTTAGGGGTGGAAATTTGGCCCTCCTTGAGATTAAGAATCCCAAGAGGTGGTCGGATTCCGACCCCCCTCTTAGGATTGTTATTCATATTTTATGCTTTGCCAACCCTCATGGTTTGATAGAATCTCCTAACCCTTTCTTGGTTTGGGTCTGATTTAATGGCGAATTTGAAGTTCAAAAGCTCATCGTTGGGGCCCTAGACTCATTCCCCATCCCCACACTTTACCCTCTAGGCAATGGATTTGGTTCTCACCTTCTCTCATGAGATTCCCTTGGTAGAGAGGCGAAACTCACATGTAGGTATAGGGTGGAATTTAGGTGGGTGTTCGTATTAGGAATCCCAAGGGGAGGGCGGATTCCACCCCTTGGGATTCTTCCTTTGTCTCTCTAAACCCCAAGTCTATGAGTCTGAATGTGCTTTCAATTCCCATTCTTTTCTTGGTTCAGATCTGCTCTTGATTAGGAAGTTGAAACCATTGGTTTTGCCTTGAAATCTCAACTCACCTCATGTCTAGATTACCCCTTTGGTTGCTGTAGCTAGGAGGTGGAGATTTCAGGTATGTTGGGATTAAGAATCCCAAGAGGAGGGCTGATTCCGCCCCTCTCTTAGGACTGTTCTTTTGCCATTCTAAATCACCAATTTGCACTTCACTTGTTTTACTCATCATTTCGCACTTGATACTCGCCTAAACTAGGGGCGGAATTTTGGGGGTTGTTGAGATTGTCAATCTTGAGACATGGTCGGGTTTTGACCTAGTGTTAGGATTTTTCATTTGCATGGTAACTCCCAAATTCTTCAAGTCAACTTCTTCAGCTTGGAGGGCGAAGGGATTTATATAAAATATAACATTTAAGTATAAGAAACTTTAAGTTATATTTTATATAAATACTATCAGGATGTTTGAGATAGGTTTCAACTTCATAAGAGTTATAATAAAGATTCTAGATTATGGTAGTTTCTAAAAAACTCCAGAAATTTCAGGATTTAGTTCGCCTCCATTAGTGTTACCTCCCACAACCTCTCCTGACTTTCTAAGATGAAATTGAAATTGGGACAAGGATTTTCAAAAAGTTCTAACTCATTTCATCACAAATCTTTTGATTTCAACTCCATATCCTTGACTAGCTTAGCTCAACTCTTGCTCACACCCCTAACACACTTGACTACCTAGTAGGCCAAAGTTTCACAAAATCATCCCTGAGACTTGCAAACATGAAAATTGCCACCACCTAAGACCACTACTCCTATTGCCAAGGCAAAAAGAGGGGGTCCCCATTTGTAATGGGTTGATGGTGTGAAAACCTCACAACAAATCCCATGGAAGAAATTGATCCTATATTGGAGTTATAGGAATTTCTAAGCTGAAAAAATAACCAGTGGAGAAAAGAAAGGCGAACAAATTCTCCAAAATGACCAAGGATGAATTAGGATCTATAGTTTTACATGTAGTAGTACTAAGGACTGACAAGGCCAAAGGACAAAATCACTCTAGAAGAGTGTGATGTGACAATGATTGACCTAGGGCATGCAACCAAGGCATAGGTGATTGAAGAATTTGATGATTTCACCTAGGCATTGAAAGAACAAATGAATTAGATGGAAGAAAAATACTGAGGATTGAAAAGAGAGAACAAAGCTTTGTGTGGATATGGCCTTGAAGAATTGTGGAGAATCACCCAAGGTGCCAAAGGGTGGGTGAAGAATGTTTATAATGCTCCATGTAAGTTCGTTGAGGACTTAGCTTAGATGTACAGAAGAACTTTGGCCATCCTTGGTAGAATACAGTGTGTGGATCAGGCATGAGAGGATACCCATATCTACTAGCACAAGACCATTGCACTCTTGGAGGCTTTGATGGAGATTAGTAGGCAAGCATTGATGGATGGTGGAGTGATAAGAGAAAATGAGGCATATGACTCTCCTTGATGGTATGGTGCAGTAGTTGCAAGTAAGGAATTATTTGATAAATCAAACGAAGAATTAGGTCGATTGAGGAAAGTGATCAAGAACATCCATGACAAAATCCTCAATATAGTCAAAGTACTGTTCGCAAAGAAGCTAACTAATGAATAGATGACAACAGATGGCTTGAAGAACAGTCTGAAGGAATTCTCTGGCATGAATTCTTTCTCAGAAGATGATTTGGAAAATATTTTCATATTCTTAAGCATTATGCACAAAATTCAAGAATCAATGTTGGAATAGGGTAAGAACTTTAGTAGGTGAAAAGGACATAGCTATTATGGAGTACAAGCATGAAATTGTGCCAAGTGTCTCTATGGATGAGCTAGAAATAGTCATCAAGATTCACTGCATCTAAAGAAGGGAATAAAGAACATGCTATTCTGGGTGATGAGTCATTAAATGCTTAGGGGGCATCTTGTCTCCTTAATGGTTGACTTGACCCACTCTCTTGCTAGTGGGCAACCTATCCTCTCATTGATCCATGTGGCCCCACTACTTTATGACACATAATCTATTAATGGTTGAACTCTAATTAGGGCTTGTATGGCGAAATCTCATCTTTCAATTTTGTTTTGATCTTAGCTGTTCATTGTAATTTTGAGGCTTATAAAAGGGGCTTGCCCCTCTCATTTGTAACAAGAGAACTTTGAGAAATTGTTGCTATAAACTACAAGAATAAAAAGTAGCTCATTGAAGTTATGGTGATTTCTTGTATTTGTTTTGGGAGTTTGCATGGTTTCTCGTTCCTCAATTAGATTAGATTTGCTTTCAATTTATTAGATGAAGATGGATAATATTGTTTCATGGTGAAATCGTTTGCTCATACCTTTTGCAAATAGATGATTTCTATGTGCAGTGTAAGGTTGGTCTGAGCTTTTTATGTGGATGCTTAACTTTAAGTATTGAATGTGTATTGCTCTTCTTGATGGTGTTCATTGATGGTATGAAAATCCTTAGCACAACCTTTGAAGATTGCACCTCCTTTGTGTAGTTGATTTGGCGAAGCAAAGTGGTAGATTTCACCTAAATAGTTGTCGTCTTTCGAGTTCTTAGGTTTAGAATAGAATCTCTCAAACTTATCCTCTTTACTTTTAGTATATTTTGTTGAAACATTTTAAAGTACTTTTCATTGCCAATTCATTAAAACTGTGTAAGTCTACTTGAAGAATCATGTAAGTCCCCCTTGGATTACCAATATACATCAAGCCAAATGAACTCATATCCATCATAGAGTTGCCTATTTGCAGTAGGAATCTTGGATAGAGTGTCTTTGTTCATATACATCAATGAACACCACCTATGATCTTCATAATCTTAGCATATGAGGGTTCTTTGTTCAAGAGAGGATAGTGTCCTTTGGCTCTTTATTCTGTGTTGGTGTGGTTATAAAACACCCCATCAACAGGGACATTACAAGATTTTTTAAATTGAGAGTGAAGTAGCAAAGTTGGTCCACATGCTTTTCATTGCTTCTTTGGAATTCATCCAATGTAGTCAGATTGCTGATACAAGCAATGGACCGGCATCTTCATTAGGCTAAGTGTGGCTGCTTATAGAGTCTAGACATTTAAATCAGTAAAATAATCATTATTAAAAAATATGTGAGACCTGAAGGATAGTAACCTGAGCTAAGCCTGATAAAACAATTTTCCTATTTAAGTTTTTTGGTAGATTTTGTTATCTGAGAATTTAATAGTAGTCATTGTGATCAAGAGAATCATATGTGATGAATATGTAATCTAGCCTTTCTTTTCACATCTAATGTAATATTGAATGAGATTAGTCTGCCCAAAAGAACTATTTTGTTTGATTGGGTTAATTAAACTTGGTTGTCTGGACTCTGATTAAAGCTTTTTGTTCATTCAAAAATTGTAACTAAAATTTTCTAAACTTCATAATGACATGATCTAAATGAATTATTGCATTGTCGTTAATTCTAAAATTTTAGAGTTTGTGCACAATGTACCTTCATCATTTGTGCTAGTAAAAACTCTTACAATTTGATGGATCTATCAATGCTCATGTTTTGTGGTGATATGAGTGATTGCCCATGTGCTTCTCATTGCCAAAAGGAATTGGTGGAACGTAGAAATCAATTAATGCAGTATTTATACAATACATTCTTTCATTCCGCTTAAGTTTGGGAGTATAGGTCACAGCCAGTTTCCTGCTGATGTTGCAGTAACATTGTGTTATGTTCGTATTGCTTAGATATTTTTGAAACTGCAGCATTGGGTGATCATTATATAGGTTTCTTGATTTCTGTTTTTGTTGATCATCTTGTAGATATGATCCACATTGATGTCTTGAGTGATTTTAGCTTGTTCTAAACAATAAGATTGTTTTGATGTAATCTTTTTTGTCTCACGTGATTAATTGCTTACAATTACATATATATATTTGTGGTGCTTGGAGTAGGAAATATAATTAAGTACATGTGAGGACATTTGTTTGTGTTCAATATTTAGTAATTGATTCCTTAATGATTTTATGTTGATGCTTTACATTTTACAGACTTATGTTTGGAGATGGTGCTTTGGGGTCAATGAACATTAATATGGTGGAGACTGCTCGGAGTGTTGGAGCAGCGTGCAAGTTCACTGGAAGTGGAGGTGCAGTCATTGCATTTTGTCCTAAAGGCTCTTCCCAAGTCAGGGAATTACAGGATGCATGCCATAAGGCTGGGTATATTATTCAACCAGCTCTTGTGGTTCCGCCTTTGCTTTCGGATGCTGATCTTCAAACTCTGAAATAAAATAAAAAAGAACATTTCTAAGGTTGTTTTCTTGATCCCTTGGATGGCATATACTTTTCTTTTTTCTTTTAGTGCTCCTTTTCTACTTGGAAAAGGAAACACATCAATTGACAGAAGAAATACTGAAGTGGATGTGAGATCCTTCTTTGAAAATAAAAATTGTTTGTAAAAATGTATCCAACTGCCAAAGGCAATGAGCTTAATGCATCTCTAAGAGAATTCAATCTCTTGAAAAACATGTATAGAATGTTTGTGTGGGCACATTACTTAATTTACTTTATTGCATATTATGCACTTAGGATAGATCAAGCTTTCTTAGGTAGGTATCTACTTGAGTAGGTTGCATTTGCATTGCGTGCCTAGTATTTTCTTGTTTGATGGAGTGGTACCAAACATGTGACTACATCTATTATCCCACATTGGTTGTACAATCATACTACATACAAACTTACATATGTAATTTTGCTGTATTGATAATTTTGTGTTCTTTTATATTTTGTAAAGAACACACCATTGGAATAGGAATTAAATACAAATGCTGATCATAACTACCAAGTTGCAAACTTCAGAAAAAAACTTTAAATAACTTTACATCACACTCAAACCTGATTAGAAATCAATTTGACAGCAGCAATTACATTGATCTTATTTAATTGCAAGATGGGAAGAATGATGGCAATGCTGATATGCACGCTTGAAAATATATTTTCAGAATAATCACTTTCTCAGATCAACTCACGAGCGAACAATGATGGATGTTGTGCAATATGGTCATTAATAAGGCAATCCAAACTATTTACTAATGCTTTCTCAAAGCCAGGTAGAACAGTATTAATGTTTTAATAACTTGTGTTAACTGGGGCATCTTATATGGCTGATGTAACCTTCTAGAATGCTGGAAGGACACCTTATATGACTGATGGAACTTTCAAGATGATTGTTGGTGGTTGGGAATAATCTAATCCAGCAGTTGTATAATTGATCTAATCCAAAGTCTTCAAAACCTATGTAGAAACACTGAAATATGATAGGCAACACTATTACAAAAACATATAACCTTCTAAGAGATGAAATCTTCAACAAATCACTTTAGCCACACTATAGCAGCAATATACAAACTAAAAATGTGTCTTCAAATCCTCAAAGAATTAGCACATTGTGATTCCCAATTGGAACTTCCCACATACAAACTAAAAATGTGTCTTCAAATCCTCAACTAGTTAGTTCATTGCGATCCCTAATTGGATTAACCTACAATGGGAAACAAAAAGTTTGTCCTTAATCTCAAATGTGAAATTCAAAAGGTTTTGTCATTGATCTCAAATGAGAAATTCAGGAGGGTTTTCATCATCTCAAATCTCAAAGAGACTTAGGATTTTCATCTTTGGATTTCAAAATGCAAATGCAAAAATGAAATCAACATACAAAATGAAGTTGGACGACCTCTTTTTATACTTTTCAAATTTGGGCCCTTGATTTCCTCCAATTAGTATTTAAAAATGCTTTTTATTTTATTTTAGTTTATTTTTAGTATTCAAAAAACAATTTATATTATCTTTGGTATATAGAAAATGGATTTTATTTTAGTACGTGTTTATATTATATTATTTTATTTTAATGAAATTATTTAAGTTGCCCCTTAAATTAAAAAATGTGGTGCCCAACTTAAAATAATATTCCCAAAACTCTTTTAACGCATTGGAAGTGGAAGAAAGTTTTTAAGCGAAACAGTGGATGATGGGAAGCGCTTTGGAGGCTGCGAACAACGGCTAGGGCTTGCGTGTCCTAGCCTTGTTTTTTTTTTGGGTTTTCAATTCTATGTGGGTGGAGTTTTTGGGGGTGGGGGTTCCGTTTTTTGGTGGGAGATTGCAAGTTTTCAGATTATTGCAGGTTTTTGAGGCATTTTGGTGTGGGTCTGGTCTTGTCATGGGGAGGATTTCACGTTGCGGGGATTTCAATGTCTTCTAGTCTGGTGGTGACTGGAGGTGATAAGACTCATAATGGCTCTTCATTGGGCATGTATGCGCAATGACCAAAGATGTTCTATGTGAGTGAGGGTTTGAAAATGAAGAAAGCAAATGGTTGTTTCCCTTGAAGCTAGGATCGACCAGTTTTGGTCATTTCTCCTGATTCCATTATTGAAGATGTTACTTATTGGAGCTAACATGCTCTCATTTGCAAGTTTCTCAGAATTTGTATTCTTTTGTTTTCATTAGAAGCTTGGATACGACGATCGTGGCTGATTGAAGGAGATATGGAGATTATGCATGCTGCTAACAGTTATTTTATGATTGTTTTCTCCAATACGGCTAATCGGAATCGGGTTTTTGAAGGAGGTCCATTTTTTTACTATCATGTTGGGTTGTTTATTAAACCTTGGCATATGGGTTTTAATTCGATCGAAGAACAACCTTCTCAAGCCCCTATTTGGGTTTGTTTGCCACAGCCCCCCCCGGAGTTTTGGAGAAAATATTTTACAATGAATTGTTGCTCTTTTGGGGAAGCCTGCTACGATAGCCCAACAAACCCTTGACAAGGTGATTTCTTTTGCTCGAATTTGTGCAGAGATTGATCTCAATAATCCCCTGCCAGATTTGTTGGAAATTTGTATTGGTTCTTCATCATGGATTTAATAGTTAGATTATGAATCTCTTTTATTTTAGTGTCAGATCTGTCATGAGTATGGCCATCTTCAATGGCAATGCCCTAAGGTTCATAAAGAATCTCGCTCCATTGATCCCCCTTCATTGTCTTCGCCTGTGGGTAAAGAGGACAAGGGGAAAGCTCCCATGAGGGAGGGTGATTCAGGTAAAGATAAGGATGGTTTTGTGCCATTTAAAACTAGGGCTAAGGGACAGGGTTAGAAGAGGACTTTAAAGGATTGACAGATTGATGAGGGCTTTAACCGATTCAAAGTGTTAGATACTTTAGCTTTGGAGGAAGTGATTCCACTTGATATCACTTCTGCACTTGCTGGAGTGGGTATGGAGGTTGTGTCGGTTCTAGGGTCAGGTTGTGATCTACATGGACTGCAAGATCAACATGTGACTTTGATTCTATGCGAGATGATATTGTTTTGGTTGATTTGGCTAATGAGGTTTTAACTTCAAATAAGGCTAAGGGGTCTTCTCAAGGCCTGGGGGTGCAACAACACCCCTTAAGAAAGGTCCTTCTAACAACTCTTAAAAAGGGCATAAGACAGATCTAGAGAAGATTAAGATTATTGGAGATTTATTGGTGGAATCCGGGTTTGTTAAACCCATTGATGTTCACTTTTCCCAAACCCCTCCATGATTATTTTCTCTTAGAATATAGGGGGGTTGAAGAGTGTTATAAGCTGAACGTGGACCTCTAATCCAGCTACAAACACAACATAGTCATTGCTTGATCATCGAATTACGAAATTGAGTATGAATTACCCATTCGCACGATTCTATCGATTCGACTTGTTGCCTTCTAATTAACTGGGGTGTTTGATTATTCTCAGAACGAGAGCCAACAACCTTAAGACCAAGCTAATACAAAGGATTTTCCAAGCTTGAAAAGATTAACAACAATGAAATTAATCTAGAAATGAGTGCAATTAATCTAAAAACTTGAGAGAAATATGAAGTGCAATTAATCTAAATAGCAATAAAGGAAATATGAGATCAATCTAATTGCAATAAACAAATTAATTTAAATGAGAGTGCAATACTATACTAAATGAGAAATTAAGCTAATTGCAATTGAAAACTTAAAAATATGAAATTGAGACTAAAATTCGCTATAGTTTAATTACTCTCACAAATTGCCTTTTTTTGAATGAAGGAGAAGGTTCATTAAATAGGCAAGCCTGGGGAGAGAATGAAGAGGTTCTTGAAAATGAACGGTTGCCTCTTCATTTCCAGTTGAGACACATATTGAAAGATTTATTTAATTAAGAGAATGAAATATTGCCACATATGAGTGACCGTTCGAGTAATTTGAATTATTAAATTGAAATAAAGAGGTGTCCATTCAAATAACTAAATAAGATTAATTCCTTTTTTTTTTTTATGTGTATTAGCTAAAGGGGGTGGGTTTTAATTTAATTTAAAACACTTAGGACTTTAGAATTAAATTAATTTATCATAGGGGTTTTTTAGCTAATAAAGTCGAATACTTAGGAATTAATTATAGTGTGAGATTAATGCAAATTAGGGTTTTTTGCAATTGACATCAAGTCAAAATAAAGCCAGGTAGGAGAGAGAAAATTGCCTAGTAAAATAGGACTTTGAAGATGTGAAATTGAAGAAAATGCACCAAAATTGATTGAAATTATTAGGTGCCAATTTTGGGGTATTAGATTTGCCCCTCTTTGAATTGATGTGCAAGTAGATATTGATTCAAAGAATAGTTTGATGCGACAGATGAGATTTCAGGATTATCCCCAGAACGAAGCTTAACCCTCGGAAGTCAAGGTTAGGATGCCAAGACATCGAAATAGATTGAATTGCAGAACCACTTCCGAAATGAGGCATGATTCTCCGAAGTCTAAGTTAGGTTGCGAAGACAATGGTCTAATGGTAACTTGAGAGAAAACCAGAATCGGGGTTAGATTGCCCCAATGCCCATTGATCAAATGATGACAGATGCAGATTTAGGACTAATCTCCAGAATCAAGGTTAGATTGCCCCAATACGAATCTTAGCCCTTCGAGACCCGGGTTAGATTGCCCAGATAACGGTCCAAAAGAGATTTCGAGAGCCATCTCCAGAACGAAGCTTGACTTTTAGGAATTAGGGTTAGATTGCCCCAATACCTAATAGATTTTTGAGAACCATCTTCAAAACGAAGCTTGATTCCCGAGGATCCGAGTTAGATTGCTCAGATACCTAAAAGATAGATGACCAGATGACCAGATGCGAGGCACGAAGATGCCCCTAGTGAAGAGATGTCCCAAGCGGTGAGGACTTTGATTTAGATCAGATTGAAATGAGATTGGTTCAACAAGATTCAAATGATGCTATCATCCTGCCCCCTCGGGAGCGAAATCGAAAGATGACATTAAAAGGACGATTGACAATAAGAGGTTGCAGAGTAGAAGCAATCAGACTAGATTCGAGAAGCTGCAGAAGCAATTTGGAGTGATCAGGAGGTCCTGCTGACCAAGTTTGACCATGGTTGACCATAATTGACTAAAGAGTTGACTTTGATGAAAATGTTGAAGATCTCGAGAAAATGATGAAGAGATGAGGATCTAGCAGGAAGATGACGCCAGAAGACTGACTGCACAAGCGTCCAATCCCAAAGGGTCCCAGAATTTAAAACGCAATTTCGAGCTATCTAGAGATGTCAGATTTTGATTTCGATCCCGAAAATGGATTTAGAGCAGCCAATTTAGCCAAGGGTGCAATTTTCAGGCAAAACAAAGCACTTTGAAAATTAGGTCAAAAAACTATATAAGGCTCGGAGGGGTCACTTTCAATTCATTATTCACTTTTGTCTTGTGATTTTGAGCTCTGAGAGAGAGAATGGAGGGCATTCCCGTGCATATGCATCGATTTGAGTGCTTGCGACGACACGTCTAGCCGCTGGAGTATGACCCACCTGTGAGTAGTCGATAATCCTTCTTGCATTTCAATTTGTATTACTTTCTAGGTCGATTTAGGGTAGATTTGGCAACTTTAAGAGCTTGTTCTTCAAGTTTCGCGCGAGGAAACAATTTCCTCGCGCTAGCCTCAGTCGCCCCTTGCGCGAGGAAACGGTTTCCTCACATGGGTCAAGGCTTCCTCGCTCGGGCTCTCTCTGGAGTCTCGCGCGAAGCACTTGGTCATGCCGCATGAACTTTTTCACTTTTGTGCAAGAGAAGGTTTTGTCTTGCACGAGGGAACAGTTTCCTCGTGCGAAAAGCTGTTGTAGTGTTGAAAGACCTTTGCCAAAATTTGTCAAATTTGCATGAAATTAGCCAAGTAGAGCGTCATAGAGTCATGTCTAGGATAGATGATGCATTGCTGTATTTGCTGTTGTTGTGTTGAAAACCATCATATTTGAGAGACTGATCCAATGTCGTCGCTTGCTTTGCAGGTTGACTTCCTTGACGTCGCCTTCCAGTCACATCATCCAGTGATCATCACGTTGATACAGAGATTGACAGATGTTGAGAGTGCTCATATTGAGGGGCTCGGTCTAGGATATCTGCATGATATACTCGACATTCGGGTAAACCACGGTCTTCTGTATGCACTTGTAGAGCGTTTCCTTTCAGAGACGAACACCTTCCATTTGCCGCTAGGGGAGATGACAGTCACTCTCGAGGATATATACAAGATCTTGCGGATACCCGTCCACGACGCCTGAGTAGAGTACGATGTACAGCTGAGGGTAGGCACAGTGGCATTGAGGACTATATTCTGAGATGATCTAGTGATGGGCCAGGCCATCTCTTGGGAGGATTTGATCAGCAAGTACAACGGTGCTCATCCATTTGCCGTTGTTCTTGCTATGTTCCTGAGTTGTTATCTAGCTCCCGATTGAGGTCAGCATGGTTTGGAGTGCAGTTGGGGGTCGATGTTGTAGCGGATGTTGGCCAGACCAATAGTCAGATTCGGATGAGAGGAGTGCATGGTCGCTCATATGTACCATGAGATGCATGAGATAGTATATCGCAGCGCGAGGACCATGGCGGTAGGTGTCTTCATTCTTTTGATCTGGGCCTGGGAGCATCTCCCTATTTGTAGATTGATTTATCATGATACATGACAGGCTCTTGAGCCATATATATACAGGTACACAGGTTTGATTACTCAGCCATTGCTGGGTAAGACAGAGCAGTGGCGCAGACAACTCGATGATATGGCGGCTGTTGTTTGGAGACCATGGGTTGCTACTGAGCCATGGGTGATGAACATATTGTCATTGATGTCAAATCAGAGACCGATGACATTAATGAAGAAGTTAATGCAATGAATACTATAAGGTTGAGAGACATGATATCAGACAAGTCAGAAGATATATGTCATATGTATTAACAAAGACGGTGAGAGCATTGTATGAAACATTAAGCCTCATGTGAATCATTATGTAGTTATCAGAATGTGAGATACAGCATACATGTTTTAGAAGAACAACATTGAGCACTTGTGATACCATCAGTGATACAACATATAGCATTTCATATTGAACAACATATATAAAAGATGTTTTCATTTCATATATAACAAGAACAACGATACATATGCAACAGGGTTGTACACGTTAGTCAACAGAAACATATATATCGGATATTATACTAACAGAGTTATCGGATAAACAGTCAAAAAATAATTAAAAATATAAACAAAGTTATACATACTGTATACAGCGGGTATTATACAGGAAACATCGGATATGCAGAGACGTATCATTGGACGCTGTAGAGGAAACATATAATATATGTTGCCACGTAAATTATATGCAGAACCTCCGCAATGTAATTTGAAAACCTTCGATAAATGATACATGCGTATAACATTAGAATCTTATCTTGATAATCACACAGAGAACGACAAAATGGATATTGTAGCGATGAAGACAAGGCAACAAAAGACTTGTATAATAGACAGCGGTTGACTTCACATAAAAAGTTTCAAAGCCATATAAAGAAGAAGGTTGAATATTAAGACACACATCGATATGCAATGAAGATATATTTCATTCAGTGAAGATACAACAGTATATGAATATTAATTAGTATACAAACATATATACTGGGATATACGAACAGGTATCAGATATATTTAAGCAGAGATATTCTAATAAAAACAAATATATTTTATTAATTTGTATACAACATGAAGGTCTTCGAAGATTAAATATACGGCAACAGCAGCATACATACGTATGCAGATAAACAACAAACAGAGACGTATATATATGAAGACAATAACAGTGTATATGCAGCGGTTAAAGGTTAATATGCAGCGTTAACAATATGCAGCATACGTTGAAGACAATAGATATTATATCGAAGGTTCAACACATAAAGATACGAAAACATAGTGATAATCTTCAGATGAAAATAGTATATAAGTATTTTGCGATAAAGTGACAGCAGTATATAAACATATGCTACAAACATTGAAGAATATATGTCGAAGATTTCCATCGAAGAAGATAAAATATTAATACGGCAGAGATACACGGCAACAGGGATATAAGTTTTTAATAAAAGACAAATATTTGATATATGATAAAAAATGGTTTGATTAAAAAAGAAAGATTAAATTAATTTTTAAGTTAAAGAGACACCTATTCGAAAAGTCATAACTTCTAAAGAGACACATTGTTTCATTTGAAGATATGTATATATATAAATATTGAAACTATCATTTTGACAATTGTGTGAAGATGTTAGCAAAAGAAAGGGGAGAATAGAAGAAGATTTTAAAGGCAGATTATATGAATTTGAGAAAATGAAGATTTGATAAAAATCAGAATATATATATATATATATATATATATATATATATGAGGTGTCAATAATGATATATTTTAAT
Organism: Chamaecyparis obtusa; assembly: GCA_027943335.1. NCBI lineage: Eukaryota > Viridiplantae > Streptophyta > Pinopsida > Cupressales > Cupressaceae > Chamaecyparis > Chamaecyparis obtusa. The sequence continues at coordinate 251,942 of BSBK01005788.1, forward strand.
ATTAAATAAAGGCTGACTTATGAAAAGAAGAAGTGTCTGCGGAAATTAAAATGTTCATCATCAGTTGAAGAAAGCAACATTACCAAGGTGGAAGATAAATTTATGTGCAGTGGGTTGGTGCTCATGAAGACAGTGGTGGGAGTCGGTGCTTTCAGTAGGTCGGTGCCTGCGAAGTGTGGGAGTTGGAGCTTCTAGTGAGTCGGTGCTCATAAACATAGGGGTTGGAGCCTCTAGTAGGTTGGTGCCTACAAAACATTGTAAAAGAACAATATTATATGAAAGCAAATTATTTTGTGGTTTTCTCCCATATTAGGTTTCCACGTAAATATTGTGTTCATGTGCATAATTGTTTATTTAAGTAATTGAAGTTATCTTTGAATAAAAGTATTTAAATTTAAAAAGGTTATTATATTGATTCGCCCCCCCCTCTCAGTATAATCGTGTGCTCTTCAATGGGATGATGCTTGGAGAGAGCTTTCTTACATGTTTGTCTCGCGTCCACTGATTGGACGTAGTGTTACCATTATTGAGTGCTGCCTTGTTACACGTGTCCTACGTCAGTTTGGGAGACAACAGGACATTTCCCAGGAGTACTACCCTTATGCCCGCTTCGCCGATGAGGAGAAGGGGTGGCATCTGAGACTAGATCCAAGCAGGTGTGCGATCGAGGCATGCATTCCTCAGGCCCGATGGGATTACATGGTGGACGTCACCAATGCAGGGATGATGCCTACATATAGGGACCACTGCTTGGCCCATCCATTTCCTAGATTTACAGATCTTGCAGGGATGGGAGCACAACAACAGGTACTAGTACATAAGCTTGTACAATAGCAGGCTGCACAACAGGGACCACAGGGATAGCAGCAGCAGGTACCATTACAGTGGCCTGGGTAGAGAGCATTGAGGCCCAAGTCAGCGTAAAAAGACATCCCCCCTAGGACTATGGGGTCAGATGCGGGTGCTAGGAGCAGTGGGTCTCAACAGAGATCCACCAGGCAGAGGACAGAGAGTCCATCGCAGCAGACGCCTCCGAGCGATGATACATATATGCTAGATGTTCCTATAGGAGCACAGATACCATAGCTGCAGGAGACTCTTAGGAAGATCCGGGAGAGGGTCAGATAGGTTCAGTGTGAGAGAGATGACTACCATATCCGAGTCATCATACAGGAGACCCGCGTAGCCGATAGAGATCAAGAGATCAGAGAGTTACGCGAGGAACTGGTGAGAGCATGGCTGGAGATCAGATATGAGTCTGCTCAGGAAGCTTATTATTATGCAACATATTGTGGAGCCGTTCCAGATGTATCAGAGCAGGTGCCTCCATTTTTTAAGTACGTAGGAGCACCAAAGAGACCACCACAGGCACCTCTGCAGCAGGAACCTCCACAACAGGCACCTCCACAGAGATTGATGCCCCCTCCCCAGAGACCGATGCCACCTCCACAGCACCAACACAGGGACCACCACCACCACCTCCTCTTGGTGGTGACGGGCAGAGTTAGCCTATTGTTGATATCCATATTGTAGCCCATTTTTGATACTGTGCTCGAGTAGCACCCTTCTTTTGTACATTACATTGATCCGACCGATATATATGAGATTGTGATTTTGATATCATCGTACTTATTGATATATTGCTTTAATGTTTATGTTTTATGAGATGTTTCTAGATGTTATGTATGAGATGCACATGTTTTCTTTTATGATGGTATATGAATATGCAATGTGAAATGCAATAATAGATGGTAGATGGATATGCAATGTATGATTTTATTTATAATTATAATGGATGCACATGCAAATGAATATGTAAATGTATATGGATTTTATGGATGCAAATGGAAATGCAATGTATGCGATACTAACCATCTCGTGCAGGAGTTTTAGCAATATATGACAAGTACTAATAAAAAAGGATGTTTCGAAGATCGAGAGCGGGGACCAAACACTTATGCAGCCACGATGAACCCGGGACAAAAGATGAAAACCTTTGATGAATAGATCTAGAAGAAGACAATCAAGAGAGCACCAAAACATAGTCTCAATGCAAGCCTAGAATGAAAATGCAAGCCTAAGCTAAACGCAAACCCTAGGACTTAGTTGTTGGACTCATCGTATTTATCATCATCGAGTTCTTTTAAGCACGAGACAATCATAAGATGCCATACAATCTTCACTGACATTGCAATCATGAGAATATGAATATGACATAAATCTTAGATTTGTCGGAATGAGATGTAAGCATTAAGGCACAAGAAGCCAGAATGACCTAAACACCTATTCCTTTTAATTTAGTAAGTTAACATAAGCATCAAAGCATAGCTGCTAGAATGATCGGAATGTTGCTTGCATACAAACACACCAGACACACAAAAGTTCCTTCCTTTGCCAAAGAATGCTCACAGTGACCCTTACGTTCACTTAGCAGGATGAGCATTAGCAATTTTACTTGTGGCAGAAAGAAATCACTCAAAACAGACAAGGAAAAGAACCAACCTCACCAAAGCGTCCATATAAAAGGAGTCGAGGTACACATGGCCATCCAATACGAGATGAAGGCTCTTACATATGGACACCCCTCTTATATGAATTTTTTGGATCATTGGAACTAAACTAGCAAACAAAAAGTAAAGGAAAAGATCATGCCCCCAGTCTTCGCTTCTCTTAGTCGAGAAGACGTCTTAGAGTTGCTTGAGGAGGAATGATAAAATGAAAGAACAACACACAAAAGAGAAAAGCTCAGCATGCTTCAGAGAATCACAAATTCAGTTTAGTTTCAGTTTAAGTTTGTGTTCAAGCGGTTTGGAGTTGAATCGGAAACGTACAACGTTCGAAGCCTCAACGGGACAGCGACAACAAGCAGACGCAGTGAGAACCACTGGTGATCGTTGCGAGAGACAAAGTCTCAAGAAGATATCGGAGCACGAACCAAGTATCAGTAGGCAGACGCAGTGAGAACCACTGGTGACTGATACAAAGAGGATTCTTGAAAGAGAGAACCAAGCATGAGCGAAACATCAGAAGACAGCCGCAGTGAGAACCATTGGTGACTGATACAAAGAGGATTCTTGAAAGAGAGAACCAAGCACGAGCGAAACATCAACAGACAGACGTAGTGAGAACCACTGGTGACTGATGTAAGGAAAATATCCGGAAAGAGAGGGGTTCGAATGAGAGCTAGGTATCAGTAGGCAGACATAGTGGGAACCATTGGCGATCGATACACAAGAGATCCTCAAGGAGAGAAATCTCAAAAGTAGCTAGGCATCAACAAGAAGACGCAGTGAGAACCACTGGTGACCGATGCACGAACAAGACTTTCGAAAGCGATAGGACAATGCCCCCTAGACCAGGAAGGTGCCCCCAAGTGTGACCAGTTCCAATCCATGAAGAGTCAAGGAAAATCTCAAAGACAACTGAAAGCAAGTGCATGAGCTAGCAAACTAAAGCAGGAAACGAACTAAAAGCAGGAAACAAACTAAAGCAAGAAAGCGGGAGGGCAAACTAAAGTAGGAAAGTGAGAGCCAGATGTTGCTGAGATGAGATATAGCTTCAGGAAACAAGAGGCATCTGTTTACTGGGTTTTCACCATCTTGACAAAGATTCTATTTTTGCTACCACGATGCCTGTTTGCCAAGTTTTCATCAATGGCACATTTTTTCTTCTTTTTCAATTTTTTTTTTCTTCTCTCTCTTTTTTTTGTATTTTGAATATTTCATTTTTTTTTGTATTTTTGATCTTTTGATTTTTTTTGTATATATTTTTTAAATTTTCTATTTTTTTAAATTATTATCAAGGTGCCTGTTTACCAGGTTTTCACCAAGATAATAGATACATCAAAGCTCCTGTTTACCAGGTTTTCACTAAGATGATCATTTTTTTAGGACATTTTGCAATTTTTAGGATTTTTGCCAATATACAATTTTTTTTTGGATTTTTTCAGGATCAATAAGTATGTACATGAACATACAAGCAATACCTCAGCTATAGAATTTCTTCAAGTGAAGAGCGTTGATAGGCTCCTTGAGCTGTTCCCCTTCAGTGGTGGAGAGTCGGTAAGTGCCAGACCTAAATGCTGCAGTAATGACATACAGACCAAGCCAGTTTGGTTCAAATTTCCCTTTCTGGACCTACTGTTGTTGATTCTTGGGGTTCTCTCTTAGAACGAGATCACCCACTTGGAATTCTCTTTGTCTGACTTTCTTATTGTAGGCTTTAGACATCCTCTTTTGGTATGCTCTTAGATGATCGAATGCCACCTTTCGACGTTCATCCAGTAACTCAAGCTCTTGAAGCTGGGATATTTTATTTTCTTCATCAGTGATGAGGCCCCTCAGAGACATTCGTAATGTTGGAATCTCGACCTCAATAGGAAATACTGCATCTGCTCCATAAACCAAGGCAAAGGGCGTGGCCCCCGTTGGTGTTCGAATGCTTATTCTAGAGGCCCACAAAGCCAAATTAATTTAGAGGTGCCAATCTCTACCAGATTTATGAACTATTCTGTGTAAGATTTTGAGAATTGTCTTATTAGAAGCTCCTACTTGTCCATTACCCTAGGGATAATAGATAGGCGACCAATGCTGAATGATCCTGAATTTGGTGCATAACTCTCTCAGGTCCTTGTTCTTGAATTGTCCCCCATTGTCAGTGATGATGGATGAGGGTACACCATATTTACAGATGATATAGTTCAGTATAAACATAGTCATAGACTTGCCATCAGCAATAGCCAGAGGCACTGCCTCAAACCACTTAGTAAAATAGTCAGTAGTTGTGATGATAAACTTATGTCCTCTTGAAGAAGATGGATGTATCTAACCCACCAAGTCAAAGGCCCATTTTTGAAATGGCCAGAAACTGATGAAAGGAACAAGCTCTTTAGCAAGAGCATGGATCAGATTGCCATGAAATTGGCATTGTTTACAAGTCTTGGCATATTGAACAACTTCTTACTCCATATCCGGCCAATAGTAACTAGCTCTAATAAGTTTCCAAGCTAACGTTAGACCACTAGAATGAGACCCACAGATACCTTTGTGTACCTCAGCTAGCACACGTTTGGACTCATTGGGTTCTAGACACCTAAGGAGGGTACCGTCTAGACCCCGTCGATACAAGTCGTTTGCTATGATGACATACCGTGAAGCATTACGAATTAGGTGACACTTTTCATTTCGGGTATAGGTGTCTGGAATGATTTGGTCACGAAGGTAGGAATAGATATGGTGGTAGCGAGATGAGTCATGTCCAATGACTGAACAGATCATCTTGGATTCAGGAATATCATAGGCAGGGTAGTGTAATGCTTCCACCAGGAATTCATGTTTGAAATCGTTCTCTGACATTTGTAACATTGAAGCAAGAGTCGCCATAGCATCAACTTCTTTATTGTCTGCCCTTGGAATTTGCTGGAAAGAAATGTGTACAAAATACTGTTTGAGATCATCCACCATTATTTTATATGACACTAGCTTGTCATCTTTTGTTTGGTAGACATCATTAACTTGGTTGATGATTAACTGAGAGTCTCCAAAGACATTGAGCTCATCCACACACCATTCAATGACTATCTTCATGCTGTTAATGAGAGCTTCATATTCAACGATGTTGTTTGTGCAGGGAAACAACATTTTATAAGCTTTTGGCAATGAGTATCTTTGAGGTGTTATAAACAGAATGCTTGCACCGGATCCTTGTTGAGTGAATGATCCATCAAAGAACATGCTCCAAGCCTGATGTGTGAGAAGCATGATGGATTCATCTGGGAATTCAATATTCAAAGGCTGGTGATCTTTCAAAGGAGCTTCCACCAACTGATCAGCAATTGCTTGTCCTTTAATAGCTTTTCTTTCCACATACTCAATGTCAAATTCACTAAGTATCATCACCCATTTTGCTAATCTATCCGTCAGGGAAGCCTTGCTCAATAAGTACTTTAGTGGATCAATTTTTGCAAAAAGCCTTATAGTGTGAGCTAGTATATAATGCCGCAACTTCTGAGAAGCGAACACTACTGCTAGACAAGCTTTCTCAATGATAGAATAGGTCATTTCATACAACACCAATGTTCTGCTGATATAATAAATAGCTCTCTCTTTGTTGTTCTGGTCTTCTTGAGCTAGTAGAGCACCCAAAGATGTGTTTGTTGCTGAGATGTATAGTATGAGCGGCTTCCCATGAATATGAGGCATCAATATAGGTGGATTAGCAAGATACTGTTTAATTTGAGTGAGTCCCCTATCACATTCTTCGTTCCACTCATAAGTCACACCCTTATGCAAAGTTTTAGTGAATGGTTGCGACTTGTCGGTCAACTATGAAATGAAGCGCCAGATAGATTGTAGCCTTCCCTACAGTCCTCTCATTTGACTGATATTCTTGGGTGGAGGCATGTCCATAATAGCTTGTACTTTTTTAGGATCAACTTCTATGCCTTTAGCTAAAATGATGTAAGCTAAGAGTTTCTCAGAAGTGACACCGAATGTACACTTTTTGGGATTAAGTCTGAGACTAAATTGTTCCATGCGGTCAAGTATGGGACCCAAATCCGTGAGATGAGTTCTTCATTGCATGCTTTTGGCTAAAGTATCTTCCAAAAAATCTTCCATTGTTTTATGCATCATATCATGGAAAATAGTAGTGACAGCTCTCTGATATGTTGCTCCAGCATTCTTAAGCCCAAAAGACATGACATTCCAGCAAAATGTACCCCAGGCACATGTGAAAACGGTCTTTTCTTGATCTTCTGGTGCAATTTTTATTTGATTATAGCCAGAAAAGCCATCCATCAAGGAATACATCTCATATCCTACTGTCATATCCACTATCATATCAATGTTGGGTAGTGGAAAGTCATCTTTTGGACATGCCTTATTTAGATCCCTAAAGTCTGTACACACGAATGGATTTATCATGTTTTGTGACTGGAACAATGTTTGAAATCCACTCTGCATAATCAATAGTCCTTATGAAACCAGCCTTAAGAAGCTTTTCTAGCTCTGCTTTGACCAAAAGTGCTACGTGTGGATGCATCTTTCAAAGCTTTTGTTTAACAGGTTTAATACCTGGTGCAATGGACAGATGATGCATGATTAGATTAGGGACTAATCTAGGCATGTCAGAGTAAGTCCATGCAAAGTTTATTTTCTTGCTTTGAAAGAAGCTAGTGAACTCTTCTTTTTCTTTTGCAGATAGTGATTGAGCTAGATGAATAATTTGTGGAGTAGCCTCTGTACCCAAATTCACTGGCTGTGTCGGCTCAATCAATACTAATGATCTCTCTTGAAAGTGGCTTGGAAGCGTATCAAGTATCTCATCCTTGGGTGCCTCAGAGAGGTTTTCACCCTGGGATATGTCTTTTATTTTTACTATTTTTGGCTCTGATACTGCCACAACATGGTTTTCACTATCAGAGCATCTATTTTTCCTTCTTTTAATTTTTTGACTAAGATACTTGATATTTGCCTTTGTCATGCTGACACTGTTTTCGCTGGTGGAGGACATTACAGGTTCAATAACATGGAGGTAACATGCTAGATCATAATAATTTTGGAACATTAGGACGTCATTGGATGAAGAAAGGGAGTTCCAGTTTATTAGATCGAGATGATGGAGTGAAAGAGAAGTAGTGACCAGTTCAATTGCGTTCACGGTATAGCCATCAAAAGTGTGGACGAGCAAGTCAAGACCTAGAGTGATCTCATTCGAAGGAGCGTTCGAATCCCTATAAGACCTTATGTCGAAAGTAGAGGACAAGTTAACACTGGTGGCATCTAATTCGTGTGACCTAATGCTAGACCCTTCACCTACTTCAAGCAATCTTTCATAAGTATGCACCATGTCTATGTCTTTATCAAAAGTAGCATCAGACAAAGATTCAAATTCGTACTCATGTGAGTCAGTACTTGATGTGGGAATTTCATTAGCACTAGTTGTATCATCATCTTTACCCCTTGCAGTGTTAATGACTCACTGAAGTAGATCTTTTTCAAACCGTTCTTGGAAATATGGGGGTATGTACTGTTCATGCTGAGAGTCGATATCAGCCATTTGTATTTCTCTCCATTGATCATACGTGAGTCGATGCACTGAAGAGGTCTCATCGGAATAACTATCAGTTTCTACCATGTGGACAAGTATAATAGGTTCATCCGGTTCTGCAAGGAGTGCAACAAGTTTCAGAGGAATAGGATATGGAAATGTGTCTTCATCAGAGCTGGCCTTTGGATTTACCTCTGGAGTAGTATCTTCAAATTATGACTCAGGTTCAGGTTCAGGCTCAGGTTTTGACACAAATTTGTTTATTTCTAAATGAAAGGGGATCTTTTTGAAGCCCAAGCTAGTAGTATCCTTTGTGCAGCGACCTATAGCTTCAATGGGCTTCAACAAACCATTGTCATTCCTTCCTATAGGACCACTCCCCTTATAGCCGAAGCGCTTCATGATCTTGAAGGCTTCACTGTATGGCTCTTCTTCTAAGTCTAGAGGTGGAGTAGTTGTTTCAACTATTTCTTTTCCCTTATAGATCCAAGCTCTGACAGCTCTTTCTTCATCCTCATCCTCTAAAGGTGTAGAGGCTCTTACAAAGGTGCCATTGTAGATTGTTTGAGGAGGATCATCAGAAGTTTTTTTATTCTCAGAAGGTCTCCCATAAGAGCGTGGAGATGGAGGTAGAGCAGCAAGTGATAGCATAGGTTCAATTCGGTATTCTCCCATGCATGTATCCTTAAGTCTCAAAGTTTGTTCCATTTCCTTTAGCTTAGCATCATAAAACTCAATGGACTCTCTATTAGCCATAACAAAGCTATCTGTAGATTGCGCAAGAGTGTTGCAAGAGTAATTGGTATTAGTAGGCACAGTGACTTCCGCCCCATGGAATGGAAACTTCATGCATTGATGGTACGTGGACGGAACAACCTACATCTCATGAATCCATGGCCTACCCAACAAGATGTTGTAGGCAAGAGGAATGTTAAGAACTTGAAAAGTAACATCCCTTTCAACAAGTCCTACGTGGATAGGTAGCACAACTAAGCCTTGGGACTTGCGTTCCTCTTCATCATAAGCTTTGATGGTAATCTTTTTGTGGGAGTCTATACAATTCTCATCATAACCTAGCTGAGTAAGCAACTTGGCGGAATAGATATTAAGACCAACACCATTGTCTATGAGCACTCGGTGGATACGCTTAGTACCTATCATGACCTCTATATGCAAGGGAGCGTTATGCAGATGGCTTAGAGAGTGATCATCTTCTTTCGAGAAGGATAGATAGTGAGGAGAGGTCAAATGACCCACCATAAATTGGAACCGGTTGAGATTGAGATCCTTGGGAACGTTTGCCTCGGCAAGGGCTTTATCCAAAATCTGCTTGTGAGCAGGCAAGATCTTCAACAACTCAAAAATGGTAATCTGAGCATTGGTTCACTGGAGTTGATCTAAGATGCTATAACTAGTCGAGCTAGATGTAGGAACATATTTCATGTTTTTGTTGGCAGGGCCAATAGAAGTCTTATCCGTAGTTTGCTTCAGAGCGGATGTAGAAGTATCAAGACCTTTCAAAACAACTCTTCCTCATGATCGAGTAACAACATTAGCACAATCTTGAGGTTGTTCAGATTCAGATGAACGAGATGTGGAACTACACAAGATGAAAGGAATCTTAAGTTTGGGAGCATCACCACTCCCCTTGGAAGTGATCACGTCACAATACTCTATCTCAACAGGTTCGATCATACCAATAACATTGTAATCATTAGTGTATGTGTAATTGACTTTAGCATTGGTATTCTTGGCATTTGAAGACTCACCCTTCTCGTGAGGAGGGAAGGGATCCTTAAAAGATTGATGGTCCGAATTCTTGTTATGGTTCTCCACAAGGATGTCACCATTGTCAATGAGATCTTGAACCTTATGCTTCAGCTAGAGACAAGTAGAAGTCTTATGACCAATGTTTTGGTGATAGTCATAGTATGCATTATCATTCCACCAATGGGGTCACGGTTGTGGTCATAAGGATGCTTTTCCAAAGGAGTAAGAACTTGATTCTATATAAGAGTTTTATAGACCACATCAAGAGGCTCTCCCAAAGAGGTGAATTCATGCTTGGGTCGAGAGGCCCAAGGTTTTTTCTTAGCAAATCTTGAAGTTTTCTAATTATCCGTTGTGGTCTTTTCAACAGCCTTAGCCGCTTGTATACTGGAAGTAAGATTAAAAACAAGCTTTGAAGGCTTCATGGTGACATTATCCACCACTCCATCATTTACTACATCCCTATTTTTATTGGCAGTCTTTCCTTTATCCTTGTTCATGGAGAATCCTTGTTTATTGTCCTTATTCAAAGTTAATTCTCCCTTCTTAACCATAAAGGCCTCTATTCGCACTACTTGTTTAATCATGCTATCAAAGGTTAGAGGACCTTGTAATTGCACTTGGTATCCGAAGTCTGGGACAAGATTGTCCAAGAAAATGTCGAGTCTCTCGGACTCTGGTAGCTTGTGAGGACACCTTGTACATAATTGTCTCCATCTTTGGAGAAATGTTAGGAAAGATTCTCCTTGCTGCTGTTTTAAATTGCAAAGGTCCCAGATGTTGACTGGATGCTGAATATTATGTGAGTGGTGTTGGAGAAATAGATTAGCCATTTTGTCAAAAGTCTTAATGCCAGTGGGCAATCTAGAAAACCACTCCATAGCTGGTCCACCCAAGCTACGAGGAAATAGGCGCATAAGATACGTTTGATCATGCATGAATTCCATAGATAATGCACCAAACTCCCTTAAGTGATCTTGGGGATCGGTAGCACCCAAGTATTTGTCATATTTAGGGAGCTCTACACCTCTGGGAAAAGGTGACATATGAAGACTTCTATCAAAAGGGAAAGGACAAATACTTTCCATTGTGAATTGTTGTGCAGGTTTGTCCTTATTCTTCGCAAGTTGGCTAATCTAATCTTACATGTCTCGGACCATCTTTTGCAACTTTGCGGTCTTAGTCTCTTCTTCCTTGGCCACAAGCGTTTCAACCTGATAATCCATGGGTAACTTGGCCCCTTGTTTAGCTAGCTCAAGAAAGTATTTTTCCTTCTCCTCTAGAAGGAGGATCTCAATCATCTTAATAAGACCTTTGTTTGCCTTGGCAGCGTCTATATCATTTTGAGTTATGGTGTCATCACCATCATTGCCAAGGATCTCTTAAATGCTAGGGACTTGATCTTGACTCTGATTGAAAGGAGGAGGTTGATAGTGATACGTTGGTTGACCACCTTGATCTTTGTTTTGAGCTTGTTGTTGATCATCTTGGGTTTGAACATAGCGTTGCTCATTTCAAGGTTGAGCATGATGTTGGTCATTGGAAGATTGACCAAAATGCTAGTTGTTTTGAGATTGATCAAAAGTTTGGCTGTATTTGCCTGGTTGGAAGTCAAATGGCTCTCCCATCTTGTTGTAGGCTTGCACAGTACACGAAGACTCAGTAAAATGATATGCCCAATGTTGAAAGGGTGTAGCTAAGGTAAATTTTCATGCGGGAACAACATCAAAAGGATCAATAGGTTCAGATGAGTTGATATCATCAACAAGATCGATAGGTTCAATGATTGGACTAGTCTGAGGAAGCGGTCTTCCAAAGTTGTGAAACAATGAGTTGTCTTGGAAGAATGAGTTGTCTTGACCTTGAAATGAGAAACCAGGTTGCACTTCAAACAATAGATTAAAATACTCTTGGAACACTGGAGGCAATTGAGACAGGCTATCTTTCAAAGTAGTCAACGAAGAACTTGAGGATCCCTCACAATGTTCAGATTGCACAATAGGTTCGGGACAACTTGTTTCTTGATACGAGGTTTATCTCTATCTTGACTAGTATTATGAATGGGATAAGTTTTCCCACTTTGAGGCATGATAGTCATAGATGAAGATGAAACGAGAGAAGACTCGAGATAATGCTAAAAATCTATCTCTAGGAACAATGGAAAGGAGATAAAGGCTAGAACAACCAAGATGTGAAATGCACCTGGTACGAATTGTCAGGAGTATGGCTAGAACAACTGAGATAAGACTATCACAACATGAGGTACAAAAGCACAAAGAGATGAGACAAAAATCAAAGACACAAATGAGAGTTTAAGCAAAATCGATCAGTTCGTAGCTCGAGACACTTAGTTTCTGATAGTGAATGATAGGAAAATAGACAAACAAACCTCAGACAAAAACCAAATCAAGGAAAAAATCAACTAGTCAACGGGAAATAAGTCTCTATTTTGGAAAACCAGGCTACAGGTTCGCACGAGAGAATGCCAGGCTTCGCGTGAGAGAATGCAAACTCGTGTGAGAAAGTACTTAATTTTTGAAACTTCGCGTGGGGAAAAGACAGTGTTCGACAGTTTCAACACAAATTTAGAGATAAAGGACATGTTTCAGTACATAGTGTAAATGATTCTCAGATAGGAAATCCAGTTTCCAGTCAGCTTGAAGGATAGTTCAATCAACAATCTTGGTTTGAAGGTTGCAATCATTTGTTTACAAGCATAAAGGTTTGATCAAACAATGATGACACAAGAAGTAGTAAAAAATAGACCTACCAAGGACAAAGCAACCTGGTAGTATCATGGGAGTCTTTATTTAATCATGATGGACAAGTTTAAGAATCGATAACAAACACATAGTTATCCCTAAAAAAAAAATGGTGAGAAGACAAAACCTTTGCCCCACTGCTTATGTGCATGCGTGCACCTCACACAGCCATGTCACCCCCTAGAGGGCGCTTGTGTTTTTGGTGTTTCCAGGGACTCAATAGTATATGTTCAAAGGTTACCCTTGTGGCAGGGGCCAGTGTCATATACCACCTTCAAGAGTCCAGGTGCATGCCTATGGTGGGAATTTACGAGAGAGATTCTTCCCCCTCCCTGGGCAAATATTATGACTCCTTTTGGAGGTGAACCGTGTAGGCAACTAACTAGGGAAAGTTCTTAGTGGGCTTCCGTTCACACTAACCTTCGGTGCCCCCAATACAGGGTTGAGGCCTTGCAGCCACACCAACACCCAAAAGTCATACACCCCTACAAGTAGGGCTAGGAGCGGCGCCGCTCAGTACAACAAACAAAGCTTTCTCAAGATGATGTCGAAATCAAGAGGAGGAAGTTAACATGGTTTTGGAGTCTTTAGACTCAACAAAACATTCTTTATTATAGTGAGGCGGAATCACCGGTGATAGGTGCGTACTCACTTGGGTCATTTCCGGAGGTTCAACTTCTGATAGGCCCTCTAAAGGTGACACAACTTGGTTTAGATCCGAGGGTTTGATTTTCTATTTCTCTCAAAGAGAGAAGAGCATACTTCTCTACCTCTTCATTTCACCCAAACACATTAAGAAAATTCATCACTTAGTTAGCTTCACTCCACCAAATCCACAAGCTTTTGGGTTTCTGGTTCTCTCAAAGAGAGAAGAGCATAATCCCCTAGCAAGTAGAAGTGTTAGAGATTCACTACCTTTCCCCGCTTCCCCAGGTATCCATCATTCTAGCAACATCTGGGTCTCGGTTTCATCCGTGGGCATCACTTACACGTAATGAAGAGCCCATTCCCCTACTTTTCTATCAGGACCCTTAAGAAATTTTAACGGAGCCTTAATTAGACTATGTGAATGAAAGCAAGAAAACAAACACAATGTTTTAATTGTTCTTTGGCAATCATCCTGCAATCAAACCGTTAGAAAGTTTTAAGATCTTCGACAAAGTGACCTGCAGACCACTGTTATGCTATGATAAAAATAGAGATATAAAATAAACAGTAAAAACCAGATGTCAGGAAAAAATAACAGAAAATTACAGAATTTGGAAATTTTAATTGTCTGACAGAGAAACTTCACGCGAGTAAGTACAACATAGCGCGCAAGAAAGTACCAGGGCCTGCATGAGAAAGTACAATTTCATGCGAGAGAGTGCTACAAGGAGCAAAACTTCACGCGGTATGCTCAAGAATCTCATGTGAACTTCCATACACAGAGAAGTACGGACGTACGACAAATTGCAGAATTCAAAAAAAGTTTAAAATCAATGAGGCCAGAAATCAGATTTTCTGCCCCACGGTGGGCGCCAGAATGTTATAAGCTGAACGTGGACCTCTAATCCAGCTACAAACACAACATAGTCATTGTTCGACCATCGAATCACGAAATTGAGTATGAATTACCCATTCGCACGATTCTATCGATTCAACCTGTTGCCTTCTAATTAATTGGGGTGTTTGATTACTCTCAGAACGAGAGCCAACAACCTTAAGACCAAGCTAATACAAAGGATTTTCCAAGCTTGAAAAGATTAACAACAATGAAATTAATCTAGAAATGAGTGCAATTAATCTAAAAGCTTGAGAGAAATATGAAGTGCAATTAATCTAAATAGCAATAAAGGAAATATGAGATCAATCTAATTGCAATAAACAAATTAATCTAAATGAGAGTGCAATACTATACTAAATGAGAAATTAAGCTAATTGCAATTGAAAACTTGAAAATATGAAATTGAGACTAAAATTCTCTATAGTTTAATTACTCTCACAAATTGCCTTTTTTTGAATGAAGGAGAAGGTTCATTAAATAGGCAAGCCCAGGGAGAGAATGAAGAGGTTCTTGAAAATGAACGATTGCCTCTTCATTTCCAATTGAGACACATATTGAAAGATTTATTTAATTAAGAGAATGGAATATTGCCACATATGGGTGACCGTTTGAGTAATTTGAATTATTAAATTGAAATAAAGAGGTGTCCATTCTAATAACTAAATAAGATTAATTCCTTTTTTTTATGTGTATTAGCTAAAGGGGGTGGGTTTTAATTTAATTTAAAACACTTAGGACTTTAGAATTTCAATTAATTTATCATAGGGGTTTTTTAGCTAATAAAGTCGAATACTTAGGAATTAATTATAGTGTGAGATTAATGCAAATTAGAGTTTTTTGCAATTGACATCAAGTCAAAATAAAGTTAGGTAGGAGAGAGAAAATTGCCTAGTAAAATAGGACTTTGAAGATGTGAAGAAAATGCACCAAAATTGATTGAAATTATTATGTGCCAATTTTGGGGTATTACAAAGAGCACCTCCTGTCAAAAGGCTATTCATGATTTGGTTGCAGTTCATTTGCCAGACATCTTCTGTGTTTAGGTGACTAAAGTTTCAGTTGATGTCATGCTTCAGTATGCTTCTTGTATTTAATATTTTGGTCAGTGTCAGTGCATTGGTTCTTAGGGTAATTCTGTAGGTTTGGCTCTATTTTGGGATCCACACAAGATTGCTCCCCTTTGGTGGATTTCTAGTCATTCTTCTATCTCCATGGTTGCTTCCACTTTGGATTCTGGTGAGACATTCTAATTACTAATGTTTATGCTCCAATTGACATTCATGGTAAAATCTAGCTTTGGGCACATATAAAGTATGTCTGTTCATGTGCTCCTTATCTTCCTTGGATCTTAGGTAGTGATTTTAATTGTGTTGAGTTTGGAGAAGAAAAGAGGGGGGTTTCCTAAGTTGGATCCAACTTTTGACCTTTTTCGACCTCAGGTGGGGATTCTCTTGCTTTAGTGGATGCTAAGCCCTCTAATGGGACTTTCACATGGAATAATAGATGGAGTGGAGAGGAGGCGATCTTTGAATGGTTGGATAGGTTACTTGTCTCCTGTTTTTGGGTAGGTGGTGGTTTGGTTACTACTTTTGAAATTCTTGACTGGAAAGGATATGATTACTAGCCAATTAAATTCTTTGCTTCCTCTTTTGTGGTTCCAAACAATCTTTTTAAATATAAGCTTATGTGGCTTCGAGACTCTTCACTGCATGACTTAGTGGCTAAGTGGTGGAGAGAGGGAGGCCCTGCTTATGGCACAACTATGTATTTCTTTATTAAGAAACTTCAATTTGTAAAATAGCACCTTAAGAGATGGAATACATTTTGTTTTGGTAACCTTTAGTCTAGGAAGATGAATTCTCTTTAACGTCTTGCTACGATTACTTGCCAAATTAGGGATAATGGATTCTCAGATGCTCTTGGAAAAGTTGAATCCTAGGCTATGCGAAATGTGGAGGAATGGGAGCTTTAGGAGGAGATTTATTGGAAACAAGCTCAAATTAATTGGCTTTTGGAAGGGGATAAGAATACTGCTTTATTTCATCACTCTATTCAAGCTTGTCATAGTAAGGGGTACATTTCCTCTCTTGTTACCTCTGAAGGGATTCAAATTTATTTGTTGTCAACTATGTCTCATGATGTTCGTTAGTTTTACTCTCCTTTTTTTTGCAAAAGATTCCCCTCCCACTATTGTGGAGGAGGATTTGATCCTTTCCTACATTCTCTCTTTGGTCACCAATGAGATGAATGATTCTCTCATTTGTCCGATTTTTCCGCCTGAGTTCGAAGAGATTGTTTTTGGGATGAACAAAGGTAAAAGTCTTGGCCCAGATGGTTCCCCTGTTGAATTGTTTTAGGAGTTTTGGGATATTATTAATCTAGATCTATTGGAGGTTGTTAGGGAATCTCTTCATAGTAAGAAAATGCTTCAGGCCTTGAATTCTACTTTCTTGGTTCTCATTCCCAAAAAGGAAGGTGTTGATAAGCTTGATTTTTTTGACCTATTGTGTATAAGATTATCACCAAATTGATTGTAAAGAGGCTCAAAACTTGTCTTCCTGTGGTGATCTCTGAGTAGCAAGGGGGTTTTATGGCTGGTAAACAAATTCTGGATGGGGTGGTGGTGGCTTCTTAGGTTATTCACTCTATGGCTACTTCAAAGGAGAGATCTATGTTTATTAAATTGTACATGACCAAGGCTTACGACATAGTCAAATGGATTTTTCTTTAGAAAATTCTCTTAGCCTTTGGTTTTATTCCAGAATGGGTGAGTTGGACTATGAGTTGTGTTACTTCCTCATCTTTCTCAGTTATTGTGAATGGAGAAACTTGAGAGCCTTTTGGTGCTTCTAGAGGCCTTCACCAAGGGGATACTCTTTCCCCTTACCTGTTTATTATTATGGCTAATGGTTTGAGCTATTTTCTAAAGTTTTGTGCTTCTCAGGGCTTGATTCATGGGTGGCAATGGGGAAATGGCTTGCCATAACTCTCACATTGCTAATTTGTGGATGACACTACTCTTATGAGAGTGGCTAGTCTTCGAGAAGCTAAATCTTTTAGTCAAGCCTTGAATATTTATCTTGCAGCTTTATGTCAGAAAGTCAATGAGTATAAATCCTCCATTTTCTTCTTTAATACTCCTCAGGCCATTGAGAGGCCTATTGCCGACATTTTACGGTTTAAGATTGGGTCTCTTCCCTTTGTTTATTTGTGCATTCCTCTTATTGTCGGTAGACATCCTAAGTCCTCTTGGCAGATTCTGCTTGACAAGCTGCATCAGAAGGTTAATCATTGGACTCACTGTTGGTTATCTACTGCTACTTGATTGACTCTTTTAAAGTCGGTTATTCAAGCTTTTCCTATATACATGTGTTTTGTTAAGGCTGCTCCCATGCATTTTCTTTAGGAATTTGATGCCCTCTTGACAATTTATTTGGAGTGGTAGTTTATTAACTACTAAATGGAGCCTTGTTAAGTGGGAAACTATGTGCAAACCTAAGAGTGAGGGCGGCCTTGGCTTACGATCTGCTATTTTGAATGGGCAAGTTCTTGTTGCTAAGTTATATTAGTGTTGGTGTACTAGCTAGAATAAGCTTTGGGCCCGTATTCTCACCCATAAGTATCTTCTAGATGTTAATTTGTTTGATGTTTCCCCTCTTTCCTTTGGTGGGAAGAGGTTCTATGATCTGGAATACTTTGAAACTAGGGGCTCAGTTGGTAATGAATGGTCTCTTTTGGATCTATCATACTGGATCTCAAGCTCTTTTTTGGCTGGATTCTTGGGATGGTCATCCTTCTATCCTTTTTACTCCTCACCTTCAGCCCCTTTGTGATACTTGTTGGTGTTTGAAAACTCTTATGCCACTTAGGCTACCAGTATACCCTCAGATAGATTTTAGGGGTGGTTAGCTCCAAAATGTAATGAGGTCTTAGGATAACTGGACCAACTCTAGGGACAAGACTGCCCTATTCTGCTTCTAGCTCTGCAAAACCAAGGCGGGTGCACCTAATCCAGACAAAACTCCACTCACTACAGACCTTATACTTCTGGATTCATAAAGTGGATCATAGCAAAGGATTACTAAATACTAACCAGGTATTCATTGAATCAACTCTACTATGCAGGGTAAAATGGTCTTGTGAAGGGTATTACTGGTGATGGTATTGATATATAGAGATGCAAGAAATAGCCAAAAACCCATCAAACATTGGACTCCACTGAATATACTAACCCTTGATCAGTGCCATTATCCATTGGGTAGACCTCACATACAAACAATGAGAACATGAACCAACTGTTGTCAAAGACTCACAGCCATAAATATAAACATTCCAGCCCATCCACTACTTATAAGATCCTTCTGTAGACAACCAAGACTGAATCTATATCCCCTCTAAAGTATATTTCACTTGATCCTAGACCAAGAACTAAAGACAAGAACATATGCAAAGGGAACCCTATGCAATGGATCAAAAAATCCAAGATTCACAAGAATGACACCAAGGAGAGACTTGGAAGCATGAAAAACTTACATTAAGTATAATGAGTCATGTACATGATCAAAATAAGACAGAGATCAAACCACTTCAATAACTTGCAAAAGACCTCCAGGAATTCTATTTAGCTTACATGCAATGTGACAGAGCCTTCTATTTCCCACTGGAACCAAACAGAATGGAACCCTGAACAAGTCAAAATTTTGACACTTTATACCACTAGCTGCCATGGGAACCCAAAATGGGTTGCAACAAGCTACAGATAGCTAGGGTATAGCCTTCACCAACCAGATCAAGAAACGGCCTGAAAACCATAAATTTTGGTACCCTTGGTCGCTGCAGATCCAAATTTGAAAATAAACGGTCATCATGCACTTTGCGGGCTCAGTTTTTAACCAATTCAAACACCTCGGGCTAACTCCGCAACGGCGATGCCAAATAGTTGTCGCATGATCACATAGCCCAGAAATGGGCTATGCGAACATGCGACACGCCACTTCCCATTACCTTTCTTCATAACCGCCGACACTTCCGCAAAAGGGTTTGTCGCATGTTCGCAAGCCAGAAAGCTGGCTCACACAAACATGCGACAAGCCGCAAACACGCACCCTGCCAGTTGTCATGTCACCACTGAGAATCTAACTGCGCATCGACGATCCACAAATCAAACTGAGACTAACACTAAGTCCCCGCCGTCAGATCCTCCTATCCTCCCGGGGTCATGGCTTTAACTCATCTAGGCACCTCGGGTTACTTTCAGCGAACACACGACAAAGGAAAATCCCAGTCACGGAATGAAAGTCTAAACCCAGTTAGATTCAGTCAACACATGACTACACGTGTCAAAATAACCCCTTAAGTTATTTGACGAACTGGCGACTGAAGACATTTCACCAGTTCACGAAAATAATAGCGCTGCCGCTAAAACATCACGCGAACAAGCGATAGGAAGAAGACTTTGTCGGGCCGCCAAATATTTTATCCACACCTCCAAACCTCAGACCCCACCTGGGTCCACATTCAAAATTATCATCCCGCTAGATCGGACCAATCGGAGATCACCACGACACCACCTGCCAATGTGACCACCAACAAATACAGATGGGCGCGAGCACACGTGGCACCTTGTCGCATGATCGCATAGCTTGGAAATGGGCTATGTGAACATGCGACAACCCGCGAACATTAACCGCCATCGTAACCGCCACCGCAGGGGGTCAACACCAGGGGGCCTATTGCATGATCGCAAGCCATGGAAATGGCCCTTGCGATCATGCGACAAGGGCATTAGACCACCACATCATCACCCGCCGGCCAATAGAACACTGCCACATAGCATCCGAAAGATGCCCCATCACCTGCTACCGGGCCCCAGGGACACGTGGCAAGCGGTCACATGATCGCATAGCCAAAAATTGGGCTATGCGATCATGCGACAGCCAATCGCAGGCTGCCACATCACTGCCTCGGACCACCAAACAACAACCACCAACTGCTAAGAACCGAGACCCATGCAGACAGATGGCAAGCGGTTGCATGATCGCATGTCATAAAAGTCTGACATGCGCCCATGCGACAGCCAATAAGAACATGCCCCCTGCCACCCCTCTGACACCGGGCCCACTTCACCAAAGAGACACTTGGAACAAACAAAATCAACGGCAGGCGCATGATCACATGGGGAAAGAATATTCCATGCGATCACACGCCGACCGTTGATCTCCTCCCTCTGCCACTTTGAAGAAACTGGCCCCACATCATCGTACTTGCACACTTAAGACTGAGGTCAAAAACACAAAGTTTTCGGCACCAAAAGACAAGTGCACAAAGCTGGAAGGCAAAGGTCGAAAATAATGAGGGTTTTCGGCAAAAGATCAAAAACACATAGGAATATCGACAGACCGAAAGATAGCAAGGAAGCCGAAAACATCACAGGTTTTCAAAAACACTGTGGGTTTTTGACACTATGGCAGATTTTAAAGTTTGTTTCCTGCGGACCTTAGGACTTGAATAACTTTTTGGGTTTTGTGATTCAGGAAATGTGATTTGGACTGAAGCAAGGTGACAACATTGAGAACATAGGGCAGGACACTTAACAAAAACATTGCAGGGAACAGGCCAATTTCACAAGATTTTGCAATGATAGAAAAAAGGCCTAACAATACTTTTACCACTACTGGCTGGGACACTGTTGAACATTATAAAATTGCCCATAATTGTGGGTTGGTGGTCTATCTTCACTGGAAACATCCTTCTGAGTGGCCTCTAAAAGGATTTGAGGAAGATAAGAAAGAGCTGGTTCAGATTTTGGAGTCTCATGAGTCCACTACCTTGGCTGAGAATAATGTTTTGGCTTGGGCAAGTAGTGATTCGCCTAGAAAGTTTTTTGTTTCTGCAAGTTATGTTGAGCTGGTGCGGCAAACTTTTGGGGGCATTCATGTTCCTTCATGGAAACAAGTTTGGTACAAGTTCTCATGGCCCAAGTGCATTTTTTCATGTGGTTGGTGTTCCACAACCGGTGTCTTACTTGGGATAATTTATGTAAGCATGGTTTCCAGGGCCTCTCAATGTGTGTGTTGTGTTGTCTATTTTTCCAATGCTCCTTCACTAGACATATTTGGCACTTTTGGTGGGATGTGTGGAATCAAGCTTGTTGGCATGTCTCTTCTTTGACTGGGTTTTTTATTCAACGGGGCAAGGCCCCTATCAAAACCTCTTTTCTTCAAGTTTCTTGGACTCTTGGCCCTTCTTTTATTATTTGACATATCTAGTTGGAGAGGAATCGTCAGATCTTTCAAGATGTGTTATTGGGGGCTCACTTGTGGTGGAAAATTCTCCATTCTTTGGGAGAAATTATTTCAACAAAATGTGACTTGACGAAGGTTGTGGATCTTGGTGATGTTATTTGCTACAATCATCTCCATCTTCCTCATCCACAAGGCCATCTCATGAGAAATAGATGCAAACACTCTCTTCATAAGATAAATAGGGTGGGGAGGTGGAGTCCTTCGCAGGACATTCTAAAAATCAACACGGATGGGTCTTCTCTGGGAAACCAGGTCCTATTAGTATTGGTGGAGTTGGTTGAGATAGCTTGGGGACTGTTCAGTTTATTTTTTCTATTTATAAAGGTCATCATACTAACAATTTGATAGAAGCTCTTTCTATTTTATATGCTATGGAGTGTGCTTGTGCTCTTTGGATGGAGCAGGATCATTAGTGAATTCGATTCGTAGGTGGTGGTGCATCTGTTGACTTGACAACATTTTGAGGATGTTAGTTGGTAGTTAGCTTTGGTTGTTAACTAGATTCTTAATTTGTGTGCTTCTTTGGATTCTGTTACTTTCACTCATATTCCTAGGGAGTGGAACCGAGTAGTGGATTGTCTGGCCAAATGGGCTTCTGATCAAATGCAAAACTGCAATATTGTAGATACGGGTCAATTACCTCTAGGTTTGTCTCAATCATAGATCAAAATATTGCAAACTTATCGCAGATAAGTGAAGTTATTGTGATAAGTTCTGGCCCGCAATAAACTACGTCAAGTTATCGCAACAACTTATCGCAGAGAAAACTGGCGATAAGTTGGCAATTTATCCCGATAATTTAAAAACTTATCACCTGCGCGCCCAGATAAAGATTGTGATGACCCAACAAAGTGAAAAGTTGGTTTTTTTTGCAAACACTGATTTGGAGAGGAGAGAAAGGGTTTGGAGGAGAAAGGTGGTCATTTGTAGCATTCTCGAGTGATTTCTTGTGGATTTGAAGCGGATTCAAAGAGATTTTCCAAGCAAATTCGGATTCACAAGTAAGCTTTCAAAATTCTTTAAAAGAAAAAATCATTTTGTCTTGTATTCATTGCATCTAAGTTTATACAAACTCTACAATTCCATTTCCAATGTGCTCTAACTCATTTTAGAATGTAACGAACAAGATCTAACACCATTTTAAGCAATTTTTGCAAGTTTTTTGCAAGTTTTTTATTTTTATTTTTAATTTTTCTTAAAAATTTCATAACCTAACATAGTTTTTTTGTTTTTTTCTTTCAAGTTTTAGCTATGTTTAAACTTATTTAAATTTTAAACTAATTTAGTTTGTTTCTAAATTTGTTTATTAAATTTTTAAATTTGTGCCTTCAATTTGTGTGTATAGGTTGATTCTTCATTAAAATGGCAAGTAGGGCTACTTCTACAACTGGGTCAGTTGCAGGGTCTTCCAGTGGCCCAGTAGACGCATGTCCATCTGGATATGTAGGTACGCACCATAAAGCGGCTAGAGACAAGGCATGGACATATGCTTTTGAAGGTCCCAAACATAATACTGTGATATGCATAAAATGTGAAAAACTAATTAGTGGAAGCATATCTCGTTTGAAATACCACCTTGGAGGGATCAAGAATCATGACATAAGGATTTGGGAGTTCACCATGAATGAAATAATGACAAAGATGAATGCCTTGCTCGCTGCCCAAGAAGAGAAAAAGTTGCAAAGGGAAAGGGCAAAATTGGCCTTGAGGGTAGGCATTTCTGAATCCCAAGGTATCTCACACTGTCTCCTTTTTAAGAATAATTTATTATTTTCTAATCACCATTATTAGTTTGGATTTTGCTAAAAAAATCATGATAATGAAATAATGTGGGTTGTGACTAGGTATCCCATCCAACGTTGATGAAGAAGAAACAATATTTGAGGGCATAGTGGGCTCTCTTTGTAGCCCATGGATCCACAAATATACCATACCCTCGATCACCACACACATCTTCTATAGAAAAATAATTTGTGCACATGAGAAACACACTTGGAGCACAAGCATCACTGGAGGGTATTGTGTGAAACGATGATGTGCATCGACAAGTTGACATTTAGTGTGCCAACTTCTGGTATTTTAACATCCCCTTCAATGTTGCAACAAGTCCCTATTGGCTGAATTTTGTGACAGGAATTACTGTGGTGGGAAAGGGCTACAAAGCACCTTCTCTTGTAGACCTGAGTGGGAGGTTAGTTCACTTGTTTTAATTTTTATATGTTTTAGAGTTTTATAATTTACTTATGTTTGTTGAATGTAAGTTTATTTTAATCAAAATTGTGTACTTAATTTTGCTTCGTGCTTGTAGGTTGCTCAATGATGCTGTTTCTAGGGCCAATGATGTGGTAGAAGACCAAAGATCACAATGGAAACAATTTGGCTGCACCATACTTTTAGATGGATGGATGGATGTAAGAAATCATACTATCATCAATTTTTTGGTTTCTTGCAAGGATCAAGTGGTCTTTTATAAATCCTTGGATGCCTCGGACAAGGTAAAGATAACTGAGACTTTGGCTATAATGTTAGAGCAAACTACAATGGAGGTGGGGGTTAATAATGTGGTGCAAATCATAACCGATAATGCAACGACATATGTCGCAACGAGTAGGATCCTCCAAGATAAGTATAACATACGTTTTTGGTCTCCTTATGCAACACATGTCATTGACCTTCTTTTGGAGGACATAGGAAAATTGGATTGGGTGAAACTGATTGTAGAGGATGCAAGAAAGATAACAAAATATATCTACAATCACCCTTGGGTTCTCTGCTTGATGAGAGGACACACTCATGGGAAGGATTTGGTTAGACCTACAGTCACAAGGTTTGCAATGATTTTCTTAACGTTGCCAAGTGTTATTACTTCTTTGACCTCTTTGAAGAAAATATTTGTGAGTCAACCATGGATAAACTCAACGTATTCAAAGAAGCCCGATGGTGAGAGTCAAATACATCATCCTTGACAACCACTTTTGTGATGCTGCTACATAAATTGTGAAGGTAACTTGGAAACTTCAAAAGTTGAATATTTAATTTTTTTGTATTCAAGAATCAAGTCTTTCATTATTAATTTGTAACTCTAGTCTCTAATGATTAATGATAATCTTTTTCTACTTTTCAATTGTAGGTGACAGAGCCCTTGGTTAGAGTTCTCTGCTTGGTAGATGGGGATCAAACCCCAATGGGGTATCTTTATGAGGCCATGGATAGGGCCAAAGAGGCTATTAAAAATTACTACAAGGGGGACAACCTCAAATTTGACTCCATATGGGACATTATTGACACGAGGTAGAACAATCAGCTCCACCAATCTATTCATGCAATATGGTATTTCCTCAACCCTCATTTTCGCTTCTTTCCATCCTATGTGGATCCCAATGGAGAGGTCATGGAGGGATTCATTGATTGCATGCAGAGAATGGTACCCGAGGTTGAGGTGAGAGACCTCATTGTGACTAAGATGGAAGTGTACTAGATTTCAACATGCAATCTATTCTCCTCAGATGTGGCAATGAGAGGAAGAAACAATCAAACCCCAAGTACAATATTTGAATTTTTATAGTCTTTCACATGCATGATAAGTAGATAAAAACTAAGTTACTAAAATATGTTTTCACCTTGCTTTCTAACTCTTTAATATTTATCTTGCAGATGCTTGGTGGAAAAATTGGGGTGGAAATGTCTCAAATTTGCAAAAACTTGCCCTTCGCATCTTATGTTAGCCTTGTAGTTCATCCAATTGTGAGTGTAATTGGAGCTTATTCAAGGCCATTCACACGAAGAAGAGGAACAAGTTAGCACATAAATACCTCAATGACCTTGTCTTTGTGCAATATAACCTTAGATTGTGCATAAGAAAGACAGAGTTAGCACCTGTTGGTCCACTTGATTTGGATGACATAGATCCTTATTGTGATTGGACATCATAGGAGTAACCTCCATTGTTCACATAGAATGACATCTATGATTTGGAGAGGTAGGCTATGGAGGAGAGTGGATTCACAATAGGTTTGGATGACATTCATGAGGATGAGGGCACTAATTCTGAGACTGAGAGTGAGGAGGATACAAATGATGAGGAGTCATTGCCAGTGTCAACACCATCTACATCCAGAAGAGAGGTTGAGTCACAACCATGACAAACTTCTATCGTTAGACCACCTCCCATCCCACTAGTTTTTAACAGAGCTGCTAGGAGGGGGAAGATGAAGATGTAGACTATTTTGATATTGCACTTGACACTTGTATTTTCTTTTAGTTTTACAAAGCTAATTTGCTATTTTTAGTTTGCTTCAGAGTTTAGACTATCAGACTATGGCTATGAGCCATCAACATTCCACATGAGGATGCGATTTTGTATCCTATTTGAATTTATATATATCTATATCAGTTTGTTTGGTTTTTTTACTTATTTATTGACTCATTAGATGCATCTCCTTATTGAATTTGGCAAAAAAAATACATCTCTAATTAAATTTAAGCAATTTTTTAAGTTCATGATATTTTCCTGAGAAGTTCCCGACTTATCTCCGATATTTTCCGATAACTTTTTTTTTGCCCTCGACAATAAGTTGTTGATAATGATATTTTGAACTATGGTCTCAATAGTTAGACCACTTAGTGGATCTTGATAGGGTTATTTGATGCCCATGCTCTATATTTCTTCTTGTTTGAATAAATTAACCCCTCTTTTATTTCACAGGAATGGAAATAAGCTAGAGGTGTCCTTTTGGTACTATTTTTGAGAATATGACATGACTCCATTTTTGGGAATTGTTTGCCCTCAAGAAATTGCGATTTGGAATGATCAAACAACACCTTTCCTAAGCTATGAGTCATGATATAATGAATGTAGAATCTAGTGTTAGGAATAGTCCCAAGAGATAACTGGGGGGGGGGGGGGGCTGAATCAATTATCTGCAAGATTCAATTCTTTATCCAATTAAGTACATAATAACATTAAGCATATACATAATAAGATAACACTTAACACAACACCACAATTTTGGTTACGGAGAAACCTAAATAGGTAAAAACCCTGGTGGGAATTAGCACCCACTATAAACTGCACTAGGGTATAATGATCCCTGTTAGAAGATCTTACAACCCTGTTAAGAGTTGATCTTTACAATGCATGAAGTACAGTGACCTAGTCAAGGGTCAGACCTCGTTAAGAGTCTTTTACAAATAATCTTGTGATGCAGGAGCATCTCAGGTCCTTGGCAATTCTGTGTCACCAAAAAGATGTTTGAAGTTTTCTGTGTTGCTCGGTTCCTTCTTTGACCGAGTTGGTTCAGTGTTGCTCGGTTTTCTTTGTTTACCGGTGTTGGTCAGTTATCTCTTTGGCACTTGGTGAATTTCCCTGGCTCTCGGTGATGCTTGTCTGACGCTCGGTTTCCTTGCTTACCGAGTTGTTTATTTTGGATTTGTTTTGAGGCCGACTTGTGCATTTAATTACGGTCATGGATTTAATGATGATATCTATCATTGGGAAGCGTGTGGACCTAGATCTAGTCATCCCTTCCATTAATGGTGGATCTGAAGGCCAACTTGATTTGGTAGCCTCTTGTATAAATGTAGTTGTTTGGTTAGAGTTTGGGAGTCAGTTTTGATAGAAGATAGAAGATAGGAAATTAGAGATTGCTAATAGATCCTCGCATGTTGGAGGACTTCTGTACTTGATTGTAATATCTGGCCTAAACCGAGAAGGCATTACAGCCTGACATGTATGAATCAATTGAAGTAAATATATGAAAGTGATCTGCATTCTCTCTCTCACTATTGTGTGTTGTTGCTTTCGCATGTTGTTTTGCAAGGTGGATCTGGTTAGGGTATACCTTTGGCCCCTCTCTACACTCCCTTGCGTCAGGTGGTATCAGAGCCAGGTTAGATCTAGATCTAGGTTTGTGAATCTAGGTTTGATGGTTCCTTCTTATCAAACCCTAGTTGAATTATTGTGGGGTAGTAGATTGTGATCTGACCTACAATTGTAGAGGGTTTCAAGATGGTTCATGGGAGGCGAGATGCAGATCCAGGATTGGTAGACATGTTGAGACAACTTGCTACTAGATTAGAAGCTGTGGAAACAACCCAGAGAAGAGGAAGACATCTTCAAGATGTTAGTGA
This sequence comes from Chamaecyparis obtusa, assembly GCA_027943335.1. Lineage (NCBI taxonomy): Eukaryota > Viridiplantae > Streptophyta > Pinopsida > Cupressales > Cupressaceae > Chamaecyparis > Chamaecyparis obtusa. Next base: position 279,502 of record BSBK01005788.1, read on the forward strand.
TGATGAAATTGAGGAAGAACAATTTGATGTAGAACCTGCACTGGTGATGGATCAAGGTGAGGAAAGATTGTTGAAAGCTTTGACAAATTTGAAGTCTACACCACAATTTAATCCTCTTGAGTATAGTGGAAAATTGGATTCTGATGAATTGGTGGATTTGATCACTGAGATGAAAAAATATTTTGAATATGAAAATGTACCTAAGGAAAAGAAGGTGAAAATTGTAAGCACAAAGTTGAAGAGTCATGCATCCTTGTGGTGGGAACATCTGCAGTTGGACAGAAAGAGGAAAGGAAAATACAAAATCAAGGTATGGAATAAAATGGTGAATAAATTGAAAGGAAAGTTCTTACCTTGTGATTATCAGATTAACCTAGTTAGATGAATGCAAAGTTTGAGGCAGAAAGATAGCTCGATAAAAGAATATACTGAGGAATTATATAGACTAGATATTAGATCTGGACATGATGAAGATGAGGTGGAAAGAATTGCTAGATACTTGAATGGTTTGAGAGTTTCCATCCAAGAGGAAATCAGTTTGGTCAAATTGGAGAACATTGAAGAGGCTTATCAATTTGCATTGAAAGCTAAGGAGAAATTGAACAAGAGACATGGGAAAAGACAAAGAGGTAGAGGTGGTAGATTCCCTAGAGGAAGAGGTAGATCTTATAGAGAAAATAGTAGATCTGAACCTAAAAAGACAACTCTGGATAAAGGCAAGACCGAGTGGAAAGGTGAAAGTTCATCTAGAGGTAGAGGTAGTAACTACCGAGGTGGTTTCCGAGGAACTTGTTACAATTGTGGAGAAGAACAAGTTGATGTAGAACCTACACTGGCGATGGATCAAGGTGAGGAAAGATTGTTGAAAGCTTTGACAAATCTGAAGTCTACACCACACTTTAATCCTCTTGAGTATAGTGGAAAATTGGATTCTAATGAATTGGTAGATTGGATCACTGAGATGGAAAAATATTTTGAATATGAAAATGTACCTAAGGAAAAGAAGGTGAAAATTGTAAGCACAAAGTTGAAGAGTCATGCATCCTTGTGGTGGGAACATCTACAGTTGGATAGAAAGAGGCAAGACAAAGACAAAATCAAGGTATGGAATAAAATGGTGAATACATTGAAAGGAAAGTTCTTACCTTGTGATTATCAAATTAACCTAGTTAGGCAAATGCAAAGTTTGAGGCAGAAAGATAGCTTGGTAAAAGAATATACTAAGGAATTCTATAGACTAGATATCAGATTTGGACATGATGAAGATGACGTGGAAAGAATTGCTAGATACCTGAATGAGTTTCCATCTAAGAGGAAATCAGTTTGGTCAAATTGGAGAACATTGAAGAGGCTTATCAATTTGCATTGAAAGCTAAGGAAAAATTGAACAAGAAACATGAGAAAAGACAAAGAGGTAGAGGTGGTAGATTCCCTAGAGGAAGAGGTAGATCTTATGGAGAAACCAATAGATCTGAACTTGACAAGACAACTCTAGATAAAGGCAAGACCGAGTGGAAAGGTGAAAGATCATTTAGAGGCAGAGGCAGTAACTACCAAGGTGGTTTCCGAAGAACTTGTTTCAATTATGGAGAAGGACATAGATCATTTGAGTGTACACATGCAAGTAAGAAGGTCTGTAATAATAGAAATACTTTGGTGCAAGAAGAGTCACCAAATGAACCTGAGAAGGAAAATAACTTGATGGTAAGGAGAGCACTTTTGAGTGAAAGTAATAAGGAAGATTCGGTAAGGAAAAGTTTGTTCAAGACAAGATGTAGAGTTTTTGATGAAGTTTGGAAGGTAATGATTGATAGTGGTAGCTCAAAGAATCTAGCATCTGAGGAAATGGTCACAAAGTTGCAGTTGAAAAGGTTGGAACATCCAAAGCCCTATCAGATTTCATGGGTCAAAGATGAGCATACACTCTTGGTAAGTGAACAATGCTATGTGAATTTGAAAATTGGAAAGTATTATGATAATGTGTTATGTGATATTATGCCTATGGATTGTTGTCATATTTTGTTGGGTAGACCTTGTAAATATGATAGACATGCTATATATGATGGGAGATTGCATAAATATACTATTTGGGCTGATGGAAGAAGACAAATCTTGTTACCTTTGATGAAAGAACCTGTTAGTAATGTTTGCACATCTATGAAAGTTTTCTTGATGGAAAGAAGAAAGTTTGTTAAGGATTTAAAGAAGAATGATGTATGTTTTGCTATGATTTCTAACAAACTGAGTAAGAAAACAAAGGATAGTGTTCCTGAGGAGATTGATAAGTTACTCACTGAGTACAATGAAATCATTTATGATAATGTACTTGATGGCTTTCCACCGAAGAGAAGCATTGATAATTGCATGGATCTATTCCCTGGAGCTAGTTTACCGAATAAGGCACCGCATCGGTTGACACCTACCGAGAATCAGGAATCGACCTGACAGATTCAAGAATTGTTGCAGAAAGGTTTGATCAGAGAAAGTTTGAGTCCTTGTGCGATATATTCTATATTGGCACCTAATAAGAATGGAGAATGACGAATGTGTACTGATTCCAGAGAAATCAACAAGATAACAATGAAATATAGGTTTCCTATATTGAGAATGGATGACATAATGGACTATTTGACTAGAGAAAAGTATTTTACCAAAATTGATTTGAAAAGTGGGTATCATTAGATCAGAATCAAAGAAGATGATGAATGGAAGACTGCTTTCAAGACAAAAGAAGGTTTGTATGAGTGGTTGGTTATGCCTTTTGGTTTAACTAATGCACCAAGTACTTTTATGAGATTTATGAATGAAGTTTTGAAGAAATTATTGGGTAAGTTTGTGATTGTATATCTTGATGATATTCAGTTTGACCAGAGAAGAACATTTGTTGCATGTTAAACAAGTATTGCAGAGGTTGAAAGAAGAAAAGTTGCTGATAAATTTGAAAAAGTGTTCATTCATGAAAGAGGAGATTGTGTATTTGGGATTTGTGATTTCAACTGATGGTTTGAAAATGGATCCTGAAAAGGTTGAAGCTATTTTAAATTGGCCTACACCTGAGAATGCTAGTGAGGTAAGATCATTTCATGGTCTGGCAAGTTGTTACCAAAAGTTCATTAGGATTTTCAGTTCAATTTGTAATGCTATGACTGAGACTATGAGAGGAGATAAAAGAGAATTCAAGTGGACACATGGAGTTGATAAAAGTTTTGAGACTTTGAAGTAGAAGGTTGCTGAATTGCCTATTTTGGCATTGCTTGATTTTGATAAGGTATTTCAAGTGGAATTTGATGCAAGTGGTAGTGCAATTGGAGCTATATTGATTCAAGAAGGTAAACTTGTTGCTTTCTCTAGGGAAAAGTTGAATGATGCAAAAAGGAAATACTCTATGTATGATCAAGAATTCTATGCGATTGTTCAAGCACTCAAGAAATGGAGACATTATTTGATACCGAGTGAATTTGTGTTGTATACCGATCATAAGGCTTTACAGTATTTGGGAAGTCAGAATAAGCTGAATTAGAGACATATGAAATGGGTTGAGTATTTGCAGAGTTATAAATTTGTGATAAAGCATAATAGTGGAGTCACTAACCAAGTTGATGATGCATTGAGTAGGAGGAGATCTTTGATGACCGAGATGAAAATTGAAGTTCTTGGCTTTGATGACATGAGAGATTCTTATGAATTTGATCCTGATTTTCTGAGCCATGGAGAAAGTGCAGAGCACCTATTCAAGATCAACCGAGTACTAAATGGGACAAATATTTTATGCAAGGAGGTATGTTGTTTAAGGGTATTTAGTTGTGTATACTGAGAGGAGAAATGAGAACTAATTTGATAAAGGAGAAACATAGTAGTGGTTTGGCTAGACATTTTGGTGTTGATAAGACATTAAATTTGCTTAAGGAGAAATACTTTTGGCCACAGTTGTATAAGGATGTTCATAAATTTGTGAAAAGTTGTGGAGTTTGTCAAGTTGCAAAAGGAGTAAGTCAGAATATGGGATTTTATACACCGATTTTTGTTCCTGAGAAACCTTGGATTGACATCAGTATGGATTTTGTTCTTGGCTTACCGAAGACATGAAGAGGTAATGATTCTATATTTATTGTGGATAGATTTTCTAAAATGAAACATTTTATACCTTGTAGAAAGACATCAGATGCAGTACATAAAGAAGACCTTTTCTTTAAGGAAATTGTCAGATTGCATGGATTAGCAAGGAGTATTATCTTTGACCGAGACAGTAAATTTGTTGGATACTTTTGGAAGACCCTTTGGATAAATTTTGGCACTGAGTTGAAATATAGTTCTACATTTCACCCACAAACCTATGGATAGACAGAAGTTGTGAATAAAAGTTTGGGAAATCTTTTGAGATGTTTAGTTGGAGACACACCAAGTAATTGGGATTCTGTGTTGGCACAAGTAGAGTTTGCATACAATAATTCAGTGAATAGGAGTACTAGAAAAACACCCTTTGAGATTGTAAATGGCATACAACCAAGATGTATATCTAATTTAAGGGATATTGCTAATTAAAGAAAGAGAAGTACTGAAGGAGTGAAGTTTTCTGAATACACAAAGACATTACATGAAGATGTGAAATATAAGCTGGAGAAAAATAATCAGAAATACAAAGATAGAGCTGATAGATCAAGAAGACATAAGACTTTTGCAGTCGATGATGAAGTAATGGTTCATTTGAAGAAAGACCAATTTCCTGTTGGAACATATGGGAAGCTGAAAATGAAGAAGTTTGGTCCTTGTAAGATTTTGAAAAAAATTGAGAGTAGAAATGCATATGAAATTGAGTTACCCGATGACATGGATATATCACCTATATTCAACATTGCTGATTTGTATGAGTATCATGAACTTGATGAAGACATGACAGTACCAATGGATTATCCTAAGAAATAAATAGAAGAAGTTGAGAAGATTTTGGAGCAAAGAATTGGCAGAAGTACAAGAGGAAAATAGTATATGGAATATCTGGTAAAATGGAAGAATAAACTGATTGAAGACAGTTCATGGATTTCACAGTTGGAGTTGGATGCAGTTCGGATCATACCTACTTCATGATTCAGAGAATCATTTTCAAATAACCCCAGGTGTTTGATGCAGGAGCATCTTAGGTCCTTGGCAATCCCATGTCACCAAAAACATGTTTGAAGTTTTCTGTGTTGCTAGGTTCCTTCTTTGACCAAGTTGGTTCGGTGTTTCTCGGTTTCCTTTGTTTACCGGTGTTGGTCGGTTATCTCTTTGGTGCTCGGTTTCCTTGCTTATTGAGTTGTTTATTTTGGATTTCTTTTGAAGCCGACTTGTTCATTTAATTACGGTCACGTATTTAATGATGGTATCTATCATTGGGAAGCATGTGGACCTAGATCTGGTCATCCCTTCCATTGATGGTGGATCTGAAGGCCGAATTGATTCGGTAGCCTCTTGTATAAATGTAGTTATTTGGTTAGAGTTTGGGAGTCAATTTTGATAGAAGATAGGAAATTAGAGATGGCTGGAAAATCCTTGCATGTTGGAGGATTTATGTACTTGATTGTAATATCTAGCCTAAATTGGGAAGGCCTTACAGTCTGACATGTATGAATCAATTGAAGTAAATATATGAAAGTGATCTGCATTCTCTCTCTCACTATTGTGTGTTGTTGCTTCCACGTGTTGTTCTGCAAGGTGGGTCTAGTTAGGGTGTGCCTTTGGCCCCTCTCTACACTCCCTTTCATCAGCTTGTTAAAGGTGAGGACACACTATCCGGGAGCTCACTGCTCAAATGGTGAAGGCTGCAACCTTCTGCACAACATATACACACTATATTTGGATCTTGGTGAACTAGAAAGTAGACTTGCTATCTTGATAAGTTCCAATGAATAGCATATACTCTCTTCTTCATCACATAGATCTTCAACTGATGATTGTCTATCTTAGTACATTCGCATCTTCTACTCTTCTCTCTCAATCACACTTGGCAATCACAACTGACTGGCTATAAGTATCTTTCTCCAAATGATATAATCAAGTCAGCCTGTTAGAACCTTCTTGAAATCATATTAGAGAAACAATATAACTCTTCAATAACATCTCCAACGACGAAACCAAGCACACAACACAAAAAAGACCATGCAACTTAATATGAGTAGACATGTTGCTTCACACAGTCGGCTCTACCAAATTAACTGAAACTTCCTTCTCAAGATGAAATATGTTATGCGCTCTTAACCAAACATTCTTAACTCATCCCTAAACACAAAACCAAACAAACATATCAAAATGATAGGCACAACTATTGAAACAATATAAACACCGTCGGCTCCATCTGATAAACTCCAGAAACTGTAACTGGAAACTAGAAACATCATAAATCAACTTCAACTGCACAACTAACTTTGTGTCCATGAACATAGCATCACAAACATGTCTACAACACAAATATAAATGCGCAAGGCTCCATCATAACCATACTGAGAATCATATACAAAACTCTGCTTGTAACACTATCAGGAACACTACAGATATAAATAACTACACAAGTGTCTGCACTCAGAATCAACCCCTGCGTCTATGATATTATGCTGATAACATATCTAAGAAACATATGGTCAAGGCTCTCTACATAAGACTTCAACACACACTACTTACCATATGTTGTCATGAATGAAAAACATACAGTCAGCATAGGGTTGTTGGAAAATCTCTAAAAATCTCTCCCTTTGACATTGATGACAACATATGGAATGAAAAACACCACCAATCCAAATGTACAATTATATTATAACATTCTCCATTTCCTCATCAAAACTCCCCCAAATATGAATTCTTTGACTATTGTTGAATGCTTTGAATATCTGTTGCTGCACCTTCTTACTATATACTCCCCCTTACTTCATAATCCTCAATTGTATAGTTTTTCATGACTATATACTCCCCCTTTGAAATCAATGGAAAAGGGCACCAAAATGAGTAAGCACCGGTACTACTCCTGAAGTAGAGTAGTCAACCAATCATCAGTCACTGAAGACTAATGCACTATTGCAAACTCTAATCAGATCCAGGGAAGGGAATTAATCCCAACTTCTCCCTGAGATACTCAAATGTATCCTTTGGTAAAGGCTTTTTGAAAATGTCTGCTAACTATTCTTTTGTATTCATATAATCCAATTTTACTTCTTTCTCTACAATTTTTTCTCTTAAGAAGTGATATTTTATCTCAATGTGTTTTGTCTTTGCATGCATCACAAGGTTCTTTGACATATTGATAGTGCTAGTGTTGTCACAATGAATAAAAATAGGATAATCAATCTGAATTCTAAAATCCTTTATCATCTGCTTGATCCACACAATTGTAGAACAATTTAATGTTGCTGCTACATACTCTACTTCTGTTGTGGACTGAGAAATACAATTCCGCTTCTTTCTTGTACAAGTAACAAGTCTATCTACAATAAATACTGCTCCTCCTGAGGTACTCTTCCTATCATCAACGCAACCTGCCCAATCTGCATCTGTATACACATGAAGTTCTATATTCTCCGAGTTAGGATACCATAAACCATAGTCTATAGTTCCTTTCAAATATCTGAATATCCTCTTTACTACCATAAGATGACTTTGTTTAGGTTCTGCTGTAAATGTTCCAATAATACCAATTGCATTAGAAATATCTTGTCTAGATTGAGTAAGATATATGCGTTTACCAATCATAGACTTATATAGGGTCTTGTCTACTGCTGTAGAATCATCTTCTTTTGAAAGCTTGCTTTCTATTATCATAGGGGTACTTACTGGCTTGCAATCATCCATCTTGAACTTCTTCAATATCTCTTTCACATACTTAGACTGATTAATGAAAATACCTTTGTCTGTCTGTTGCACATTTAATCCCAAAAAGTACTTGATAGGTCCAATTATGTTCATTTCAAATTTGCTCTACATCAATTTAGCAAATTCTGCACTAAACTTATCATTGCCACCAAAAATAATGTCATCAACAAAAATAGCAACTGGTAATAATCCATCAGGTGTATCTCTTATGAATAAGTTACAATCTGCTGCTCATTTCTTGAATCCAATCTTAGTCAAGTAACCATCTAGTCTTTCATTCCATGCTCTAGGGGCTTGCTTAAGTCCATAAAGGGATTTCTTTAGTCTACATACCATATCTAGTTTGTCTGATAAAGTAAATCATTTAGGCTGCTCTATGTAGACCTCTTCCTTCATCTCTCCATTCAGGAATGCTGACTTGACATCCATCTGATATACTTTAAAGTTTTTGAATGTTGCATAGGATAGAAATAACTTAATGGCTTCCAATATGCTTATAGGGGTAAATGTATCAAGATAATCAATTCCTTCTCTCTGTGCATATCCTTTACATACTAGTCTTGCTTTGTTTCTTATTATTGTACCATCTTCATTCATCTTGTTTCTGAATATCCACTTGGTTCCAATCACATTTTTGTCACTAGGTCTGGGGACTAGTTCCCATGTATCATTCTTAACTATCTGATCTAATTCTTATTTCATTGCTTCATGCCAATCAGAATCATTACATGCATCTTCAACACTTAAAGGTTCAATTTGTGAAAGTAAACATACCACTTCATCAATTATTTTTTCTTTTGATCTTGTCATGACTTTGCTGTTTTGATCTCCAATGATATCTTCTTTTGAATGGTATCTAGATGTGAATTTTGGAACATTAGGTGTGACTCTCTCATCTGTCTTCTGTGTTTCTTCTTCACTTGTTTCAGGATCATTGAATAATACATCAATGCTATCAAACATTTCTTCAGCAACTTCTTCTCTATTGGTAGGTCTAGGTTCTTCTTCAATCATAGGTGCATAATCATGATATCTCTCTTGAATCATAAAATTTTCATCAATCTTTACTTGTGCACTTTCAATTATCTTCTTCAATCATAAGTTAAAAAATCTATAAGCTTTTCTTTTAGTAGAGTAACCAAGAAAAATACCTTCATCGCTTCTTGCATCAAACTTGCCAATAGCTTCATCTCTCTTGATGTAACACTTGCTTCCAAAGATTCTGAAGTATTTTACTATAGGTACATTCCCAAACCATAGCTCGTAAGGTGTCTTGTCTAAACCTAGCCTTAATTGAATTTTGTTAATAGTATAGACTGCAATATTGACTGCATCTCTCCAATAGGTGTGTGCAACTTTTCCTTCAATCATGATAGTGCCCGCTGTGTCAAGTATGTGTTACAAGTAGTGGTTGTCGTTGCACCAAAAGATCGACCTGTTAATGCTCGATACAACCACTAGACTTATAGAAGACACAGGAGGCGGTTAAGCCATGTCATGAATCCCGAGGGGAGCGCTGAATATTCTACCAACAATCTCCCCCTCAGCATTACTCGAGGGGATTCGAACTTGTGACCAACCTCTGATACCACTTGTTAGAAATAGGGAATACTGAGAGGGGGGTGAATCAGTATTCTACAAACTTTTACTTTTGCCCAATTATGGATATAACAGATTATCTTAACGTATGCATAACATAGAAAGCTAAACAACATGCATAGCAATAAAACAAAAGACTCATAACACATTATTTATTCTCAAGGAAACCCCGGCCAAGGGAAAACCCTGGTGGGGATGATACCCACAAAGATCCACTAATCAAAAGTATCTTGTTAAGGATGTTGACCCTGTTAGGAGTCTATTACATGCATATAGTGTCTCAGTCCTGATTAAGGGACTATAAGCCTTGTTAGAAGCCTCAACCCTGTTAGGAATTGACAGTACAAAATGTGATTACCAGATGAGCCCACTGCCCAAACAAGTAATATACAATATTCACTGATTACAAAAATAGGTCAAGGTACATAACCTTATATTGCTTGCATCAATATCTCTTTGCTGCTCTTCACTTTCGCTATTACATTTGCATATCAATCTATTCAAGAGCTTCTTCAAGATTCTTCTATAGATGATCCATATCCATAGAGATCTTACTCAAGCTGCTAGGCTTTCCTTGAATGATTCTTTTCTGAGTAACTAAGCTCTGATACCAATTGTTACAAGTAGTGGTTTCCGTTGCACCAAAAGATCGACCTGTTAATGCTTGATACAACCACTAGACTTATAGAAGACACAGGAGGCAGTTAAGCCATGTCACGAATCCAAAGGGGAGCACTAAACATTATGCCAACAGTATGATCCTATTTCTTCTTTTTGCAATTCCATTCTACTAAGGGGTTCTAGGTGCACTTAGCTGTCTCTTTATACCATGTTCTTCACAATATTCATAAAATCTGTCAGAGGTGAATTCTCCTCCTCTATCCAATCTCAGACATTTAATCTTTAATCCAAACTCATTTTCAAATTTAGCTTTGAATATCTTAAACTTCTCAAATGCTTCAGATTTGTCTTTTAAGAACGCAACCCACATCATTCTAGAATAATCATCAACAAACAAAATAAAGTACTTTTCACCATAGTATGATCTTGTTTGAGTTGGTCCACATAAGTCTGTATGCACTAGATCCAATGTGTTCTCTACCAAATTATGCTTTCTTCTGAATAAATTCCTCACATGTTTTCCCATCACACATTCCTTGCATATTGTATCAACTGGTTTTGCAATACTAAGGAGGTCTCTTACTACCTTTACATTGCTTATTTTTACTATATTGTCAAAATTGACATGACATAGTCTTTTGTGCCATAACCAACTGTCATCTACTTTAGCAACAAAACAACTTGCTTCAGAGTTAAGCTGAAAAACATTACCTTTTGTCTTTGAACCTGACACAATCATTACTCCTTTTTTATTACTGATGCACTTATTGTATTTGAATTCCAACTGATATCCTTTGTCAAGCAACTGTCCAACACTTAGTAAGTTATGCTGCAAACCATCAACATAAAAAACATCATTAGTGTTATTCTTTCCATCCAAGGTGATAGCTCCTCTACCTATGATAGGTTTAGGAGTGTTGTCTCCAAATCTAACCATGCCGCCTTTGTACTTATCTAGATGTACAAATCTATCTTTGTCTCCTGTCATGTGATGTGAACAACCGTTGTCAATGATCCAGTCTGTTTTGATGTCTGCTTGTGAAATTAATGATAGTTCTTGCGCTTTCTTTTCATCTTCAATATCCATGCATCAAACATTTTTTCCATGTCTTCAATAGCAATGAATCCAATTTCATCTTCTCCTGAATCTTCATTTGATACTCCATCTCCAACATAGTAACATTCTTTTGTATACTTAGGCTTGAAATTAGTTTTGAGCTTCTTGACTCTTGTAGGACACTTAGATGCAAAATGACCAATCTTGTTACATGAAAAACATTTAAATGGTAACTGACCTTCATATTTTCCTTTTCCTCTTCTTTCTTTCTTAGCAATCATAGCAATGAATTCATCTAGTTCTTCATCCTCTTCTTCATTATCAAAGTTAGCAAAAGTGTTCAAGGATGTCTTACCATGGATTGAGGCTTTGAAAGCTGTTTCACTTTTAGGCTCTGTCTTCAAACTTGATATCTTGAATGCTGAAATCTTGCTAATTAAGGTTTCTGATTTGAAGTCTTTTGAAAACTGCATAGTCTCATCTAGGATGTTTATCTTGCTCTCATATTCTACTATCAGAGTAGTCATCAATTTATCCATTATGTTTTCTTCTGAAATTTCTGCACCATTGTTCCTGATTCCTATAACTGCTTCATTAATTCTTTGATTGTAGGCTCTAATGTTCTCTTCAGGTAGCATCTCCAAAGTATTATATCTTTTCTTCCATGTCTTTTTGCACGCATTCTTGGCTTGGATATCTCCTTCAAACATGTCTTCTTGATACTTCCATATTATGTAGGCTTTATCTACTTTCTTGATCTCTGAAAACTCACTGTCAGATAAGACGTTGATAAGGGCTTCCTTGGCAATTGCATTTTGAGTGAACATTTCCTTTTTCTTAATAGTTGCATCTTCCTTTGTAAGATCTGATAAGGAGGGAATCTAAACCTCTTGAGTAGCTACTTCAAAAATCTCAAAACCAATGCACTACAAATGTGTTGTCATTTTGTTCTTCTAGTCTAGATAATTCTCTCCATCAAACTTAGGACTTTCTTTTGTAAAGAACGCCATCTGATCAACCTCAAGATTTTAAACTTTCTCTCCGAGGCACTTGGCTCTGATACCAATTGTTAGGAATAGTCCCAAGATATAACTAAGAGTGGGGGGGGGGGTGAATCATTTATCTGCAAGATTCAATTCTTTATCCAATTAAGTACAAAATAACATTAAGAACATACACAATAAGATAACACTTAACACAACACCACAATTTTGGTTACGGAGAAACCCAAATAGGTAAAAACCCCGGTGGGAATTAGCACCCAATATAAACTGAACTAGAGTATAATGATTCCTGTTAGAAGATCTTACAACCATGCTAGGAGTTGATCTTTACAATGCATGAAGTACAGTGACCTAGTCAAGGGTTGGACCCTGTTAGGAGTCTTTTACAAATAACCTTGTTAAAGGTGAGGACACACTATCCGGGAGCTCACTGCTCAAATGGTGAAGGCTGCAACCTTCTGCACAACAGATACACACTATATCTAGATCTTGGTGAATTGGAAAGTAGAACCGTTGTCTTGATCAACTCCAATGAATAGCATATACTATCTTCTTCTTCACATAGATCTTCAACTGATGATTGTCTGTCTTAGTACATTCGCATCTTCTGCTCTTCTCTCTCAATCACAACTGACTAGCTATAAGTATCTTTCTCCAAATGATATAATCAAGTCGGTGTGTTAGAACCTTCTTGAAATCTTGTTAGAGAAACAATATAACTCTTCAATAACATCTCCAACGGCTAAACCAAGCATGCAACACAAAAAAGACCACGCAACTCAATATGAGTAGATGCATCGCTTCACACAGTCGGCTCTACCAAATTAACTGAAACTTTCTTCTTAGGATGAAATATGTTATGCGCTCTTAACTAAACATTCTTAACTCATCCCCAAACATGAAACCAAACACGCATATCAAAATGATAGGCGCAACTGTTGAAACAATATAAACACTATCGGCTCCATCAGATAAACTCCAAAAATCGTAACTGGCAACTAGAAACATCATAACTCAACTTCAACTACACAACTAACTCTGTGTCCATGAACATAGCATCACAAACATGTATACAACACAAATATAAACGTGCAAGGCTCCATCATAACCATACTAAGAATCATATACAAAACTTTGCCTGTAACACTGTCAGTGTGTGTGTGTGTATAATTGTATTTAATATACATAACCATCTAAATGAATCGGTGCTGCTTAACTAATGTTAATTAATCAACAAACTAATTAGTAGTTACATATATGTAAAGTTGTGACTCTATTGTAAGAGTCACACCTCTACGTATATATGACTAACTATTAGTGTATTTATAAGGGATGCTCATTCAATGGTTGACATCAATCACAACGGAAATATCAAGCAATAGTAAGCATTCAGATTCTTTCTATATACGATCTTGTTCCTTAACATGGTATCAGAGCCTCTATAAAAAAGAATCAAAGATAAAGAACAACAATATATAAAACATTGACACTCTACACAACAATAAGATCATTGTTCGACACCTTACACAATAATAATATCATTGTCTTTGGTCGACACTGTATACAACAATAAAGATCGACACCTTACACAACAACAAATACTTATCATGGTTGATCCTTCAGACATTGGTAGCAAAATAGATTTACCTTGGCCAATACTCACCATACTTGGCAACAAGTATTGTAGACGACGACAAGCATTATAGACAGAGATAAGCATTTGACAACGACAAACTTGGTCAACATCAAGTATTGTTAAAATTTGGTTGATACTTCATTCAGCGATACTCAACAACAAGTATACAAACACTTCTGATTCAACATCGATAGTAACTGCTGGCCAAACAAACACTTCTAGAATACACAATAAATTCAAAATGATTAAAATAAATAAATCAGAAATATATCACAATACATTCCTTGAGAATAAAAGAAAATTATAAAAGAGAATTATAATTTATAATAATGAACAACATGAAAGTTGAAGATAGATTAGAAGGTGCTGTCAACTTCTTCTCATGGAAAATTTGAATAATATCTCTATTACAAGAACTTGAACTAGACACTTATGTTGAGAAGGATCTAAAAATACCAAAGAGTGAATATGAGAAAACAACATGGAAAAGAGGAAACAACAAAGCCAATAAAATTATAATTGATGCTGTTAAAGCTCACATTCTTCCTTCTATCACAAATTTAACAACAACATATGAAGTATTCAACACCATTAATAATACATATAAGATTAATAATATGAGCAGACTACTGACCCTAAAGCAGAAACTCTTGAGCATAAAGATGAATAAGGGAGAAACTATAACATCTTATTTCCTAAGAATCACCGAAATAAAGGATCAACTCTCTACCATGGGAAACAATGTGGATGATGTGGAACTAACACTTCTAGCTCTTAGAGGTTTTCCTATTTCATGGGAATCATTCATTCAATGCATAACTGGTCGTCCTTCTCTACCCAAGTTTGATCAACTAAAGAATGACTGCACTCAGGAGGAATCTCGGTTAATTTCAAGAGGAATAGGCCCAACTAAAGAGGGAGAAATTCAAGCTCTACATGCGAAAGAAAACAACAAAGGGGAAAATAATTTCAAAAGGAAAAGAGGAAACCAAAGAGATCTCTCCAAAGTTCAATGCTACAAGTGTGATAAGTTTGGACACACTCATAGGTTTTGTCCAGAAAGGAAGAAACATCATGCAGACATTGCTGAAGTCAGAGAAGAGGAATATTCCTCATTCTAAAGAATTTTAAGGAATTCTACATTTTTGTTAGGATTAAGAGGGAGTATTCAGTACCATACAATCCTCAACAAAATGGATACATAATCTATGTTCCAAGACAAAGAGCTATTGAAATCAGTAGGGATGTGAAATTTGAAGAAAATGTTAGTCATAAAGAAAAATGAAAATGATTTACTTACAAAAATAAATGAAGACTACACAATTAAGAATCGGAGGGAGAACAAGAAGTTACTTGTTGGACTATGTGGAAAACCTTATCAAGTTGGTTTACATCAAGACTGAAGAAATACTGATACTTTCACCAAGCCCCTGCTAGGTTGAAAATAGAATACTTCAGAGGTAAACTTGGTATGACTAAACCATAGTTGTAAATTATGAGATTAAATCTAAATTATGTGTAATTTATGAATATTATAAATGGAAAATATTGCAATATTACTCTTGTGTTATTTTATGAAAGGTGACGATCTTTCATATGTGTTAGGTTACTATTGCTAAGTGACGACTTAGACAATAGCTTGACCTAGTGTCAGGTATAACTATGTATTATAGTCATTAGTCCTGACACTGAATGTTCTGGAGTTGTTATTAAATCCAGTTCTGAATTGGTTGGGGATTATAAAAATGCGTGAATCAAGATTAGACTACATTAAGTTATTGTCCCAGAATGTGCCAGATATCTTGATTGTTATCGCTAAATCTAGTTCCGAATTGGTCGGGGATTGTGATAACTCTTCTATTAGGATGAGTACATCATGATGATGTCTCGAGCTGTGTCAGATATCTTGATATGGAGTTATGTGTTAATTATCACTAAATCTAGTTCCGAATAAGTCGGGGATTGTGATAACACACTGATCAATCCTCTCTTGCTAAGAGGGAGTGTTAGAGAATAACATCGATCTGATTGATGGAATGTATACTATAAACATATATCTATATATGTGCATACACACACACACACACACACATATGTGTGTGTGTGTGTGTGTGTATAATTGTATTTAATATACATAACCATCTAAATAAATCGGTGCTGCTTAACTAATGTTAATTAATCATCAAACTAATTAGTAGTTACATATATGTAAAGTTGTGACTCTATTGTAAGTCACACCTCTACGTATATATGATTACCTATTAGTGTATTGATAAGGGATGCTTATTCAATGGTTGACATCAATCGCAGCGGCAATATCAAGCAATAGTAAGCATTCGGATTCTTTCTATATACAATCTTGTTCCTTAACATGTACCATGCCCTATGTGTCTGTTTTAGGTCATAAAGAGCCTTCGTCAGTTTGCATACTTGATGCTCTTTTCATGCAACCTAAAAATCTTGAGGTTGTGTTGTTAGGAATTAGTATTTAGATGGGATAGAGTTTGTGAGGTAAAATGAGTTAAAATAATAACTCATGTAATATTTATTAGTATTAGTAAAATTAAATAATTATTATTTAGGTTTTTTTTAAAAAAAAATTATTATTTAGGTTTGTTAGTCATATGGTTTGTTGGAATATTATGTATAGGTTGTAAGAGAGATTATAGTTATATGAGTTGTTAAAACAACTCATATTATTAGGGATTAGTTTCTACGTTATAGGAGATCAAACTTCTATACAAGTGTAATGTATTGAACGAAAAATAGAGATACGAGATGCATTATTATTGTGTGCAAATTTTTCTATCTGCCTCTGCCCAAATTCCTAATATGGTATCAGAGCACTTAGAAAATCTTGGGTGAGAAATAAGTGCAGAGAAAATTTCACAAAGATTTTTTTAGATCAAGATATAGTTTAGGATTTTTTGTTCTGAAAAAGATTGGATTAGATTTACAATCATTGCAGCCAGCATAATGTCATTGTGAAAGCCTGAAACAATTATAGTAATCTCTGCGGAGGATCACTTGTGAATTGGAGAGACTGCCAGATCAGTCCCCTATAGAACTGGCGAACTAATGTCTTGATCAGAAGCCCGTGGAAGTTTCTATATTTTTGTGGCTGAGCTCCTAGCTTCAAAACATCTCATTTTCCTGTATCTTGCCTGTTTGACGAGTTAAGAAAATATGCAATGTCTTTTCCATTGGCATTGAAAGAATTTGGAGAATGCAATAAGGGTTTTGGTTGTGCCATCATCATATGTGGAATCAAAGGAAGATCTTGTTCATATCAGCCTCAAGGTTTGATGTTTCAAGAGTATTCCAATAGTTGCAAGCCCGTGGTGGAGGTTTAGTAAGCCTATCGGTAAGGAAATTATGTTGAGGCGCCTTTCAATGCTGGGGCAGAATTATCATCATATTCTCATGTGTTAGGCTGCAATCGAATGATATATCTATGCAAATTTAATGGTCTTAGTGAAGAAGCGGCAGATTAGTGGTAGCTTCTCTACATTTTTCCACAAGTATTTATCATTGAGCCCTTGAAGTTTTACGTGAGTCTGAGAGCAATGGGTATTACGTGTAGTTTGAGTGTAGTTTTGTTCCGGCTTAAAGTCAAGATTGTAGTGTTTTTTCAATTGTCAAAGTCAAGTTTGTAATATTTTTAAGTAAGGTCTTCTTTCATTAATTGTCTTTGTCACAATGTGTAAAGTGTAAAAAAAAAATACAATAAAAGGAAAAATTGCTTAATTTGTAATTGGACACATTATCCCTTGTACATGACGTCCATCTGCTATGGGGGCATGAACTATAAATTGAGTTTCAATGCAAAATTTTCTAAGTAGCAAATTAATTGGAGGATGGAAGCATGGAAGGTTCCATTCTCATTTCACACCCAAAATGACTAAAGCCAAAGGCAACTTCCAGTGGAAGTGGTAGTTGTCTATGCTGTTCGAGATCAAGTGGCAATGATTGATAATAGTGACTATGATTAAGAACATTGTGTTCTTATGGAATGCAATGTGAAACCTTTTCTAGCATGGGTTTTTTCAGATTTTTGATATGTATGTCAATTTTTGACTTCCTTGATGTATAAGCATAGTGGCAAACAAAAGCACCATAGTAAGTTGGTTAATGGATTTTGAAATGGTTTGTGGGAGGATCCATAAAACAACATGAGGTGGACAATTGATGAGTTCTTGTTCACGTCAAGGTTTGTGGTAAGCCTATTTAAAGCCACGGGAGGAGAGAGCCTTTCTTTGGATCAAGATCATGAGTTAGTTGGACATGTCACATGGATGAGCATACTACTGGTGAATGGTGTGAGTTCTTACCCCATGTAAACACTAAGGGAGGGGGAGCGGGGGGGGATGTTAGGAATTAGTGTTCACATCATGGGATAGAGTGTGCGAGGTAAAATGAGTTAAAGTAATAATTCACACAATATTTATGAGTATTAGTAAAATTAAATAATTATTATTTAGGTTTGTTTGTCATATGGTTTGTTGGAACATTATGTATAGGTTGTACGAGAGATTGGAGTTATATGAGTTGTTAAAACAACTCATATTATCAGGGATTAGTTCCTATATTATAGGAGATCAAACTTCTATATAAGTGTGTAATGTATTGAATGAAAATAAGAGATAAGAAAGGCATTATTATTGTGTGCAAAATTTTCTATCTGCCTCTACCCAAATTCCTAATGTGTCGTGTACAATTCATCATCCAAATTTTCATTGAGAAAGACACTCTTCACGTCCATTTTGTTGGCTCTTGGTTTAGCAAGATTTTAACTACCTTTATTAATGCAAAGATATACCTATGGGGCAGCTTACTTCCCACAATCAGTACATTCATACAAGAACAAGGACCAATGAACAAAGCACTAAGGCTTTCTAGACTCTAAACTCTGCAGAATTCAAGCGGGTGCACCTAGGATTAGGATCACTTAATTTCACCTTTTCACTAATCCTCACAAAGTAGATATGTGCCCATAATACTTCTTGTTATCTGTGACATAAAGAGATAGGATGTGAAGATAAGCATACTATCAAGTTACTCACAAATAAAGAAGAGGCTATTGCTATTAAGTCCACAACTACTGACTTAAAGATTCATAATTTGATTTGATTTAAGTTTTGGGTGGAATGGATCTTTGAAATACCCCAAATCTGTCATAAACTAGTGCCTTATCCAATGGGAAACATAGTCAAATAAACATTGCAACAGAGATCTATGAAATAAGAAAACAACAGATTCTAATATGTTGATGCCTTACACGAATCATACACCATTGATCATATAATACTTAAGAATCCACCTGTGTACTTAGATATGTAACATATTTGAAAACTACTCATAAACTCAGTTGTTTATGCAAAAACAACTTTATTGCAGA
Organism: Chamaecyparis obtusa; assembly: GCA_027943335.1. NCBI lineage: Eukaryota > Viridiplantae > Streptophyta > Pinopsida > Cupressales > Cupressaceae > Chamaecyparis > Chamaecyparis obtusa. Next base: position 298,653 of record BSBK01005788.1, read on the forward strand.
CATCTTTAGACATACAATAGAAAGACTAAAACACCCTTGATGCTCTAATCAATAAGATCAAGAACCAAATGGAGACAGTCTGATAGTAGTATGAATATGCTGAAATCTTATACATAAGACATACTTGTTACAATTTACATTCTTATCTGAAAACCAGAAAGGATATAAGAACACCCTATATGAAGAGAAGAAGTAAATATTTACAGAAGGAACCACTCATGGAACTAGCTCTGAGAAAATTACAAAGAATCAGGAACCCTTACTAAATGATCTTGGGTATCCTTATAAAGGATTGCAACAAGATTGAGATCATTTAGGCCAAAATTAGGTCTACAACCACCGGGTACAACAAGAAATGAAAGCAATCAGGAAAGCCTGGAAACCCGAGAAGATTAGATCAAATCTGAGGTACAATTATTTGGGTTTCTCATCAATAGGCTAACTGCAATTATAATTCACCGATTTCTTGTTGTAGACAAAACAACTTTAAATTCCAGATTTAACTACAAATTGCGTGAATTAGAGCATGGAATTCTCTAACATCCATCAAACCCTAGCCACCCTATTAAAATATCAGTTCTGCTTTAAACCGACATGGCACCCTTAGGAAAGAAAATTAGATCTGGGAGGCTACCTAATATCTTGTTCATCAATTCTTTACCTGCAACCGTCCTTGGAGAAAACAAATTAGATTTGGCCTTGTCGTATTTGGTTCAACGTTAAAAAACCATACAGAAACCCTAGCAAAAGATTCAAATTCTGGTAGCAACGGTTAATTGGTTCATTTTAAAACATGGTCATTGATCTTCATCCTTTCTCGACACATCAGATGCTCCTCATAAATCATTATAATAGTCAACTGAGCTCTAAAAAGTTTGGCCATATCATCATATCTTGACATCCAATCAGAATCAATCACCTCAGCACACTTGGCAACTGGACCCACTTTCTTTTTACCACGGCAAGCACCTTAACCACATTGGATCTGGTGAACACGCAGCTGAAGGCAATCACTAGGTTGCCGAAAGAAAACCTTAACCCTAGTCCGATCAGGAGATCACGCGAATGAAGCATTCATGTGATCACTGAGTCCTTTCTTAACTCTAGGTTTCATCTGGAGAATATGCAACCATTGTTAGATCTTTCTTTATCAACGCTCCAGATTCCAAATCCAAGCCTTCAAACCTTAACTCATGCTCGATTTGGCAATTCAGTGACCAAAGCATTCTCCAAGTTGTTAAACAATTTAACTAACCCATGCTTGGTTTAGAGATCACGCGACAAAGGCATTTGCTAGATCGCCAAGTCTTTTATTAACATTGAGTTTTATCAAGTGAATAAGCGCTAGAGGTTGATCCTATCTTCATCTTGTGGCTATCGTTGAATCGCCAAGACTCAAACTTAACTCACCTTTAATCAAGTGATTTAATGACAAAGGGAAAATGTTGACTTGCCTTTAGCTATGGTCATATTCAGAGATTACGCAACTGAGCATTCTCACATTCGCTAGATAAATGCTTGACCTCAGGTTAGATCACGAGAACATGTGAAAGCCTTAGTCGTCAGATCATTGAATGATAAACTTAACCGTCTAGGACTAACCTTTCTCTAACCTTGAGTTAACCCAAGCCCATCTGGAGATTACATGAACAAAGGACTTCGCTGAGTCGCCGAATACATTCTTTACCTTGAGCTATATCAGGAGAATACACGAATGCAGTGTTCGCTAGATGCCTTGCTTAACTCTAATTCTATCTTGAGAACATGCGCTAGCCAATGATCAAGATCAACATCAATGGTCCTAGCTTAATCTCTGAATGCTAAGTGCCTTGGCCGGTTCATTTAGAGAATCAACAACTGAAGGAAAAATTAACCATTTGCCAGGTCCCTAGATGTTAAGAACTTAGCCGCCAAGATCAGGAGAACACACGAACACTCAGTTGCCAATTTTCTGAATAGAAATTGAATAGAAGGAAATAATGTTCATCCTAGAGTGTATGGGGGAAATATGAGATCTACTTCTAAATCCAAATTCCCAAAGGAGAGATCCAAATTGATAAACCAAAAGGTTAATGCAGATTCGAATCAATCTATGGAGAATATGAAAGAGGAAGAAAACCTTATATTTCCCTATAAAGGAGATGTGCTTGAAATTTGAAATAATTAAAAGGCAAGTACTAACTTCAAAATAGGAAAAGTCTGGAAAATGTTGATTTTTGATGTCTATGTGTAGTTTCGGGCAATTCTGCAGCCTATTTCAGACTGGAAATGTTGAGATGAAGAAAACCCAAAAAACTTTTATCTTTTTGACAGCAGGTAGTCTCTTTGATAAAAGGTCAAAGGCTACATTAATATTTTGATGGTCACCTTTGACTTTGTTCGTAGATCTTGGAAGTTCGCTAAAAAGGGTTTCCAAATCCAATCTCAGATCTGTGGTTCTGCACCCGTACCTACAAGAAAAAGAGGGTTTTTGTTGTTTGTATGGGGGGTTTGCCTTGGTCAAACCCCAATTTAAGAATTAACCTTGAAATTGAATTGAAATTGTAATGTGCATAAACAAAGTAAATGAAACAATTCACCTTGCTTATGTTGAAGTCTTTGTAGAGGATTTGAATCCTCAAATACACAAGTAGGGATGCTCCAATGAATGTAGAATGAATGTAAGATGTCTCAAATCAATGGCATTTGATCTTCAACACCAATCTTGAATGGATCTTTGCATATAAGGAGGCTTGGATGAATGTAGAAGGATGGATCTTCAAGGGGGCTCCAAAGAGATTGAATCCTTCAATGGCTAACAATGGATCTCTGTGATGAATGAATGCTTGAACACTTGAGTGCTTGAATTCACTTGATTGCACTTGAGAGATTGCTCATGAAATTGCTTGATTGTGGATGTTCTCACAAAACTTGATGATGAAAATGAGAGAGGAAGACTTCCTTTTATAGTGAACTAGGACACAAACCTTTAGAGAAGGCCGAAATTGGGGAATTAAATCCCAATTAACCTTAACCCCTATAAATGGACCCATATTAAATGCAATTTAAAGATTTACCATTCTGAAACCCAAAATGGCTGACCCAGAAGCGGGAAAACAAATATTTCTGAAACCCGACACCCAGAAATCATGGGAATTTGAAATTTGAAATTTGGGTCAAGGATGAGGTAGACCCCACCCTAGGTCAAGGTCGAGGTCATCCCTGACCTAGGTCAGGGTCAAGTTTGACTTGGACCCTCAAGTTTGACTTTGACCTTGAGGTCAGAAACCTCAGGAGCTCAGTCCAAAATGCTAGGAAATGCAGGAATAAAGTGGAAAATAGGTGCAGAGAGGAGCAGAATGGGGGGAAAAAGCCAAATACATGCAAAGACCTGATCAAGGTGCTTAACATGACCTTAGACCACTTACTCAGAGGGCTAAACACTCTTATCATGGAAGTGCTTCCATTTTAAGATGATACATTAAGCCCCCACTTTAGCAAGAGTATGGACTTGATGCAAACTCTTGGTAAAGGAGATCAAAATGAAAAGACAATCTTATCGTAATCAAAGGGACAAAGAGAAACCTCAAGCCCCCAGGGACTCAAGTCTTCATCTACTCCAAGATCACAATAAGAGAGACATCTCTAGAGAGAGAGAAAAGGTGTGATTATCTCTCCCAATGAGAACTTATGTCCCATTGTGAACCACACAAGAAAACGGCACAACTAGAAAGATGGAATTGAACCGCCTAGTGAATGTGGCTACTCACTAGTCAACCCATCAAGGATTCACCCTTAGGAATTTTCTTTTCCATAAGAATAAAACCAAAAACAAAAGAGATCCAATCTTCAGGACACCTTCGACCTTAAGGGATCAAAAATATATATATTTATTTGAAACTGGAGGGATCAAGAGATCCTAAAATATAAATCCATGCTTTAAGGATTAGTTATTAATCCAAAAAGGGAGAAAACATATCTTGAAAAATAATATATGCACATTGAAAAGTGCATGTGTGCAACATGTGAGTAGAGTGTATGCCCCCATGTTAAAGTCATTGCTAACACTTTAACAAGAGCAATGGCTTTAACGGAAACATAAACAACTCCACTGATTATGTTTCCACTTCGAGATGCCCCCAAATGAAGACAAATCAAGGGAAATATCACAGAAACATATAGAGAACACATAAGGGATCTACCTACCATGGGGTCTGTATGATCATAAGATAATATATATATGATATTATTGCAAATGAATTGACATCATTTTCCAAAGAAAGTAGAACTACAATCATAAAGGAGGAAAGATAACATAAGATATACGAAGAAGAATATTTTCAAACCATGACATGGAGACCAAAAAGAATCAGTGCTATCACGTCTTGAATCCAAAAAAATTACACAAGGAGACATTTACGAACAATAGCACATTTACAACATAACATGAAACAATTCATAGAAGAATAGAGATACATATAGAGGAATTGAACAACAGTTTTGATTCCTTTATCACCTTGCACCAACAGAGTACCAAGGATCGTATAAAAGAATCTAACAACATTTAGCAAACACATTACGGGAGAAGCACAGTACAACAGGAAAACACACAACAAAGATACCACGAAGGACAAGCTAATCAAGCGTGCCACCTAATCTCCCCCTCTCATTGTATATCATTTAGGGAAGGTGGGTAACTCGCAAGAGAGACTATATCCAACACAGTAGGAAAGATAGCCAGTTCCAAACAAGGATCCTCTTGAGAATCACAATGTTCGATAAGAGTTAATTGTGATGAAAACATATTAGGTAAATCAATGTTAATGTCAAAAGTCTCATATTCATCATTAACATCATCAGTAGCATCAAGAGTATCTTCTTCATCTAAATTAATCAAAATAGGATCTAAGATATGAATAGAATCATCATAATCATGCATCTTAACATCATTATTAGTAACAACTTCTTCTAACACATCATGCATAGTCTTATCCAAAGAAGGTAGAGATATTTGAAGAATATAATTACGAGCTTTAGCACGAGCACAACATTTTTTACGACATTCATTAGCAGATCGATTCCATTTTGATTTACTTGAAATAGGTTGAGAACTAGGAGGAACAATCACAGGATCCTTCACAGGTTCTTTAGGAAGATCAATAGGATTATCAACAATAGGAGGAACTTGATTAACAAAACTAGATGTCATAGTTAAAGGAGGTATAGAAGGGGTAGGAAAAAGACCATGATTAAGATCTATAGGAGGTATACTTAATTCAAGAATCTTACGATGTTTATAATCTTGATATGAATGAAAAAGATTATTAGGTCAAGGAGGACATGAATTAGGTAATGAAGGCCAAAAGAAATCAAGAGCAGCACAATCTCTATGCCTAGAAGGTTGATATAAAATATGATTAACCATCTTCACTTCTTAATCATGAACAAATTTAAGACACTTATGGATAGGTGAAGCAACAACATGCATGGCATTCAATCAAGGAAAACCTAGCTTAACTTGAAATTGATTAGAAGTAGGAACAACAACAAAGGTAGTATTCACAAGTTTTCCACAAAGTTCAACCAGTAAAGTAATAGAACCAAATGATGGATAAAGAAAACCATTGCAAGTTTGAATCCACACATCCGATGTATCATAAGAATCTCATTGTAAGCTTTTCATAAAAATATTTTCTTCGATAATAACATTGACTAAGGATGTAGGATCAACAAGACAACCACGAGTAGGTTTCTAAGAAATCCTAGCATAGATGTAAAGGGGACCATCAGGAGCTTTAATAGTATTAGAGTCATCAAAGGTAATCAAAAGTTCCCAAGGTCTTTTATTCTTAGGTTGTTGTCGAGGTTTAGGTTGAGTTTTCAATTTAGGCTTAGGTTTTGGTTGAGGTTGAGATTGAACTTGAGGTTGAATCTGAGGTTGAGGTTGAGTTTGAGGTGGAGATACAGATTGACCAATATGCTCCACTTGATTAACAACATGATTGAGATCATCCATCTTTGAATCATACACAATTTTAATAGAAGATGTCTGAGCAATGGTATTAGTATCACGCGTAGGTAAAGGATTTGTCTAGATTTGAAGGTTTTGATTAGGAGGAGAGATAGATTTGTTTCCACTACCATAAAGATTATCAATAGATAAGGCATTAGAGTCAATTAAGTCCTGAACCTTATGTTTTAAAGAATAACACTTCTCAGTATCATTACCATTCTGATGATGATATTGACAAAAAGCATTTGGATCAAAAGATTTAGATGCAATCGTAGTAGGAAAAAGAGGTCGAATAGGAGGTAAAGTAATCATATTAGTAGTTAATAACCTATTCATAATAGCATGTAAAGATTCAGAGAGAGGAGTAAACATACAATTTAATCAAAAAGCAGTGGATGCAGAAGTGGCATTGTGAGATGCAACAACAACTTGATCAACAACTACATTCACTTGTTTGTTTATCTTGACATAGTTGTTGAATTTTTGAAATTTGTTTGGATTAGGAGCAACATCAATCTTATCAACTAGAACAGGAGCCATTGGAGTGCTGCTCTCAAATTGACTCACTTGTAATTGATAATGATGAAGCACTGCACAAAGTTGTTGAAAAGAGGTAAATTTAGTAAGCAGAATCTTATCTCTAATATCCTTTTGAAAATTTGAAATAAACATATGTTGAATATCAATATCAAGAACATGATAGGAAATCTGAGCATAAAAATGCTTAAATCTATCAATAAATTTAGTTAATTTCTCCTTAGCACTTTGTTTACAATGCATTAAATCAGTCAAAGACACTTGCGGGCTAATATTGTTTTGAAATTGTTGAATGAAGGCATTAGAAAGTTGCGGAAAGGAATCAATAGAATAAGGAGGAAAGGAACAATACCATTGTAAGGCCTTGTCATGGAAGGTCCTAGCAAAGAGTCTGGCTAAAATCCTATGGTCATGAGCATAATCACTACAAAGGATTTGAAATATTTTAACATGATGAACGGGGTCTCCTTTTCCGTTATAATTCTCAAGATGAGGCATATCAACTTGCTGAGGAACAGGAGTACGAATAATGTCTCAGGACAAAGGACTTCCCATGTCACATGTAGGAACACTAAACTTGTTTTGAGTTAGGGAAGCAAGTTGTTGTAAGGATGACACAGTTTGAGCCAAACTGATGATTGTTGAATCATTATATGAAATAGGAGGAATAGCAACATTAGAAACACTAGGTACAGTGTAAGAAGCTATGGGAATAGAAGACACAACTGGAGGAACACTAGGAACTACAGTTGGAATCAGATTAGAATAAGTGAAAGGAACATTATGATATGAAGGTTGTGATGTAGGAAGGGACACATGAGGGACACTCATAGGAACAAAGGGAATCATCACAGTCACCAAAGAAGGATTATAGGTAGGAATACTAGGTAAAGGATTAGAAGAGGGTTCTACACTAGTGATAGGAGGAATCAACCCTAAATATTGAGCTTCTTGAGCTAGAGGTTTAACATTTGAATGCACAAGGTGAGTAATACCACGCAAGAGGTTAACACCTTGATCACTATCATGAAAATTTTTCTTAAGAGCCTCTATAGCTTGAATAGAATCTTGATTATGGTTCTCTTGAATAAGCCAATTACCCATTTTATCAAGTTCAGTTGAAAGTTTTTGGACTTGTTCAGGAGGAACTCTTAAAGCATCATCCTCATCATGAGATGAGTGATAAGAGTTTTTCTCCATAATAGGATTGGAATCATGAAGAATCAAATTATCATCCGGGATCCTAAGGAAAGGAGAGGAAGATTCAAGATCAAAGGCACCCATGAGTCTACGACTTCTTCTAACTGGAATGTTATAAGTAGGACTAGTAGTAGTAAAGCTCATAAACCAAGGTAATGCAAATGAACTCAACTAAGAACACATAAAGCATGAATATTTTTGTATTTTTGAAATCTAATTAGCATGCAAGATTTAACATAAAAGAGAAATCTAATACCAACAAGATAAAATCTAACACCACAAAACACAATAGGGAATCCAATTCCACAAAATAAAGGAGAGTAAGTATGTCGGGTTCACCAAAATGAATAGAAGGAAATAGTGTTCATCCTAGAGTGTATGGGAGAAATATGAGATCTACTTCTAAATCCAAATTCTCAAAGGAGAGATCCAAATTGATCAACCAAAAGGTTAATGCAGAATCGAATCAATCTATGCAGAATATGAAAGAGGAAGAAAATCTTATATTTCCCTATAAAGGAGATGTGCTTGAAATCTGAAATAATTAAAAGACAAGTACTAACCTCAAAATAGGACAGATCTGGAAAATGTTGATTTCTGATGTCTGTGTGCAGTTTCAGGCAATTCTGCAACTTGTTTCAGATTGGAAATGCCGAGACGAAGAAAACCTAGAAAATTTTTATCTTTTTTATAGTGGGTAGTCTTTGACCTTGATAAAGGGTCAAAGGCTACATTAATATTTTGAAGGTCAACTTTGACTTTGTTCACAAATCTCAGAAGTTCACCAAAAAGAGTATCCAAATCCAAGCTCAGATCTGCAGTTCCGCACCTGTACCTACAAGAAAAAGAGGGTTTTTGTTGTTTGTATGGGGGGTTTGCCTTGGTCAAACCCCAATTTAGGAATTAACCTTGAAATTGAATTGAAATTGTAATGTGCACAACAAAAATAAATGAAATAATTCACCTTGCTTATGTTGAAGTTCTTGTAGAGGATTCGAATCCTCAAATCCACAAGTAGGGATGCTCCAATGAATGTAGAATGAAAGTAAGATGTCTGAAATCAATGGCATTTGATCTTCAATACCAATCTTGAATGGATCTTTGCATATGAGGAGGCTTGGATGAATGTAGAAGGATGGATCTTCAAGGGGGCTCCAAAGAGATTGAATCCTTCAATGGATAATAATGGATCTCCTTGATGAATGAATGCTTGAACATTTGAATTCTTGAATGCTTGAATTCACTTGCTTGCACTTGAGAGCTTGCTCATGAAATTGCTTGATTGTGGTTGTTCTCACAAAACTTGATGATGAAAATGAGGGAGGAAGGCTTCCTTTTATAGTGAACTAGGGCACAAACCTTTAGAGAAGGCCGACATTGGGGAATTAAATCCCAATTAACCTTAACCCCTATAAATGGACCCATATTAAATGCAATTTAAGGATTTACCATTCTAAAATCTGAAATGGTCGATCCGGAAGCAGGAAAATAAATATTTCCGAAACCCGACACCCAAAAATCATGGGAGTCTAAAATTTGAAATCTGGGTCAAGGATGAGGTAGACCCCACCCTAGGTCAGGGTCGAGGTCATCCCTGACCTAGGTTAGGGTTGAGGTCAACTTTGACACTCAATTTTGACTTTGACCTTGAGGTCTGAAACCTTAGGACCTCAGTCCAAAATGCTTGGAAATGTAGAAATAAAGTGGAAAATAGGTGCAGAGAGGAGTAGAACGGGGGGAAAAATTTAAATATATGCAAAGACCCGATCAAGGCGCTTAACATGACCCCATATCACTTACTCGGAGGGCTAAACACTCTTATCATGGAAGTGCTTCCATTTTAAGATGATACATAAACATAATTGCCTGAGCTGGGAAATAAAACATATGCAAAATGGGGAATTAAGTGGCCTGAAAAGGTAATGAGAAAATAGATTTTGGCTAGGGTTTTGGACTTGGAAAAATTTCATGAAACCCTTGGACATGGATAAACCCTATATTCTCAGACCTTAAAATTGCTACATCCCACTGGTCTTTGCATTTTAGCACATGCAATCTGAACTAGAGCTTGGTCACATCTTGAACTATCCATGGCTAAGCTCGCAAACTATGATACCTAATAAATGTTCTTCACTGATAAAAAAAAGTTGCAGCCAGGGAAAGATAATTTTCTTAGGGTTTTGCAAGGATAGACCATTTTCTTAGGATTTTGCTATGACAGGAAAATGGGCTAACAGATTTGATGGACATTCCAACAAACTATGCTACCATGGCTAGAATTGAAAGACAAAGAGACCAACATTAAAGATTAATGACACATAACTCATCAATAATCAACTAAAAAAGGCAAAAAAGGAACAATCTTACTATTTATTACTTGAGAAAACATGCTAAGGCCAGAATGCAAGTTGCACATTAAAATGTTAATAAAAAAATACATTATGTTCTTGTTCATATAGAGAAGGTGGATTGTGTTCATCTTTGTTGTACGAGAAAAGGTCTCCTCATAGTCTATTCCTTCTCTATGCGAAAATCCTTTATCCACCAAACATGATTTGTACACCCATTTGCAACCAATGGGTTTCTTCCTTGGCAGAAGATCTAAAAGAACCCAAGACTTATTTTTCAAAAGACTTTGATGTTTGGATTTCATAGCCTTTTCCCATTCAACTTTTCCTTTTCCCTCTAAATAATCTTGAGGTTCAAAAATACTCTGAATGTTAGCCATAAGAGAGAAGTTTGTTGGTGTTTGAAAATGCTTACGCCACTTAAGGCTGCCAATATGCCTTGAGACTAATGTTAGGAGTGGTTAGTTCCAAGTATGAGAGCTCTGCAAGACAACTGGACCAACTATAGGGTCTTAATATGCCCTCTTTTGCTTCTGGCTTTGCAAAACCAAGGTGGCTGCACCTAATCCAGACAAAATTCAAACTCACTACACACCTTATACTTTTGGATTTATATAGCAGATCATAGTAAAGGATTACTAAATACTAACCAGGTATTCATTGAATCAACTCCACTATGCAGGGTATTACTATTAACCAAACAACAGATTAAAGCTTGAAAATGGTATTGATATATAAAGAAGCAAGAAATAGCCAAAACCCATCAAACATTGGACTCAACTGAATATACTAGCCCTTGATCAGTGCCATTATCCATTGGGCAGCACTTAAAAATAAATATAGAACATGAACCAACTACTGTCAAAGACTCAAAGCCATAAATACAACTGTTCCAGCCCATGCACTACTTATAAGATCCTTCTGTAGACAAGTCTAATGAATCTATGCCCTATCCAAAGTATTTTTCACTTGATCCTAGATCAAGAACTAAAGACTAGAACATATGTAAAGGTAACCCTATGCAATGGACAAGAAAATCCAAAACTCATAAAACTGACACCAAGGAGAGACTTGAAAGCTTGAAACAATTATATTAAGTATGATGAATCATGTACATGTCTATACCAGAAATGAGACTACCACTTCAATAACCTACAAAAGATACAAAGAAGTTCTATTCAGCCTCCTACAATGTGACAGAGTTTTAGTGCTTCCCACTGGAACTAATCAAAATCAGAACCCTTGGAACTGATCAAAATTTGAACCCCTACTCAGTCAAAAAATAAAAAATTTATATCACTAGCCACCTTGGGAATCTCAAAGAGATTGCATGAAGCTTAGGGTGACTAGGGTTAGGGTTACAATGACTAAACCAACCAGAAATGATCAAAAACTTATTGCAGGGGAAGAACAAGAAGCCACCTGGAGAAAGAGATCTCAGACAGATCTTCAATCATGAAAATCTGTGAGCCAGTACAAGACACTAGGGATAGCCATGAAAACTAGTCAAATCGGCCACTTGCAAACAACTTCTCGAGCTCAAAAATATACTCCAACAGGTACAAAACAACTTCTGCAACTGACCACAGGAGCCCTGGATCACATTGCAACAACCAACGCCACCAAACCAGATAAAAAACTATTGTAGAAACCATCAATTATGGTATTGCATGTCGCTGCAAACCCTTCTGCAAATTTGAATTTGAAATCCAATGGTCACATCAAAATTTAAAACACGGCCATAGATCTTTTTCCCTTCCCGAAAAATCGGGCCATCATATTTAATTCACGACAGTCGTGGGCCCCTCAAAAAGTCAACAGCCCCATCACCAGTCAGCAACCAATTGGAAAAGAGCACATTGGCAGCACTGGCACCGTGGACCCACCTGTAACTCCGCAACTACGACACCAAATAGTTGTCACATGATCACATAGCCCAAAACTGGGCTATGCGAACATGCGACAAGCCACGAGATTGCCACCCTGTCACCCGCCGGCCAATCAGGAACAACCTCGTCATGAAAACAGATCAACTAGACCCCTTTAAACACTACAACCCTCGGCCCCATTGACAAAAAGCCAAGTCACTACCTCGGACCAGCCGGAAGACACCACATCACCACCATTACCGGGCCCCCAACACAACGTGGCACCCTTGTCGCATGATCGCATGGCCGAAAGATGGCCCTTGCGATCATGCGACAAGGCCACAAGACTGCCACCTCATCCTTCCAGTCTGCCAGCGGGACCACCGCCAAAAAAGCTTTACCTTTTGGAGGATCAGACGGTTGTCGCAAAAGCGTGGAGGATAAACGTCATGCATCTTCACCATGTGAACATGCGACAACCACCGATCCTGTCCAAACTTTAACCACACTAGGAAATGAAAAGAGGTGGGTCCCACCAACCAATCACACCTGCGCAGTTATGACTGACAAACAAGGAGTGCTGGCAAGAGGAAAGAAATGTGAGGTCGAAAACACATAGGGTTTTCGGTGAAAGATCAAAAACACACAGGGTTTTCAGCAAAAGATCGAAAACATCCAGGGTTTTCACACAGACCCAAAGGTAGCAGGGAGACCGAAAACATCATGGGTTTTCAAAAACATTGTGGGTTTTCGACACTTAGGCAGATTCTGAAATTGTTTCCTGCAGACCTTAAAACTTTAATAACTCCTGGGTTTTGCGACTCAACATGTGCAATTTGGACTAGAGCTTGGTGACACAATGAAGAACACAGGGCTAAGAGCTCAAACCATGAAACACTATGGATTTTCACCACACATTAAAACAAGCTTGCAGCAGGGCGGGACATCTTCAAGAATTGCAGAGAAAAGGCCATTTTCACAGGATTTTGCATTGATAGGAAAATGGACTAACAAAGTTAACGATGTTCTACTTGCTCTTGCCTTTGGATGATTGACCCTCAACCATTTAATTATCATGAACACCACCAATGAGTTTTTCCCAACACAAGTCAAATTGTAGAAACACCTTCATCCAAATCAGCCTGGTCATTATGACTTGGTACTTGCCTAGGTGATTCCACATGTTCAAAATTGTCAAAATAACACCTTTTAAGTGTAGCTAATGGAAGATGAACACCCAAATTTAGCCTTCAAAGGTTGATCTTAGAGACTCTTTATGTCAGATATGAGTTGAAAAGGCCCAACTTCTTCACCAATCACTAGATCTCTACTAAATGTTAGGCAACTAGTGTCCCCATCAATCAACCAATAGGCTTTATGATTGTCACTATAACCTATAAGCATTAACTTTTGGCTCTTGGACTCAAGTTTGATGCTCTTGGTATCTAAAATTCAATGTATGTAGTAGAACCAGAAACCTTTGGGTGGATGATGTGTAGTTTCCTCCCAAACCATGATTCCTCTAGGATCTATGTGTTTTGAAGACTTGTTAAAAAGATATACTACAATGTAGAATGCTTCAACCCAAGACTACTTGGGAACACTTCTATTCTCTAACATAAATTGGGCCATTTTTGTAATAGTATAGTTTCTCCTCTCAACTAAACCATTTTGGTGAGGGGTATAGGGTGTTGTAAAGTGGCATTAAATACTATGTTCAAAATAGAATTTAGTGAATTTGTTTGAACATAACTCACTCCCATTATTAGACCGAAGATTTATAAATTTTGAAATTCTTTAAACACTTTCGATTTTGGATTTAGGAAAAACACCCACATTTTCCTACTCATATCATCAACAAACAAGAGAACATACTTGGCTCCAACAAAAAACAAAATATTCATTGGTCCACAAACATATGTGTGAACCAGTTGAAGGAGTTTCAATGCTTGTCCTCGTAAAAGCATAGTTCTTTTCTACTTCATTGCTTGGCAAGCTCTACTAACACCTTGTTTTTGCCGCTAGATCTTAGGTAGACCTTCTACCATATTCTCTTGTACTGATGGAGAGAGATAAGATAGGTTAAGATGCTCATAACACTGATGTCAAATAATATGATAAAAGATGAAATTTTTGCAACCAATGCATTTTCTTGAACCTATCCAAATACAAGATGATACAACCCATGATCTTAAATGTCAATTACAATGATTATCTTCACTCCTCAATAATATGACACTTATGTGCACTGAATATTATATCCAACTTGGGACAATGGTGCATAATTTGAATCATTGAGAGAAAAATGAGCTCCATGTTTGCAATATGGTCGTATACTTTGAGGAAAATGCGATTTCTCCTCTATAGGTTATTTGAATAGTACCTTTACTAAAAATTGTATACTCTTCACCATCACCAAAGATTATTGAACTAAGAAAACCGTATATTTCAAAAAAAAATCTCTCCTACTTATAAAGTGTCGATATGCTTCAGAATCAATATACCGCACAAAAGATTTTGTTAGATTCACGAGTCATTTGGTTATGAAGGCATAGATGATGAATATTTTTGATTAGTGAACCTTTTTCTGCAGTGCTTCTTCGTATGACCAAACTAACCACAATAATGGCATGTGATAGTCTTCATTTATTTAAAGTATCATAAGGTTTTCCTTTTCCTTTCCATTGAGTGGGCTTGCCTTTACCCTTGTCCTTGGCTACAAAAACCTATCCCACACTTACTGAATCAATGCTGCTACCATTTTTTTTTGTTTATCCCGCTGCAAGAATTTGTTGCACAAATCATCAAAATTTAGCTCAATGTTGGTAGAGGTGATGTTGAGTGTTTTTATGAAATGCTCATATGACCTCAGAAATATTTTTATCATTATGATAACCGTATCTTCTTCCATCTTGTGACTGATGGCCTCTAATTTATTTTGAATGCCTTTTATTTTCATCAAATGATCCTACACCGATATTTTTTTATCCACCATTATCAAGAACACCATGCTTTTAAGGAAGCTAGCCTTACCTTTATTTGACATTTTGTGTAGCCTTTGTACGCGAGTCCAAATTTTTGTAGAGGTCTTGCCTATGTGATCCATCAGAAGCATTTCATCTTTGACAAATAACATGATGAGCATAATGGCTTCATGATAATGCTCATTGAATTTTTTCTAGTTTTCACCTACAATGGTTGGACGAGTGGATGTACCGAGGACTATTTGGTGAAGGCACTTGCACTTGGAGACTGTGAGTATCCACTATTTCTAAGTGTTATAATTTTTGTCATTGAAGCTCTGGCTGCCTTCCAACATAATGTTGAGTAAGGAGACCAATTTTTTCTTAAAAAAGATAGAAATGTCTATTCGTTGCAACTAACCCTAATCGCCCATGATTTTTAGAAAATTATAAAATAGTTGCAACAAACCCTAGTTGCCCATATTTTTTGAGAAAATTTCCAAAATCAAATAAATTTCTATTTGTTGTTTTCACAACCCTAGTAGCTGGGGAAAAATCAAAATTCTAGGTTGTAGGCCAAAAAATCTAGCCGAAACAAAAATAAGCAAAAGAAACATGAAACCTTAGCCACTGTTGATTATAACGTAAATAGAAAACATGACGTTTTTGAAAATAAATGTCTGTGAAACATTAAAACTACCAAAAAGGCCACATTAAAAAAAAAAGAGCTACAAAACTCTTGATTTTAAAAATTTGTAAAAGAGGGTTCTGAAAATCTCCCCAGAAACCCTAGGTGTTGTAAAAATTATTGCATTTTTATAATGAATGTCCAAACAATTAAGATACAACTACAAATTTTAAACAAAATTTCCAAAAAATAGAGTTTGAAAACTCTAGGTGCTAATTTGCAAACACAATTGATTAAAAAATTGCAAAAAATGAGGTTGCAACCATGGCTAGCACAAATTGGAATGTGTACAAACCCTAGACACAACAACACCACCACATAATTTTCCTAGTTTTGATAAGCCTAAAAATCTTAAAAAATAAATCTATCCTCAATGATGCTATATAGTACTAGATTGCACTTTTTCTATAGAAGACCCTTTTTTATCCTTTTTGTACTTTGAACCAAACATCCCTTGAACTACCACTATTAGTAGCAATCCCTAGTCTTTCATGCATTTGCTAATCCCAAGGTTTGGCTTGGACTCTAATACCATATACCATAAATCAAACACAAAATGATTACCAATATATTCGATATTAAATTAAGGAGTGAAAGTCTCCTTAAATAAGAGATTACAAAGATCTAATTGCAATGGATAAGACAAACAATGAACAAAAGTAGAGGACAATAACTTAACTAAAAAAATTAAAGAATATTCCTTAATAAAATCCAAATAACTTAATTGACCAATATAAACTAAATATTATATTATTATTTTAATAGGGACTCTATTTAATATGCTATGGAGTGTCACCTTCCCATCTACCTCAAATTTCAACTCTATAATATACTTTACATTTAAGTGTGACCACTACATGATAATAATCATGTCCATCTCCCCTAAATTGGTGTTATCATGTCTTCCTTGGATTCCAAAGACTCTTACTATGATGACACTATTGGTCTAATTGTCAGTGTCCCCTTTCAGATTTGGAACATGGACTAACTACCTCACATGGATCATTTTATCTTTGAATTTCATATTGAGCATTAATAGATTGATCTTTTGGCATAATGATAAACTTGTTCCATCAAATGGTATCACAACTGGGTTGTGGGTTTGAATCTCGTCAAGGAATGCTAAGGGAGGGATTGTTCAAATCATAGCCAACATTCCCTTTTGGATTTGGGATAGGGACTAAGTGCCTCTCGAGAATGAATTTATCTATAGAGTTTGTATAAGACATTAACATGTTGATCTTTTGGTGCAATGAAAAACATGGTCATAAAGACACTTGATTTTTTTTTGAATAATGTTGTATGTGGGTGGCAAGGGGGATGCAACAATCATATAATGCTCCAAATTTATCTCCCAACAACACTAAAAATGCTAGAATATTTGTACTAATAATCTCAACATGTGATATTTCCTAAACAATATTAAATCAATAAATTTTTCATATCTTGTTTATGACACTGCATTCATTTTCTCAAGGTAAAAATTGTAATGGTTGGAATCCACCAACGTAATTTTTAGTGGTGAATATTTGCCTTTTGGAAAATTCTGGGGAATACGTTTGGGGAAATTGGTGAATCACGTAGGTACAGGCTGGCCCATATTCGCCCAATCTTCACATGGTAACTGCTAAATATTCATTGGAATCGCCAATTAGATTTGCCGTTTGACGATGTTGACCATTATATTTTCCTATAACCAATCTGACGTGGTTCTTTTAATGGTCTCTTATTCGCCAATGATATTAATTATGAATTGCATATAAAATATAAAATAGCCAAATGGTTTATATTGTTATCTTAACCATGACCTATTTCGCCACCCGTTAATTAATTTTTTTATTGACCACGACGTGTTTCACCAACCCGTTAATTAATTATTTTATTGACCACCACATATTTCTAATTTTTTGCCAACAATAGCATTGATCAGGTCAGCACATTTTCGCCAAAAGCCCAGGAATTTAAAAAAAATAAAAATTGGAAATTTGGAATTTGGAATCATGGATTGATATAAATTCAAATCATTGAAATCAAATTTATAAAAGTAGTCTTATCATGTGTCGTTACAAATTTTTGGAGGGCCAGATTTAGAAATAACAATCTTGCAACAGTAAACAGGCAATTCATCATTTCAAAGAGTTGGAATTTAGAGGAAGTAGGACAAAGGTAAGCAATTATTTGTTCACATTTCACATTATTGCTATTAATTTTAATTCCTAGAGGCTAGAATCCTTGTGACTAGTGAGAGGTCATTGGGTGAAGATGTCGGACAAGGGTGACTATCCTGAGATTGAGATTTAGATATTAGGGGAGGTTGAGACTCAGACTTCTCACTGTGCTCAAGGCAGTGAAGAGATTGGAAAGCTAGACAAGGGTAAGACTCCTCAGGGTAGTGAAGGGCCTGGGAGGCCATCAAAATGGCCAAAATTTAAAGATACTACCATAAAGGCTTTCTTTGGAGTTGGCAATATTTCTACTCCATCGACATCTGCAATTGCAAGTGCAAAACCCATTCACAGTAGCTCACCAGTACCAGTACCACAAGCTGAGGTTGTCATTGAGTTAAATCAAAATCAAAATGCATCAAATGATGATAACAATGGTGGCATGAGAGAAGATGTTATAAGGGATACATAGAACCAGTTGGAAGAAAATGCTAGCAATGAAGATAATAATGATGTTGGTAGGAAGAAAAGAAAAAGGGAAGTAAAACTGGGGCAGGAGTGGGAAATGACAAGAAATTTTAAGGTTGATTGGGTAGCAAAGTACTGGTTCATTGAACCAGTCCTAAGAAATGATGAACAACCAACAGAATGCAGGTGTAAGATTTGTACTTGGAAAAATAAAAGAGAGAAGAAGTTGCAGCTAAAGCTTGACACTATATAAAAGCATATTGGTAAGGTTTATGAAAAATAGACCATAGACGGACAAGAAATATTAGTAGTGAGATGGAAATCAAAGGAAGAATGTCTTCATGTTAAGTATGCCATAGAATATGAAGAGCATAACAAGAGAATGGCAGTAATTGCTAGTAGTGAAAATCCAATCAAGGCTGGGTTTAAACATGCACGCAATGAAGCAAACCTGGCAAAGACCATTCAGATGAGTGTTATTTTTCATATTATGTCTAGAGGGCATCCTATTTGAGACTTCTTAGAATATGGTAATTTATTATCCTTTTTGAAAGTTCCTCACTATCCTATGTCACACTGGTCAACAAACATTGAATGGGAAATGACAAACTGTCTTTCTGAGGTGGAAAAGAAAAATTTACAGGAGAAAGTAAAATGGTCCAGATTCATTTCATTATCCATAGATGAAGTTACTACAGTAGATAACACTGCTTGGGTTTGTACGCATGTGTATGTTGACAAGTTGACTACACTATTGTATATGACTAGATTTAGTGTTGTCATTATGGCAACAAAGTCATATAGTGTTTTGGAGTCAGCGCATATTATCAAAAGATCAAAATTTGGTTAATTATAGAAGACTAGACAGTTAACAGAGCACCGGCAGATCAGAGCATCAATGCACGTGCGTACGACAGAGTTATGGTATGCGCCCTACAAGATAAGTTGGTAAGAGTGTATTCATGCTAAGTCCAAGAGCACATGATCAGAAGATATAGTATGTCGATGATACAGACAGTTGAAGTAGCACAGACAGTGAATGCCAAAATAGAACAAAGTATGTAGCCGATTGTTGGTAATTTGATTAACGATGATATTATTGTTTTGTAAAGGCTATGAACCTATTATAATTAAGTTGTAGACATGTAATCATGTTTGTTTGTAAAAATGCTTGAGCCAATTCACTTGGAAGCATTGTATATAATCGGCTATAGGCCGACCTAGTTAATTATTTTGTTAAGCACATATAAATATTAGATTCACCTTTGTAATAAAGCATGGAAGTTGAAATAGAGATAAGATAAGAAGAGAAAAGTGTGTGAAGAGTAGTAAGAATGTATTAGAGCTTTGCAAGAGGTCAAAGCATCACCACATCAAAGGAACTGATTAGACAAGCAGTGTCACAACACCAGTTCATCCAGCAGATATAGTGTGTATCTGAGATTAGAAGGTTGTAGCCTTCACCACTTGAGCAGTGTGCTCTAAGAGAGTGTGTCCCCACCCCTAATAGGGTTATTGTAAAAGACTCCTAACAGGGTCCGATGCTTGAAAAGGTCACTGTACTAAACACATTGTAAAGAACAACTCCTAACAGGGTTACATATCTTCTAACAAGGATCACAAGACACTAGTGTAGTTCTTAGTGGGTGTCAATTCCCACCGGGTTTTTTACCTATTTGGGTTTCCCCATAACCATATTG
Source organism: Chamaecyparis obtusa (assembly GCA_027943335.1). Taxonomy (NCBI): domain Eukaryota; kingdom Viridiplantae; phylum Streptophyta; class Pinopsida; order Cupressales; family Cupressaceae; genus Chamaecyparis; species Chamaecyparis obtusa. The sequence continues at coordinate 318,582 of BSBK01005788.1, forward strand.
GTGTTATGTGTTGTTTTTATGTATCTTGTTTATGTTGATGTTCAATTCAGTACTTAAGCATTCAAGTTAAGTTTCAAGAGTAAAGTAAAAAGGTTAAATATAGTGAGCACTGATTCACCCCCCCCTCTTAGTGTTCCCATTCCTAACAATTGGTATCAGAGCTCTGGTCCTCTGAAGAGAAGTTTAACCACATGAGGAGATCAATGGGTTCAGAAGAAGCAAAAAATTTGAAGAAGAATCTTATGGAAGCTCTTGAAGACCTTGATAGATCTGAGAAAGAAGTTGAAGAACTAAAACTGAAAGTTAGTAGCACACAAGTATTCATCAAGAAACTAAGACAAGATTTGAAGGATTGTACAAACAATGATTTGGGAAAAATGGTCAAGAAGCTGAATGAGGAGAACACATCTTTACAAGATCAAATTGAAGAGCTAGATAAAAAGATAACTAACAATCAATAAGTTTATGATGAATAGATCAAAGAGAACCTTCAACTGAATGAAGAATTGAGGCAAGAAAACATGGAAATCTTGGAGCTCAGAAACAACAAAGAAAAGATAGAATCTGAATTGATTGAAGCAAAGAATCACATTGATAAATTACACACAAGCAAGGATCTGATTGAATCTCAGTTATATGCTCAGAAGCTTAAAGGAGATACCACCAACATTGGATTCAATGAAGCACAAAATCAGATTGATAACATACAAGAAAGAATGAAAGCACCATAAGACATCACAGATGCTAAGAAGACTAAAAATCAAACTAAAGACAATACTGAACCATCTAAAGATGAGTGCGATCCAGTAGACTGAACTTGTTATGCATGTAACAAGCATGGACATATAGCAAGGAAATGTAGAGAGGTAAGACCTTTCAATGGTTACTGTTATGCAATAAATTTGGTCATAGAGCTATGAATTGTAGAACAAGTCAGAAGAACAAGACTCAAAATAATCATAGAAATCAGAATCAAACAAATGCAAGAAGTTCTCAGAGTATTACATGTCAGATATGTAATTATAATGGTCACTCAACTAGATAGTGTAAAATGGTAACCCATATCAATGCACCGAGGAATTTAAGGCCTCCAGTTATTTGTCACTCATGTAACAAGGCTAGACACATCTCAAATTTTTGTAGATCAAGAACGCAAAGTTAGGAAAGCCCTAAAAAGCCAGAAGAATCAATATTAGATATCGAAGGAGAAGTCAATTTTGTGAAAGCTTCAGAAGATGCGAGCTTGATTTGGTCAGAGGCAAAAAAGGATAAGGTTGATGAGTATGTATTGGATGCATCCACAATGGACACACCCTCTACATCTGGATGAATGACCCTCAGGGTCATAGGGGGAGCTAATTTAGCTCTAGACCCCTGTGCAGTTGGTATAATCACCCTCAGAGTATGCGCCTTTGGATTTAACCTGTTGGAGATTATGTGATGCTATGTGCAAGAACTCACTACCTGATTGACTACAAAATGAAAGTTTGAAATTCTCAGTAAAAGTCTAGTTTACGTGGCAAGCATTAATGGCATAATTTTTACTTTAAAGTACACAGAGACTTGTGAATCACTTATTGAATTTGAACTAGAGTGATTGGAGATCACATAATCCATAGCAGTTGATTGTGAAGTATTGAAGCTTGATTCACCACTGAAAGAGTGTGTTTGATCAGTTACGAAGCCCTAATCCATCACGACAATTCAGAAGTTCTTGGAAACCTATTTGAAGTGATAAACAAGTAAGTTATGGCTACACCTATTGTGTTTGATGTTGCAGAGAGGAAAATATATGTTTTCAAGAGGCATCCCTTTAAGTCTACCCTAGATGACTTAGAAGGTGCATTCTCCAGATTCCCTATGGGTGTAATGCACATTGAAGACATCCGTGCATACATTTATTGTAAGAAGGAACTAGTAGGACTTGATAGGATAAGAGCGCACATTGAAACTATGATAAAGCCAGACAAAACCTTCCTAGATGAGTTCACACAACTAGAAAACCATCCCATAGTTGAATATGCTACAACATATGAGTTTTATGAGTCTGAATGGATAAAGATATTGCTCAGCAGGATTCATGATGACTTATTCTAGATATGTGAAGTACCAGTGAGAATCACAGGAGACCTCATTCATGAAATGACATGCCTTTTAAGGACATACACCATTCTTCCAGAGGGTAAGGATGTAAGAAAACTAGTTGAACAAGAATGTAAGTCAAGAAGTGATAGGCACAAAATGACAATTGATTCTATAGAGGAGAAAGACATCAAATTGATGTCTATGATACTTGGTTATAGGTTTCAACAAACCAAAAAGGTGAATAGTGTGTCCACGGCCACTATTCTTGCAACAATAAGAATTGTGAGAGAAAATGGTGAGTTCAATTTGTGTGAGATCTTGTGCACATAATTGATAGATAATATTAGAGCCATCAAGCATGATAAGACCAAAATATTTAGGTTTGGGTCTTTGATTATCTACATGTACTTCCACATACTTGGAAAGATCTTAGATTTGTATCTAGACAAGAGTTTACCTACAATGCCAAAATATCTCTTAAGGCATCTATTGAGAGTACATTGAAAGACTACATGGAGTTGGAATTAAAGACATTTAGGATCAGAATGCAGATGAGGTACATGATACTAGAGAGTATTGTTGAGAAATAAAAGGACAACTTTTTCTTTATGGTAGAAACTAATATAACTTGTATGGAAGCAATTGAGCCAAGAACAAAGTGGATCCATCCACTAGGGTATGAAGTTGAGGAACCAATCTTGGAAGCCTATGCACAAGTGCTACTATCAGCGCCTAAGGACCCTAATGAACCTAGATGGGGGACTTATGAAGAGAAGACAAGAGAAGCTGATGCAGTTCTTAATAGTGCAACAACAAAAAAGAAAGCATCAAAGATTACTTCTGAGATACTCAGAATTCATGGAGTAACTCAGGCAAATCTTGACAAAGAAAGAGAAGAAAAGATTTCTTTGGAGATTGAAAGTGCATCTGCAATAGAAGCTAAGGAAGATGATCCTAAGTTGAAGAAGATCAAGATTGAAAAGATAGATGATTCAAAGGATAAACAGGGAAAAACAAATGTTATCTCTCCTACGCCCAAAGTGACAATTGATCTAACATCACCTCCTGAGTATAAGGCAATGGCCAAGAGAAAGAAGCAAACCAACACAAGTCACCCATCCTTTCGGGCAACCAGAAGTAAGAATAATGCTCAAAAACCTCTAGAGGTAGGTTTCAGACCTAGTCTTCAAGTCTTGAGAACAAGGATTGTTGATGAAGGCAGATTAGATCAGATAGGAAAGTTTTATGAAATGTATAGTGAAATTGATAAATTAGAGATTCATGGCATGATCATAAAACATATGATTAAATTCAACAAGACAGTCTTGGAACTTAAGATAGTCATCCTAGATAGTGTTTGGAATATCTTGGAATCCTCTAAGAAATAGGCTATTGAAGAAGACCTTAGAAAAAGGGAAAAGATTCTAGATGAAAGTTTACCGGTGTGTTCCTCAGAGGAGAAAAAACTATTGTTAGATCTGGTAAAATCATTTCTAAGAACAAAGATAAGAACACTACACATAATGGACAAGAATTTTGAGTTGACAGCCAAAGAGACAAAGAAAGCCTTTGAGAAAGTTTTTCTAAACAGGAACATGTATCCACCTACTGTGCCCACAACTCAAGTACCCTCAAAGTAAGATAAGGAGTCAAATACCAAAAATGTACAAGCTATAGGTCCTTAGGATCCAGCACCCATAGTGATAACACCTATAGAGGTAGTAAAGTCTGTGCCCATGACTGAGACACAAAAAGACAACACTATCATTATTGATAATGTAGAAATTGCAATGGCGGCCACAGACATTGACTTGGATAAGTTTAAGGACACCTTTGTGAGAACACAGGAGGTTGAAACTCTATGTGGTGACAATTCACCCAAGCTACAAGAAGAAGTACTAATAGAAGCTCTAACAGGTGAAGACGAAGAGAAGGAGACAGAAAAAGAGGAATAAAAGGTAGAAGAGGAGAAAGAAGAAGAAGAGGTGAAAAGAAGTGAGCCAACAGATGAACCATATGTTGAAATGACAATTAGAGTAAAGAAAGAAGTGATAAACAACACTTCTATCACTCCCTTACCCTCAACATCATTGCTGTCAAATTTGACACTAGACACCACTAGTTTGGACTCTTGGGGAGAAGAAGACCCGATCAAGATCAATGTCTTAGCTATGTAAAAAGTAAAAGAGAAATAGGTAATGAGGAACCCTTTGTTTGTTGAATTAGTCAACATTTTGAACAACCTATTGTAAATATGATTTAGAACAACAGAGAGGGGGGTGAATCAGTTGTTCTTAGGTCCAGATGTATAACAAACTTTAAAACTCTTCAACAAATCAGATCCAACAACCAAAAACTACTTGGTCAGTACTGATTGCATAACATAAACATATAATAGTGCAATCCACTACCCAATAGTATCTAACTTGTAAAACACATAAATGTTCAAACCAAAACATTCAAACAAGTATTAACACTAGGATTTATAGTGGAAACCCAATTTGAGAAAAACCACTTTGTAACATGTTACTATTATTTTTACTCTTCTGAAGTGAGCTCTGTGAAAAGCCAACCCTGTCAAAGGTTACAAACACACTGTCAGATGTGACCCGGTTAAAGGATTTCAACCATTATGTTAAAAGTGCACCTTGTTATAGGACTTACATACATCCCATTAGAATGCAACCTTGTTCAAAGGATTTATACAAATGACTGTTAGGTCAACCTCTATTAAAAGGATTTTGATTGATATAATGGTTAGAAAGTAACAGTAGTATTGATCTGAGAAACATACAAGTTAGTTTGCAAATATTAGATCCAATTCCATACACATATGTTGGCTTACTGACTGTGAACCTTTTCCATCTCCATCACTGATCTTCCCAGAAATCTCTTCAAGCAATCACACCACTTCTCCTTCAGCCTTTTTTGCTTAGATAGTCAATAACATCAACAATACTTCCAACATCCACTCTATTTCAACCTCATGCTTAGGTTTCCTTAATACTTCCTCAATTAGGTTAATACATCTTTTGTTGCTTAATCTCCTTCATAGATCTTAAGGTTAGGTCAGATTCATCGAATCCTTCCAACTTTATGTTCTTTGTCTATCCTTCTAGAAATATCTCTAATCTCTTAATAGATTTTCAATAAAACATTTTATAGTGCATTAAATGCTTCTATACAATTAATAAATAAAGTCAACATGTTTTACATAATCCAAGAATTCAACCATGTCGGCTGGAAATCTAAATTCTTCCTCAAATGTAAAATACTGACGCTTGGTCAATACAGTGTTCAACTCCTCAGTCTTCATTAGAAAGCTCGGTCACCATAAAAAGTATTTCCTTGGTAATTAACTAATGTTCGGTCAACACTAATTTTACTCGGCATATACTAGCTTGGTTGACATTAACATCACTCGGCTTAAACTAGATTTCTTCACTTTTGCTCGGTTAAGCCTACCAATTTAGTCTTCATTCTTACTTAGATAAACAATACATTGACTTATCATTATGACACATAAACAAGTACTCATTGAAGTATCAAGATAACTCAACCTTTCCTTAGGTGCTATTGTTACCAACCTTGCCTATCCCCTTCTCAACAATCAAATAGATATAGTACTTTCTTAGATAGCAACAGTCTTACCAGTTAAGGTTTGACATCAATGACAATACAAAAATTGCTTCAATGTTTCCAACACCTATTACCTTCAGACAATAAAGTGTCTAAGGTCCATACAGTTGATGATGTTGGCACCATCCTTACAACCTTCAAGACTAACTTCTCTATCTTGGAAGAATCTGCATCTCAAGTAGTAGAAGAGAAATACATGAGAAAGAGATTGAGTGAATTGGTTAGTAACTTTGAACTTGACCTAAGTTCATTAAAGGTTGGCCAAGCATCTTTGAAGGAGTTTGCTGCAAAGGGAAGGAAGATCATTGCAGATTGTATGAATCAAGATAAGCTAACTACTGATCACTACAAGAGAATCCAAGAGGCTAAAGCAATGATTGACAAAGTAAGGAAATCAGTAGAAGACCCCTCCACTGATGTGAACATGTGCAACAATGTATACCAGGGGTAGATAGACAAGATAGAAAAGGCTGAGAAAGAGATGTCTAAGATAAGGGCAAGGCAGACACAGCTCAGGAATGCTCTTGCACCCTCTCTAGATATACTAAATTAGAACATCAAGGAGATCGATGCCACTATGGTGAGATATGATCAAGGTCTGAGTATAGACTTAGAGAAGATGGAGAAGCTACAATATGCCTTATGCGCCCATCTATAGATTGTTAATGCATTGATTTCATTTTGGAAACAAGAGATCCAGAACCTGCAAATTGCTTATCTGGATGTACTTTCTTTGTAAGTACTTGTAGATACATTTTTGGAGCACCTTTGTCATTAATGTCAAAGGGGGAGTATTGTATAGAATATGGAGTCTTATATATATGTAAAGAAGATTCATAGTAAAGAATATAAGGGAGATATAAGTAAGAGCATGTTAAATAATTTTTTTTATAAGGGTACAGTTAGTAAATTTTCCATATTCCTTTGTTTCCATTAATGACAAAGGGGGAGATTGTTGGAAAGCTAAATAAACTATTGTATATGACTAGATTTAGTGTTGTCATTATGGAAACAAAGTCATATAGTGTTTTGGAGTCAGTGCACATTATTAGAAGATCAAAATTTGGTTAAGTATAAAAGACTGTATAGTTAACAAAGCACCAGTAGATCAGAGCATCAGCACACATGCGTATGACAGAGTTATGGTAGGCACCCTAGAAGATAAGTTGGTAAGAGTGTATTCATGCTAAGTCTAAGAGCGCATGATCAGAAGATACAATATGGCGAAGATACAGACAGTTGAAGTAGCACAGACAGTGAATGCAAGAACATAATAGAGTATGCAGCCAACTATTGGTAATTTGATTAGCGATGATATTATTGTTTTGTAAAGGCTATGTGCCTATTATAATTAAGTTGTAGACGTGTAATCATGTTTGTAAACATGCTTGAGCCAATTCACTTGGAAGCGGTGTATGTAATCGGTTATAGGCCGACCTAGTTAATTGTTTTGTTAAGCGCATATAAATATTAGATGCGCCTTTGTAATAAAGCATAGAAGTTGAAATAGAGATAAGATAAGAAGAGAAGAAGTGTGTGAAGAGTAGTAAGAATGTATTAGAGCTTTGCAAGAGGTCAAAGCATCAATGCATCAAAGGAACTGATCAAACAAGTAGTGTCACAACACCAGTTGATCCAACATATATAGTGTGTATCTGAGATCAGAAGGTTGTAGCCTTCACCACTTGAGCAGTGTGGTCTAGGATAGTGTGTCCTCACCCCTAACAGGGTTATTGTAAAAGAATCCTAATAGGGTCTGACCCTTGACAAGTTCACTGTACTAAAAGAATTGTAAAGAACAACTCCTAATAGGGTTGCATATCTTCTAACAAGGATCACAAGACACTAGTGCAGTTCTTAGTGGGTGTCAATTCCCATCGGGGTTTTTACCTATTTGGGTTTCCTTGTAACCATATTGGTGTTATGTGTTGTGTTTATGTATCTTGTTTATGTTGATGTTCAATTCATTACTTAAGCATTCAAGTTAAGTTTCAAGAGTAAAGTAAAAAAGGTTAAATATAGTGAACATTGATTCACCCCCCCTCTCAGTGTTCCCATTCCTAAAAGTGTATACAGTAAAAGAACATGTTTGCCAAGCTCATCTACTCCCCATTCGTAAAATGAGGGGCAATTCAATAGCAGAAAACTTATATTTCAAAGTGAAGAATGCTTTGAATGAAGTTGCTGGTATGGATGATTTGACAATTGGAAAGAAGTTAGTGTGTGTTGGAGCTAATGGAGCTACAGTAATGCAAGGCCAAAGGAATGGACTCTGTGCAAGATTAGAAACTTGTATTTCACCTTACATACTTGGCATACATTGCATGGCCCATCGAATGAATTTAGCATATAAAATTGTAAGCAATTTTCCTACAGTGTCAAAAGTTGAAGATCTAGTTCGCGACATATACTCTTACTTCTGTATAAGTCCTAAACATTTTGCAGAATTTAAGATTTTCTCAGAGGGAGTAACACCAAGAAATAATCTTCTCAAGGATGTTGAGACTAGATGGATCTCTTTGCACGGACCAGTAGAAAGAGTTCTAACAAAATATCAATCCTTGTTCGGAGTAATATATGAGAAACGCCTCACAGTAGACAAAGCTCCTGATTTGTTACATAAGTTAAGTGATATAGAGACTCTGTTAACTTTAGCCAATCTTCTCCCCATGTTGGATTTAATGAACAAACTTGTTAAGAAAGCCCAAGATAGGACTATGTATATCCATGAGTACTTAGATTTACGTAGAATGACATGCCTTGCCTTGGATAATTTATACTCAGATATGATAACACTTCAAAGCCCAAATTTTTTTAAGTGGCAAATAATTACAGATTTGAATCATGCTGAGATTTTTTTACAATTCAATGCAAAAAATGATTTATGTGTGTTTGTTAAAGGATATGAAATACCAACGCACCAATCTAAGATGGGCAAGCGAGGCAGACTACTTCCAGTTAAAAGGGCTAATTTTGACAGGTTTGTTAAATATGTTAGTGATAATTTGAAGTCAATTTCCTACCAACTTTCAAGTGAGATTCATGAAAGATTCCCTCGAGATGAAATTCTTGAAGCCATGGGTTGTGTGTTTCCTCATTTTTGGAAAAAACGTCAGAGATAGAAAAATTGATGCTCATATGTTTCATAAAAAAATTGATGAATTGATCAGAGAGTTTTCAAAACATGCAGATTGCAATGTTCAGCCAATTGAAGGAATTATAGATTCAACTAATCTTAAAAAACAATGTAGACAATTTGCATCATGTATGCAATTGCAGTTAAAAAACTTGGAGAATCCATTTGAACCTGGTGCAATAACCAGGCTTTGGAAAAGGATAGAGCAGAGTGAAGTATTGCATGATTCAATATCAGAATATTTCAAACTTGCTAATTTATTTCAAACAATGATATTGGGGTCGATGGAAGATGAAAGAGTTTTTAGTGCATTGGGGTTTTTGAAATCAAAGATAAAAAACAAACTAGACATAAATTTGGAAACTTTCTTGAGGTTGTTTGTAACTCAATACAATGTTAGAGACTTTCCTTATGATAGGGCATTGGCAATTTGGAATTCCCTGCATGAAAGATGAGGGCTTTTGAACACTTCAAAACATGGTGGTTCTGAGACAAATGATAGATCTTGGTCCTAGAATCAGAATGAAGATGAAGAATTTTTTGATTTTGAATACCCAACTCAGAATGAAGAAGAACCTCTTGCTAGTAGTAGTAGTCAATTTTAGGAGCTGGATTCCATGTGGGATATAGAAGTGGCAGACTGCTCACTGACACTGAGTGAAGAGTGAAGTGATTTAGAATTAGCATTTGGTTAATAGGTATTTATAATTTTATACACTGTATACTTATTACTGTACTTGTTGGATAAATTGATAATGGACTTGATTCTGAAAATTTATTATTGACAATTTGACTCATATTAAAAGTGTAGGATTTGAGCAACACAAATCCACAGAAATCTGAAGATCACCTGCATACAAAAACCTGTCACAAGAAGTCAAGAGAAGAAGAGGGCAAGGGTTTGACTCAGAGGATGAAGAAGAAAATATCCTCAAATAACTGAATGAATAATAGTGTACAATGGATCATCCATATAAAGGAGATCAAAGGCCTTGAAAAGGCAAACCTAAAAAGCAGAAGTGCATGTAATAATCAGTTAAACTATTACAAGACTAATGCATGCAAAAAGCAAACTGATGCATAACTAGTGCATGAGTTGACTAAAGCAAAGAGTTGATATCTTAAGAAGGGAGTAAAATATTAATAAAATTAATAATTTACTCTAAAAGAAAGTAATAAGTATTGTTCATAATTTTTGTAATTTGAATTCATGATTTTTGTAATGTACAATGTTCATGAAATTTGAAGTATAATCATATAATTATTAATGTCCTTTTTCATCATTGTAAAGTGTAAACACCTTGGCCCTCAATGCCTCATAGTCATGCATCCATCTTATTTCAAGTTTCAAATTCAAGAATCAAGAATAAGATTCAAAACTTAAGTTGGCCTGGATCCGAAGTTACGTAAACAGTTTATCTAACCCTTTCTCAACTTTGCTACATGCAAATTAGAGGCCTTTTGAACCCTTCCAAAATTACGGTGACAGACTGACGGTCTTCTTAACATCTCCACTCTCATATAACCTTACGAAGTCCCACAAAAAGACTTTTGTAACCTCTCAACTGTTTAATCTTGTAACTGATTAACCTTTCCAAAGTTCCACCTTTCTGCCAAATGCTTCATCGCAGCTTTGTAACCACCAACACAAATGGCCAACAAACCCTCGCGAAGCTCCATAAACCAACTGTTCTTGACAAAGTGTCAAATATTAGTCTATTCATTGACACATGTCACAGTCCACTCCTCTGCGCTTTCCACATGGCATGCAACTAACTATCACTTTCAACACTGTTATGCACTGTCACTTTTAACTAATTATCTCTTTAATTCTGAAGTTACGCACGTCGTTAGTCAGGAGTCCCTTGGAAGTTCGGAACCCATCAACATCCTAACCACTTAACCATTGAGAAGTTACAAAACAACCCGACATTACTTCAGAACATTGCTGGTTGTCAAAGCTTCCTAATTTCTTAGAAATTGTCATTTGTCAATTTATTATTTGTCATAGTTCATACTCATTAGTCAATTTATTATTTGTCAATTTCCTAATTTCCTAAAACTAAAATAGGCTAGTGCATAACCATAAAGATATTTATTAGTTGTCAATTTATTATTTATCAAATAAATATATATTCATTCAGGCCAGTGCCTTATCCATTGGGCTGATATTTCTTAAAACAGAGGGAACACAAAGGTCTAGACATAACCTAGTTCATAACCATAAACACAAACACTCAACTCTTTCCTTCTTATTGATAATCCTTGTATAAATCATATGAACATGTATTTCATTTAGAGTAGTTTTAATCCAATTCCAAATTAGAACTCAAAACAAAGATACATACACAGGAGTCTTTGATGAACTCAGAAATTTAGAGATTCAACACAGAGAAAGATAAAGACCTAATAGTGATATTTGTATTAAGTATAATGAACTTGATCTTTTGTGTACAATTTTCTTTAAGAAACAAGCTTGCGAACAATAGTAGCAACCTGTATTTTATTTTATTACTTTGATAAGAAAAGATACAACATATTACTTATTACAATATTTGACTAAGACTTAGGGTTTCAAAATCTATCCTCTAGACGCCTAAACTCTCAATGCTCAATATGATCATGAAAAATCCTTTTATAGATAAGGATTGCAACAAGCATCCGATCATATTAGGGTTTAAAATAATCAACCCTAGAAACACAATAAATTTGTGAGTCATCAACCTTTTCTCACCTCAAGAAGTAGATGGAATGTTTGCCTAAATCAAAACCATTTAAATTTTAAATTTAAATCAACACCTTGAATCAAAACCATTTAAATTTTACTTAATTCCTAAATTCCTAATTTCCTAATTTCTAAAAGAAAATATTAATATAATAATATGATCATTGGCATTGACATTATACATAATATACAATTATACATTCAATTTTAAATAAATTGCAATTGCAATCTTCAGGATTCAAGAATTAGAATTGAGATTCTTGATTTGACCCAATGAGCTCTTTACAAAATTACACAGGCACAGTGACAAAAATATCCTTGTATATTTGTATTAAATTCCTTGAAATTTATACATCAATGTCAATGATCAATGAATATGATCAATGATCAAAAAATAAAAACTAATATTGGCATTAGGTAAATTAAACAAATTTGGAAATAGTTATTAGAGTGACAATTGGCAGCCTGGATTCTTCAGAATCAGTCTTGATTTTCACCAAAGGTGTATCCCCAATAGGTGAAACACAAACATAAGATACCCTATTCAAATTAACTAACCTCCCTCTATTGGCTCTTCATCTAATACCAGAACTGTCTCAACTACTTCCATCATCCATGTCAATATGGGAAGACCAAGGCTTGGATCTCTCCAATGTTTTCCCACACCACAATTTCCCTCTTTGATGGCCAAGTTACCTCTCTAACTATATCCAAGTCTTCAAGGCATTTGTTCCACTTGGCATCCATTATGGCTTGAGATTCAGAAATAAATATATTCATGTCAATCTCCTGCTTGTACAATTCATCCACAACTTCATAAAAAATTGAAATGTTAGCATCACCAACAAAATAAGAAGCCACCTTACTAGCATCCAAAATTTGGTTGAAAGAATCAACCCACTCCTGCCATTCCTTCAAGTGCCCCTCTATGTCCACAATAGAAGGGATATATCCTTTAGACTCTTCAGCAAAAACCTTAAGCTTTGCCTAAACATTTTGTAACTTGCCAGTGAAAAATGCATACAAATCCTTTACTAATAACACCATTTCCTTAACATCAATTATTTTTTCTGGTAACTCCATTTTTTTCCTATTAGTAAAACTAACCTATCAAAGAATTGCAAGTATGGGCCCCAAGTATTAAATAATGGGGTTAGTACATACAAGGCATTGTAACATTGAAATTCTATCCCCTGCAAAGAAATGAAAGTACTATGAAGGATTTGAGACTTCCCTTTTAAAATATTTACTCTATGCAATAACACCTTCTTCAAAGTCTCCTTTTTAGAAATTCTAGTATCAGCAGGCTCAGGCTGATCAACGTCCATTATTATCTTTTCTATTGCAATTTTTGGAGCTAAGCCCCCCTCATGTTCAGTTTGGACCCCTCCATCATAGACCTTTGTAAATGCCCTGGACTGATTTTCTAGAGTATTTATTTCATCTTTGAGCTCCTTCACAGTCTTATCCAAGAAAAAATTCTTCTTTAGTTCCTCTTCAAACTTTTTTCTAGTTTCCACATAATCTCTGAATGTCCTAGCTAGCCTGTTCTCCAAGTCCTCAACCACTACTTTATTCATGGAGGATGCATGATGTAGGAGATTTTATATCTCTGATCTTGTAGTGTCCTGCAACCTCCATATTAATTGGCTACCCTGTGCTATGTCTTAGATGTCAACCAATCTGGGCTTACTAGATTCTGGGGCCACACACCATACTGCTAGCTTCTTAGTGTCCATATTGAATCCAGAACCCCTTTGTAGTCTATCAGGGCCAAAAGCTTCATAAGCTATAGCTTTATCTTGCCTCTTGATTTGGTCAATTAGGAATGAGGACTCCAAGTCCCATCCAGGGATCAACAACATGCCACTTCTCTTTACAAGATCTCTTGCCTCCTCCATAGTTAATGTTTCATTGTTGGGATCATAGGCTTGTAATTTTTTAATCATTTCAATAGTTTTTTCCTGTGATTCCCCTGGTTTCAAAGATAGTGTTAATTCATTCTGCTTAACTCTAAAGAGAAAACTTTTAAACTCATCAGAATTGATGAATTCATCATCATTTATAAACTCTTTAGCTTGGATGACCCTGTCATCCAATCTAGCTACAACCAATTTTAACTCATCTAGGGCCTTTTCTCCCTCATCTTCCATTGATGTCAAAAATTATTGTCTTAAGTCCGCAAAGTAATGGCTATTACCTAGCATGATTTGTAGTGCCTTTTGCCTTGCCTTTTGTGGTACATTCATCAACTTTTGTTTCTTTGATGACCCCTACTCAGATGTGGATGGATCAACTTGTTCTATTTCTACCATAAACACCACATCAGATTCAACTTCCTCAGGGTTTATTCTATCCTCCTCCTTCTCCTCAGGGATGTCTGGCAATTTAGACATAATATCTTCGTAATTCTTTATACACATGTCAATTCTCAACATGTATTAGAGATCAGGAAAGAAACCAGGGAAGGTAGGGTTTGCCTTTGTCAATTGTTCCTCTACCCTTACAATATTTTTCCATTTACAGGTTCTCTCTTCATAGGTATCTTTACTAAAAACATTTCTAGTAACATCCTCATCTGCCATAGGCTGATTTAGAGCCAAATTGTGATTCCTCATTTATCTCAATGCTACTCTAACAAAGTCTTCAGGGTCATAGATCCTTGTTTTACCAGAGGGAAATCTGAATTGTCTTAGGAATTCATGGATTTGGTCCACAACATCTTTACCTATAGAGAAATCCCCTATTTGGAACCTCCTTGCCAAAAAGGTTCCCTTATGTCTTTTAGGGCCTAAGTGCTCTCTATCCATCATGATAAGCTGCCACATGAATTTTACTATTGCCAATCTTTTTGGGACAAATTTTGGTAGTATGTGTGGAGTTTAAGGGAAAGGATACACTCTTATAACAGTAAAATTCTCAAAAAGAAACATATCACCCCAATTGTGCTTAATGTCATTGTCAATTTTAAATGCTAAGGGTCTAAGAAATTTTCTAACAAGTAAAGGAAATCTATCCCTCACAATACCTAACATGTTCATTATCGGATCCACAAAATCACTATAAAAAACAATGGAATTAGAGAAATGGTAAGTTCTATGCCATAACCTAGTCCACAACTAAACCAGAATAGTTCCTCCTGCATTCTCGGTCTCATCAATGAACCCTAGGTTGATGTAGCCAATATTGCAATAGAGGATCAGGTGCATCAACATGGAGTAGTGATTGAACTTGAAGCTTTTCAAATCAGTCTTCTCATTCATCAACCAGTGTGCATTACATTGATTATGTGCCCCACATAATCAAACTCCTTGTTAGTGTATAGGTCCTGATCATCTGTAACCATAACAAAAATGTCAGGAGTCACTGTCAAACCTCCATCTAGTCCAATAACTTTGTGTAGACCGTAGATGGTATTCTGTAAATAGGGAAAGAAAAGCTCAATATCAAATGAATCTAAAACCTTCTTCGGTAACAACCCTACCTCTTTCTTTTCTCTAGGAATATGCCTCCTCATAACCCTTCTAGTGTAGTAACTTTTCTTTCTATTAAACACAACCTCCTCTTTTGCTAGGTCAATATCCACACTCATAGGTCCCTAAAGGTCGAAAGCTTGAATAAAAGTCACTCTATCTAACATGCAGAGTATAGACTTGTCATGCTTGTGGAAAGCTTGTACATCACTGGATTGTATGCTTGAATTAGCACTTTCATGAGGTCTACATCCAAAAATACCTCAGGTGCTATCAACTTTCCCAAGTTCCTATCCCATGGGTTTGAAACAGGAGGGCCTCTAAATCTATTGTTATAGAAAAACATGAAGAGCTCATACCCAGTTGTGTTTGGGCAGACAACATCCCTACAGAATGCATAAGGGTCCCTCCATTCATAAGCGTTAGCTAATTGCAAATTTGAGGATCTAGGCAATAGTTTCATCCATTCCCCAACGTATATGTTTGGCCTCTTTGTTCTTGAATGCACAATGACACTCTTTTTTGGTACTACAACAACATCAAGAGATCCTTGTTCTGCCATTCTTTATGTATACTAAACTCTAAGTAGTTAGCTCCTTTTCTGCAAATTTGCACTTAAAGCCAAAGGTTTCAACTCTCTGGTTGCTCTTCAACTCTGGAAATTATAGATGCTCTGTGAAGTCACTGAAGTGTGAACTGTATTTAATAACTAACAAGTAACAAGCAACTCATAAGTACAACAAGGCTACCAGCTGCCAGGCCACCTAATCTATTAAAAATTAAAATCTCATCAAGCACACACGCATGAAATTAGTAATTACCCTTTTTAGAAAAGTGTCACTATCAACTGTCACTTCTAGCATAGATTTGGCGGTGATCCAAGTGCAAATAATTAGCGTGTTGCCGAAGTGACGCTGATGGTACATCTAACCCTAAGTCCCTATCTCAACTTTTCTAAATTGCTACTTGCAAATCAGGGGCCTTGGCCCTTGGCCATTTGAATTTGAAATCCTAAAACTTTGAGACTTGCGAAGTCACGCAACACCTTTTCAAAACTTTGGGATTGTTAAAGTGACCAGAAAAATGAAACCTTGAGATGTTATGACACATCCTGACATGCCGCATGACACTTGTACTTTGTAACTGCCATCACAAAAGGTGAAGAAACCCTACCGAAGCTCTAAAACATTCCATTGTTTGACACTTTCCATGTGGCATGCAACTTACTCTCCATCTCTCACTTTTCAATACCTTACAAAGTTACACACGAAGTTAGTTGGGACTTCGGAACCCATAATCATCATAAAAACTTAACCGTTGAGAAGTTGCGAAATAGCCAAGTGTGACTTCGGAACCGATCACCATAATAATAAATTAATTGTTGAGAAGTTACGAAACAACCAGGTGTAACTTCAGAACTGATCACCATTATAATAAATTAACCGTTGAGAAGTTATGAAACAACCATGCGTAACTTCAGAACAGATCACCATCATATTAAATTAACCGTTGAGAAGTTACGAAACAACTAGGTGCAACTTCGGAGCTTGGAGTGGGTTCCAATTTATTTAGTATTCTGATTTAGCATTTTGATTTAGTAATTACAATTTACATATTTTTTAATTTATAAATAATAAAACTATTGTTCAATGTCATGATTCACGTAACATGTTACTCTATTATAATTTAGTGTATTGACTATTGAAATTTAAAGTATTAGCAAATAATGCGTAAAACTAAAAATAGTAACACTATTTGAAAAAGAGTCTTCTGACTTCTCAATGTTTCATTTGTATACAGTATTACAGACTATAGTATTACTATGAAATTCAAAAATTGGTATACAATATACATAATACTGGTAACTTAATCATTGATTCACTGAACGATTGTGGTTTCCTCAGAAGGAGAAGTGACAAGCTTCCAACCGTTTCCAAAACCAAAATGAAAAGTACATTTGATTATTTCGTATTTACAAATTATAACTTACAAGTAACAATTTTTTTTGTAAGATCCACAAAGAAAAAAATATTAGTCGATGCGGAGACCAGCAAATAACTAGATCATCTGATTCATCTCCACCTAGAACACCTCCTGGTCGAAGCCATGATCATAAAAAATGGCGCGCATCTCCGCCTTGTCATGTTCTACTTCAAGTTCAAACATGTCGCTTTGGTATCCGACATAACTGGTAGCATGATCCCATGTTGTAGACATAAGATGACTGAGGATATCCTACTGAATCTCCTCCTCCATATCCAAATTTGGTTGGATAACAGGTTTGGGGTTCTCATTTCATGATCCCTCAACTACTAGAAGACCCATTTTGTCATCCAAGATTCCAAATTTAGAAATTTAGAAGCCCATGTCCTGTAATTCCACTACCGAGGAGTATATAAAGAAAATAATCACCAAATTGCCAGCTGCAATAAATTTTGAAGGAATGTTTCACGTAAGGTGGCTTGCCTGGGAAAAGGAAATTAATGAATATCGGTAAAGAAAATTGCAGACATTGTATCCTGCGTAACTTGGCTTTGAAGTTGAAAAGAAGAATAATGAATATTGATGAATCACAATTCATATCCTATAAAATTATCCTTTTAAATGTCTAATTAAAATCTTGGCTTGGATTATGTACCACTCAAGTTATGCAAACTACTAGTGTTACCTCAGAACCACCATATCCTAGCTGCAATTTTAAATTTTGAACTGAGAACTTGGCAGCCGCATTAAATTATAAAGGAATGTTTTGTGTAATGTGACTTGGCTCTGAAAAGAAAGATAATGAATGTTTGCGATTCATAGCTGAGATCTTATACAAATTAACCTTTTTAATGTCTAATCAAAATCTTGTCGTCGTTAAGTCTCATTAATTGTACTTTAGTGTTCAATGTCACTATAACTTCACGGCTAAGTTACGTAGACTACCAACGTGGCCTCAGAACCCCCATATCTTACATGCGATCATAACTTTCAAAGTCATGCAAACTGTCAAATTGTCCTTTGCATATCTTTGTGGCCTTCAACTACAAACTACCAGCATAACCACCGAAGTCACGCATGCTAGCAACCTGACCATTATGTATCTTCGTAACTATCAGCATCGACCCTCCTTTTAGCCTGCCGAAGCTATGCACATTGTCACCAATCACCACAAACTATGCTAAAGCTATGCAAATGCCAAATTATCAACCACAAACTTACTTGAACTTTGCGTATGTTCGTGGCCTACAACTCTAAACTGCCAACATAACAGCCGAAGTCACGCACACCATCAACATGACCATTGCGTATCTTCATAACCGTTAGCCATCGACCCTCCTTTTATCCTACCAAAGCTACATAAAATGTCCTTACAAACTAGTCATCAGTAAATGACAGGTAGCACCCAACTTGACACGTAGTCCTATCACTATGTTTTGCATATTCACCAATTTATATTTTTTTATAAATACTATTTTTTATTCACCAATATATATTTTGGTAGTTCTGAAACAAAAACACAATTCACCAAGATTTTCCACATAGTTTCAGGGAGCATCAATGATTCACCAAAATTTTCCACATAGTTTTAGGGAGCATCAATGATTCGCCAATTGAGATTATTTGTTTTCTTTGAAAAGAAAAAATATTTGCCAATAATTTTTTTTTTCTTTCTAACTTTCGCCACTTTTTTACACCTTTTTTTGAAGGGGGGTTTCTTAAAGATTACCCTGGAATCCACCTTGTACCAGTTGAAAATATCTTAACTGTTAGAATAACTGAGAGGGGGGTGAATCAGTTATCCAGTGTCCCAAAACAAAATGTATAATCCCAAACAACTTCTTCAATTTTTGCTCGTCGGTAAGCACTAAATACTTTCACTATTTGTACTTTTAGCGATTACCAGTCTAATACTATAACAGTTTACCAGTCAAATCTAACATGTAACATGTAAAGAATGATAACAAACAAATATCACAATCAACACATAACACAAGAGATTTAACGTGGAAACCCTGTAAAGGGAAAAACCACCTGGGACGGACAACCCAAAATTGTTCACTCTTCTGAAGTGAGGTTGGTTAAGACCCAACCCTGTTAAAGGTTATAAACACACTATCAGGCGTGACCTTGTTAGAGGATTTTAGACTAGAAGTTATCGTCCAACCAACATTCACTATGGGGTTGACAAGATAACAATGTTCATTCTATGAATGATACATCATAAGACTTTTAGAGTCCACTCGATTAAGAGATTTTGACTGTATACAATGGTTAAATATGTAACAGTAAATGACCTACCTTAATACAACTTCAATTGTAGATTACAGATCAATATTTAGTCCATACAAATCCTTCTGATCAATATTTCACTTTAGATTCAATACTGTATCAACTTACTATTCGTCGGTAATTGCTCTTTGTAGCTCGGTAATTGTTCTATAGCTTAGTTCTTACTTAATATATGTTCTCTTATATAGATGAGTAAATCATTTTCTTCTCCACCATCAGATTTTTCTGCTTAACCTCATTCATAGATTTTGCCGCTTCAAACTTTCTCGGTACTTGTGTCAATAACATGTTTCAATCTTCTTCGTTATATCTTCCTTGATTTTCGTCAACCGTCGATCTGTGTAACAAACATTATTTGTTATCTCGATGTTATACTCTTGCCAGCTCATCAATCTTATCGGCTAAACTAATCATTTAATACATTCTATTCTTCTCGGTTAACAAAGAAATGCATCGGTGAACACTGCTTGGTTATTACTGCGATCGGTATACACTACACTTCGTCGGTGTATACTAGAAATGCTTCATTTACCGACAACACTGCTTTGTGTCTTTTAGCTCTATACTTCATCATAGATGAATGCAACATAATAAAGTCAATATTATCAAGTCATAGACTCATCAAAAAGTTACTCAATGTGTTCCTTATCCTCATCTGTCATGTACATCTTTCCTTATGTAAATTTCTCTACTCTTCATCTCTTTTTCACCTTTCCTCAGATGTGTCAGTATAGTAACTTACAAGATAAGTGTTGTCAAACTAGTTGACATCAATGAGCACATAATACTGATTTAATCATATTACATATATAATCAGCAACTCCTCAGTGATCTTTAATCATAGATTCTTCAATTAGATTCCAAATCAGTTGTAGTCCAACATTAACAACATAATATGTTGAAAAATCTCCCATCATGTGACTAGAATCTCTTCTTTGACTCCAAGGAAAGCTTAGGATGTGTTGGAAATTTTGTGTGCAATAGATCTAAAACTGGACACCATACTCAAAATTTCCCTTGGCTCATGCCTATTGCAGTGATTCTCAACAAGAAAGCCTCATCTTACAATTGTTCCATTTTGTATCCTCCATCTTTGGAGTGTAATATCAAACTTATCCAAATAATATGAATACCATTTTGATTGAACATCTCACTTTGGATGTAGTTGTGATTGTTACCAAATAATTTTCTATCTACATAGTCACAAAATTTTAAACATCAAAATGACACCCATGTTTCTTAGCACCATCCAACACCAAGCATCGCATTATAATTAACTCCACTTGGCCTTCCCCTATTATGTTGTCATTAATTTTGTTATTTTTCTCCTATAAGTGATCTATGAATTGTGAGAATTGAAAATGCCCAAGAAAATATATATGATTCCTCATAACTTCTTTTCAATGTAAGAAATAGACAAGTCAATAGTGATATCAATGCCTCTATCCACTTTGAACCTCAGAAGATCACCTTGGTCCTATGTGCAAACACAATCTTCATGTTACACTACAAGTTTTATCCTTGATTGTCCCCCTTTTAGGATGCTCTCCTTGGTGAAAACAATTTTGTATTTCAGTCATAGTCATCATAACAGTTATGACCTCACATTACAAAGCTATGATCCTTAATTACAGTGGATCAATTTTGGAAGAATACATTCTACATACATATCCTTTATTATTTTCACATATCCTTCCCTTACATACTAGGAAGATTGCATATCATTTGACATTATTAGGGAATGAGAGACGCCCCTTTTACAATATGTCTCTAGAATATATATGCTTAGACATCCCTAGACTTTTTCCAACCCCTTCCATGTCCATGTCCAACCTATTAAATCCTGCATACAAATATGAGAACTTTCCAACTACAAGAAATCTTTTAGTAAGCCATACTCTTCCAAACATAGAGAACTGTTGTCTATGTGAAATATACCATGCAACATCTACTAACATAAAATGGGATTCGAAGAAGATGCATCTTAGAATTATAAAACATGCAACAAGTGCCAAAAAAAATATAATCAAATCCAATACCGGGGGAGCTAACAATATTCAACAAGCCATTAATTTTTAAAACAATAGACTGAACTCATAAATTTACAATAGGTCATTCAGATGAGAAAATATTATGAAAA
Organism: Chamaecyparis obtusa; assembly: GCA_027943335.1. Lineage (NCBI taxonomy): Eukaryota > Viridiplantae > Streptophyta > Pinopsida > Cupressales > Cupressaceae > Chamaecyparis > Chamaecyparis obtusa. Next base: position 340,055 of record BSBK01005788.1, read on the forward strand.
ATGTGTTGAGTATACCTACATAGCTCCATGATACTGAGTGATAGTCTTACCAATTCAAAATTAAGTCCTACATATTATCTCACCAATTATTTGAAGATCAAGAATAGTTATATAAACAGGAAACTCATTGATCCTATCCATCAAATGAGCATATACATCATACCCCTTAGAAATAACCCAAATAATCCATCTTAAAACTATGTAACATCCTACATAGAAGAATAGAACCAACATAACCATGTATCAAATGTTGTATGTGTGTCTATGTGTATATGTAGATAGCTGAATATATTTTATCTCCATATATTCCTACACCTATGCGTAACTATTTTTAGACCAATGTGTATACATATACATATACATATACATATACATATACATATACATATACATATACATATACATATACATATACATACACACACACATACACACACACATATATACGTACGTACATACATAAATACATACATACATACATATGATAGTTGAACAATACCCAAAAACCAAGGAGCGAAACTGGAGATGAAACATAATCATAGCTGAATTTAAACGTGTTGCAGAATATGTCCAATATATCAGGAGATCATATATTAACAATGGGGTATATTTTGTCCACAAAATATATCAACAATCTTAAACATAACCAGTTGATGCAAGACCAAAAAAGGCCCATAGAGTCAAGATTACGAGCCTCATAATTTTTGCAAATCGCCCACTAAGGAAGTATCTTCTAAATGTAAAAAGTATATGCAATCTTAACAAGAAACCAAAATGTTGACCATAATCAAGCCCTCCAATAGATTACTACACATTGCATACAAAATTAATAATTATCCCCTAACTATTCCCTTTGTTGGACACAAAGGCAAATTTCTTCAATATCCTTTGCTTCAATGTTTTCTCCCTCCACTCCATCCACATTGAGATTGTCATCTAGCCAGTCCTCATTAGCAGGTCTCCCAATTTTAAAGAGAAACATAAAAAAATCAAGATTCCTATTGATTATAGGTCTTTGAGCCCAGAGACCACCCATGTCCATCGACTACAAGATGGGATAAGTAATGACATGTGATGCAGGAGCATCCTGTGTGTAAGAGCAATCTTGCATCACCCAAAAATATTTCTATTTTTGTATTCAATAAGGGCTATCTTGTGCAGAGTTGCTATTTATGGAAACTTGCTATTTTTAGTAAGTTGGTCTTACGATCTCGGAATGTTCTAATTTTACATGTGGAGGTTCATCTCAGTCATATCAGCCTGCCAGCAAAGTTTCATGGCTAGATCAGGTCTAGTTTTGAAGATATTGAAGATTTTCGGTATTGGTAGCAGGGTATAGAAACTTTGAACTTAGTTTTGAAGGCTTTAGAGGCCCTGGATGAGGTCAAAAAATTGGGTGACAAGCGCTTTGCGCTAATCAAGCCTGTAGAGCGCTTCGTGGCATTTCCAGAATGGGGTTATAATAGCCAATCGGGTCAACGGATGATGAATTATGGTCTTCGGAAGTTGGGTCACCTGAAATGGCGGAAAATAATTTTTCTTCAAAATTTATGTTTGGGTTTCAAAACTCATTTTGAGCCGACTTTGATGTAATAAATTGTAAAATAAAATAATTCTAAGTTTGGTCGGCCCTAAGGGCTAAATTTCTAGAACCTTCTCGGGCGGTGGAAATTGCCTATATAAAGAAGGCCCGTAGTGTTGTCTAGGGCAGTTCTGGGTAGTAGATCTGGGTATTGATTCGAGGCTTTGTCCTACATAATATTGTAAGGGAATGCCCATGTGGCTTTGCATATTGTAATTCTGAAAGTTTGTAATTCCACATTTGTGGAGATAATAAGAAGCCAATTTTCTGTTCTTGCATATTATTGTTGTTGTTTCTCTATTTCTGTTATGTGTTTGTGGTATTAAGGGGAGCACCCTTCATCAACATGTCTATTCCTGATCATTATCTTGTCATAGTTTCTAGGACAAGGTATAGTTAGGTACCCTCTAATATTTACCATGACCCTATCCAAGTCACCTAGAATTTCCTCAATGAATAATTCATAGTATAGCCTTACGACATCCACTCGATCATTATAGATATGAATTACAATAGATATTAACATAGAAGGGATATCCAAATTATCCCAAAACTTGTCACAATTGTTGACAAATTGGTCTCTGAGGTTTCTAAGCACAACCCTCATAACCACCTTATTTTTCACAGTTACAATTTGCCTAATTTTGTTGATTTTAACCTCAGAATCAAATGCCATTTTCCTGTTAGGGATGCTAAGCTTGATTGGTGTCTCTATGGAGGAGATAACTAGACATAGAGAAAATAAGAAACAAAAGACAAATATAGCACATAAAGCATGCAAATTTAAGGACTAAAACTATCTAGAGAACTCTGATGAGATCAAGTACTACCTGTTGTCATTAAAAAATATCATCATTAATTCTATGAACTTGATTCATAATAATGTGGAGCAAGGGAACCCTCATGATAAATTCAATATTCTTACCACCTTAAATAATGATTTAAAACTCATCTTAACAACCCTTTAGCCGCTAAGAGATGACAAGACAAACCCTTTCAAAAATGTTTTAAATAATGACAGGAATATATAAATGATAGTTAATAATCTCCCACCGCTTAAATAAATATATAAATATAATAACATTAATAAGAGACATGGATGATCAAGTGATCATGCTTGATCATGATGAAAAGGGTAATTCCTAAACTAAAAATATTGAAAAATAATAATGCGATTATATATATATATATATATATATATATATATATATATATATATATATATATATATATATATATATATATATATATATATATATATATATATATATATCTCTGTGTGTGCGTGCGCATATCATCAAGGGACGAGCCCGTGGCTATTTAAATATATATATCCCAACAACTATAAATTCAAAGTAAAATAATATAGATATATCCATATTGTGTGGGTACACTCCTATATACTATGGGGATATATATTTACCCTCTAATAATGATAGATATATATTCATAGTCCTACTCAGGTCTCTCAAATTACTACATCAGACCTAATCTTAATGTATGAAAGTTCTCACCAAATGAATGCAACTAGTGTATGTAATGCATAAAGGAATCATAATTAGAAGGCCAAGTACTAGAAATCCTACACCATTTTTGAGCATTGATATACTTTCAAACTCTAATCCATCTGCCCCCATATTTCCTAGCTCATCAGCAATTTTATTGCCTTCACGATAAATATGGTTAATGGTGACTTCTTCAAAGCATCCAAGAAGCTCTACTGCTCTACATAACTTAGAATGCAACTTCCAATTTGGAGTTTTTCCCATTCTTAGATAATTTATTATTAATAGGGAGTCACCTTCTATAGCCACCTTTTATTATTAATAGGGAGTCACCAAGTATTAATCCTTCCAAAAGAGGAGTGATTTCTACAATATTGTTAGTTTTCATGGATAGAGGCTTGGCAAATTTTGCACAAATCTCCTCTTTAGAATTATGAATGACTCCACCAATCCCCACTACCCTTGGATTTCCTCTAGATGCACTGTTAAAATTGAATTTGTGCCATCCATCCTTTGGCCTAGACCATTGACATTGAGCCCTCTTTGTATTTTTGTCCTCATGCTTTTGGTAATAGTGGGGAGAATGAACAAACCAAACCAATTCTTCCCCATTCATTGTCCCAAGAAGTAAACCTTTCATCCTTTAGGTTAACATTTCTTAGCCTACTATTTACTATTTCAACTATGGATTCTTTTGTTTTGTTGAGAAAGTTATTGAGATCCATTCTTTTATCCTGAAAAATGTTCCTATTTCTTTCCTTCCATATTTCTCAGGTAATGATGGATGGTGCTATCTTCTACAAACTATTATAGAGACTATTGAAACATAAATCAGCCCAATATTTTAGATTTTCCTTCAAATAAAAGAAGATGGTCCACATATTCATCATTAACCTCACAACGTACACATTTGGGGGGGCCTTCAAAGCCTATTTATTCAACGAGTGAATAGTTAGAATTCTGCCTTGCATAGCTGGCCATAGAAACATTCTAGCTTTTGGAAGGCATGCTTTATCCTAACTCAAGTGATTAGGCATTTCAAACTTTTCCCATTATTGTTTCTTGACTTGAAGAGCATACCCATCCTTGGTGTTGTATTCTTAGGATTTAGCTCCCAACTAGATTAATCTATCAGAGCCTAGTTTTGGTGTAATATCCCTATCTTTTAGGACCTTTTTGCAGTTCTACTATCTCACATCTTGGGACATGTAGATTCTCAAAGGATTTCCAATTCCATCATAGGGAGGGAGTTATTTCTAGGTATTCCAAATAATTTCTTATCTGATGTCACCTATTATCCTCAAGATAATTCCTGATGTTGACCAAATTTGGGTTGTTTTTAAGGGTAGGATATCCCCCCCATGAATTAGTCTAGAAATGTGTCTTATCACCTTCTTGAATATCCCAAGTAATGTAGTCACTAATAAACTCCTTGCATTCTAGAATAAAGTTCCAAATCCTAGTTCCTTTTGCGGGGTGAGGGGAGGTTGTAGTCCTAAAAAGGCTTTCATGAGAGTCATTGCTAAGATATTTCTTTTTTAGTATCCTAGCCCTTTTACTATTAGCTTCTTTATATAACCTCCACACAAGTTTAGCTCCTAGGGCCCTAATCTAGTTTTTTAGGTTATTAAAGCCTATGCATCCAGATTATTTAGGTTTGCATAACTTATCCATACTAATGAGAGCCAAATTTTTCTTTTCTAAGTCACCTTGCCAAAAAAGGTACTCAATCTCTTGTCTAGATTAACTTTAGCTTCTGGTGTTAGAGAGAGACAAGACATTTGATAGATTGGAAGAGCCTCTAAGATATCTTTTAGCATGGTCAGTTTACCAGTTGATGTGAGCCATTTACCTTTCCAACTACTAATTCTATTGTCCAATTTTTCTTCAAGAGGTTTCCCCAGCCTATTAGTTCTAGTGCCTTTATCCATGAGAATTCCTAGATATTTACTAGGAAGTGATCCCTTTTTAAAATCCAATATATTAAAAATTGTTGCATCATCATTACTATCCATGTGGAAGAAAAACATTTTAGACTTATGTTTATTGACTTCCTACCCCAAAGCTTGAGTATAATTGTTGAAAATTTCATTAAATTTTTTGGCTTACTGCCTTGTCCCCTTACCTGCTAATATTGTATCATCAACAAATTGCTTTTATTTATTATTAGTGATACACTCTGTGATCTTGATACCACTAATTTAGTCCAGGTTGTGTTCCTTCATTATAAATCTTCCTAATGACTCAACCATAATGATATATAGGAAAGATGATAATGAATCACCTCGCCTAATGCCTCTTGATGAACTAAAATACCCTTTAGGAGACCCATTTGATAGGACTAAGAGTTTTGGAGTAGAAATACAAGAGATGATAATCTTGATCCATGGCAAGTAGAAACCAGATGCTTCCCGACATTTACATAGATGCCTCCAATTTACCTTATCATAAGTTTTTTTGATGTCTAATTTAATTAACATGCTAGGATCCAAGTTTATTTGGATAGAGTGGATAGCTTCTTGGATGATTATTACCCTGCCAAATATTGATCTCCTAGGGACAAACCTTGTCTATTCCTCAAATATTAATAAAGGTACTAGTGGTTTGATTCTAAAGACTAATAGTTTAGAGAAGACTTTATAAATTATGTTACATAAGGAAATAGGTCTTTAGTCTTCTAGAATTTCAACTTTCTCGGATCAGGGAAATAAATGTATTATTTATTTCATTCAAGATATTAACTGAATTTCTCATACCTTCTAAAGCTTCAATCATCTCATGGCCCATAAAAGGATAGCATTTTTGGAAGAAAACTATAGAAAAAACATCTAAACAAGGTGTTTTGTCTAGATGAAGCTGATTTAAGGCTAGTTCTACCTCTGACGGTGTAAATTTATTATTCAACTATTTATTATGCTCCTTGGTGTAAATTTATTATTCAACTATTTACTAAGATCTCATGCAATAGCCCTACTTGCATAGAATGAGTCTGAAGACTAGAATGGATCTCCTACTACTATTACCAACATGAAAGAGAAAGGAATTTGATTTGATGTTGGGTTGGAAGGGCTCCTGAGATACCCTAAGTCTCTCATAGACCAGTGCCTTGTCCAATGGGCCACAGAGTCAAATACCCTATTGCAATAGACAACTATGAAACAAGAAGACAAAATACTCAATGTGTTGATGCCTAACATCAATCACACACCATGAACAAACCTCACTTTAACAACCCACCTGTGTATTCAAGTATGTTATTACCCATCCAAAGGATTTCAACCCTCCCCTTAGAAGAGACCTATAAATAGATAATACATTAACCAACATCCACTGGAAGACAAGCATGACATATCTTTGACACCTCATCTCATACATACATGAAAACTAATCCTAAACCAGTTATCTCTGCGAATACAACTCCACTTGCAAACACATGGGAAATGCAAATAGAAAAATCAAACACCTTTGATGTATGATTAATGAATTTTAGATTCAAATGGAGATAGCTTGGTAACAGTAAGAATATACCGAATCCTCATACATAAGACAAATCAATTAGAATCTGTATTATATTCTCTGAACCAACAAAGGAAGAAAGAACACCCTATATGCAGAGAAGTAGAGAAAATCTATAGGAAAAGGACCCTTCATGGAACTAGTTCTCCTCAAAATTGCAGAAGAAGGAACCCTTACAAAATCAAAACTTTGACCATTTATACCACTAGCTGCCTTGGAATCCTAAACAGGTTAGGATGTAACAAGCTTCGGACAACTAGGGTAAGGGTTAGGGTTTCAACTGCCCAACCAACCAAATATTACATCAGAAGTTACTGCAGGGGCAGGAAACCAAGCAATCTCGGAGAAACAAATCTGAAAAGATCTGCAATCATGAAAATTTGCAAGATCAGGATACAGAACCAGGAATTTAGCCATAAAAACTAGTCTGTCTGGCCACCTGCAACACAAAACCATCCCTCTAGTACATCAAAACATCCTGCAGCAATTGATCATGGCAACCTAGCCCACACTGCAACCATCGACACCACCAAACAAATCAAATCCGGCCATGAAAGCAATAAATTTCAGTCCTTTTTGTCACGGAAAACCCTCAGAAAAATTTGAATTTGAACTTTAACGGTCACATTCAGGGCACCAGTAGTGAATCGATGGTCAACATTTGAATCTCGATCAACTTTAAGTCCTGACCATCGGATCCTTCCTTTTGTGGTCTTTATGACTTAGCTCAACTGCCAGCCTTGGGTTACCTTTTAGTGACTACGCAACAAGGCATTTCTTATTCGTGAAATGAAATCTTAACTCACCACTTAACCCCACGAACTGGCAACCAAAGGAAAGCATTTAACCTCGGTCCCTTATTTAGCGAACTGGCAACAAAAGGTTTTCGCCAGCTCGCAGAACATTTTTTACCTCCGCCAATTCATTTAGTGACAACGTGAACGCTTGTTCTCCAGATCGCCCAAACATTTAGAGTACTACCACCTTTCCACATGAATAAGTGAAACCTTTGTAATATATCGAAACTTCCAAACACTTTATTAGGACCGCTAAGCCTCCGCCTGGGCCCGCCTAGAAGATCGATGACCATCTCATCTTCGCATAGACCTCCCAGATTCCATCAGATCACACACCCACCGTCAGATGAAGAATCTTATCTTGCCTTGACAACCCTTTGACACTGGATGAAATCAATGGTCATCGCATAATCTCAAGCCTTTGACACATTTGATGAGATCTTATGCCATTCGTAGATTTTCTGACAAGGTTAGGACCCTCTGATGCATCCAAAAACCAGGTCCCACTGACAATTGCCAACGTGTTAATACATGGACCAATCATATACCACCAACTGTGCTTATGTGTTACCTTGGACCCACTAATAGCCTTTATGAGAATCAACGGCTATCGCTATACCGCTGCATTAAAGGTTGAGCATGTCATCCCGCTGGAATAATGATAGCCACAAGATCAAACCAAACTTTAACCTACCTGAACACTAAGAAAAATGGTCCCACTGATAGCACTCCAGTTCATACTCCCGTTGACCAATCAGATACCACCAAATCAACTTACCTGGTAGTGGACCCGCCCGTCTAAAAGCATTACATCATAAAAAGAATCAACGACTGGTCTTAAATCCTCATGTGTCGGAAATAACTCTTAAGATCATACGCTGACCGTTGATGCTCTACCATTGTCAGAACCACTTAACCTCCGAAGTTGTTGGCCCCACTGACAATATTCTGAGTCATTAATAGGTGGACCAATGAGAAAGTGCTGACTAAGCACACCTAGCATGTGGACCTGCAAAGAGGTATATCAAAAGATTGGGCAGTCGTCGCATAGTCTTAAGGGATCTGTCAGAGTTATAAGATCATGCGCTCGCCATTGATTTTAAAAGACTGCAAGATGCTGGGCCTGCAAACCACGCAAATACGCGACCAAAGAACAGGAAACCGCCACGCCAAGTCACCTGATGCTAAGACATAACCACTTGATAATAAGCGATTACGAAAACACTATGTTCATGTAATCACTAAGAGAAAAAGCTAACCACCGGGGAACTTAGAGAATGCACAACCAACATGTTTGCTGAATCGCTGAAAGTTTAAAAGTGACCGCCAAGGATTAAGCGAACAAGAAACTGACTGGGAAGAAAAGCACACATGTGTTTTGGGAATTTTAAGTGACCTGATAAAGTAACACAAAATTAGAACATGGCCAAATGACTTAGGGTTTTTCCTACCAATGGCTAGTTTTTCAAATTTTGCACCAGGGTTTAAAGCCAGAGACAGGAAAATGAAAGCAGAGACCAAAGGAAAAAGGCTAGAGCCATGAAATTTTTTCTAGGTGCTAACAGTGGCTCTGTCTGGGGATGATGGGAAACTTGTGTCCATGCAAGAATTTAGATCTCTGGGATAGCAGACCACCCACAAAACAAAAACTGGGACCTTCACAAAAACTGATAACCGAACAGGAAAGCAGTAAACAAGAAAGGGAAAGGCAACTGTACAAGGATTTATAATTTTTTACAAAAATTATACAATTTTATTCAGTGGCCCCAGGCCACCAAAAGAAAATCAATGCCCCTCCTAAATCAAAAATCTGATTCTCATGTACATATGTGGCCAGACACCTAAAACTATCTTGACCATCTATTTGCCAACATATGTGAGTAACCATGGGTGAAAAAATGAAACTATAATGATCACTGCCCATGTTTTTTCAGTCATAATCATCCTCATACTCATATTCCAAGAAGTAAGGAACATCATTTACTTCCTCTTGTGGACTGGAAATAAAAATTTCATCTAGTAATGCATCAGAAAATAAAGCATACTGATTGTCATGCACTACCCAAGAATTACCTGGCTGAAAAGGACCTGGATCCTTTGATTTTCCTTCATGAACTGCTTCAACCACTAAGCAACTTGGTTCCTCCCCGATGTCATCATGAACTAGATTATGAACCAAGTGAAGGTCAATTTCATGAATTTTGTGATAGTAGGACATCTGATTTGCATAGACATGTGTATAAAAAAAATCATGTCCCAATTATTGAAGACAAGGTCCTCAATACTATCACCATCATTATCATATTTAACAAAAGAAGGGAAAGGGTTTGAACAGGGAACTTGTTCATCAATAGAATTCTTATGACAGGAGAACACACTTTCATGTCCTTCAACCTCTTCTTTTACAGAGTCACTACATGAGGAGAGCTCTGGTATGCATGAGTCATCAAGAATAGGCACCTGTTGCATCCTGTCTGCATTTGATAAACTCAAAAAATGTCAGTGGGTGGGAGGGAGAACATCAATACACTCACCATGAGCATGTGAAATTTGAGTAGCAGACTGGCCATCCTTCCATGGCCTAGCAAAAGATCTAGAATCAGGACAAGACTCAAAATCTATACAACTTTCCCAATTAGTACTCAAAATCATATTAGGGACATCAACATCCCTTGAAGATAAACAAACACTGATGACCTCATCATCTGATGAATCATACTGCACCTGGTTGTCATCTAGTAGTGCTGGGGTAACAAAAGGATCAAAGGCACACATGTCAAAGTCAGATCTTCCTGACTCATACTCTCGGTCAAAATCAATGTGTGTTGGTTGTAAGAACTCAGAGCCATCTCCCCCTGAATATCTGAGATATTCACAAGACAAGAAATCTAAAATTTGTTCACTGTGAAGTGAACAGTTGTCCCTAGCATCACCTTCCTCTGATAAGCAGTCATCAGCAACATCTTCATTCATCTAATCTTTTTCTTCATCTGACTGACTACACAAATCTTCTGCCCCATATTGAGAAAGAGCATCACTCTCATGATTACAAGAAAGAGTGTCAACACTTGACACATCTCCTTCATAGATTCCATCATTCTCAATAACATTACTACTAGACACAACCCCAAATGTATCTTTAAGACCAAGGCTGTCATCACTAAGTATCTAATCTCTGAGATGTATATAATACTTTTCCCACAATGCATCTAACCAACTGGTTGACTCATGAAAACAAAGATCCAAGAATAAACCAATGAACTCAGATTCTAAAAACTCAACACCATTAGGAAGCTCACTATATACACCCCAAAATCTATCATAGAAAAGAGATATGGATAGATCCTTTCTACATCCTACTTTCAATCTCATCAATGACATGCAATCCCTAAGGATGCCCTGCTCAAGGAATGCAAGCTCCTCATCAAGCTTACGCATCAAACCTAATGCAATACTTCCATACAATTTTGCAGAGATGCAACTGAAAACTTGAAGCATGCAAACCTCTACTCACACCTTATCCTTTTCTTCATGCTTGATCACTTAAAAAGGAGACATTTCAGATCTTTGAGAAATTCTTGAGAGTTTTGGAGTAGAAGACTTTGTTGACTAGAAGGCAGGGTGGATCTAGGGCTCACCATGCAACTCCGTCAGATTCTTTGTTTGTATAGTCGCCACCTCCTTGAAGAAGAAAATATTGTTTAAATTCTTTATAACTCTTCCAATCAACACAAAACTCCACCAAGCTATCACACTATCTATCAGGAACTGCACTGATCAAACAGAGATTTCAGAGCCGCCACTCAACACTTAGTGAGAAAATTTTAGCAAATGCTTTGTTTGTTTATCTAACTCTTTCCAATGGCTCCCCAACAGAGTCACCAATTTGTTGGTTCTTTTTCTTCTAGGACCAAACTTGAATCAAAAGATGGGCTTGATTCTCAGGGTAGGCACTCAAGCTTGACAAGAAAATAGTCCAATTGATGAGGATAAAGAACATCCTCCTCCTTCTTTGACCTCCACATCACTCAGGCAGGTATTGCCTTATCTACACACTCAAGACACCTCATGATAAACAATAGGCCTATAGATAGATTATTGTGGAATAGTCTTCAAACCCTTTAGGTATCCTGTACCCCAATGAAACCAAGATCTCATGCAATAGCCCTACTTGCATAGAATGAGTCTGAAGACTAGAATGGATCTCCTACTACTATTACCAACATGAAAGGGAAAGGAATTTGATTTGATGTTGGGTTGGAAGGGCTTCTAAGATACCCTAAGTCTCTCATAGACCAGTGCCTTGTCCAATGGGCCACAGAGTCAAATACCCTATTGCAATAGACAACTATGAAACAAGAAGACAAAATAATCAATGTGTTGATGCCTAACATCAACCACACACCATGACCAAACCTCACTTTAACAACCCACCTGTGTATTCAAGTATGTTATTACCCATCCAAAGGATTTCAACCCTCCCCTTAGAAGAGACATATAAATAGATAATACATTAACCAGCATCCACTGGAAGATAAGCATGACATATCTTTGACACCTTAGCTCATACATACATGAAAACTAATCCTAAACTAGTTATCTCTACGAAGACAACTCCACTTGCAAACACATGGGAAATGCAAATAGAAAAATCAAACACCCTTGATGTATGATTAATGAATTCAAGATTCAAATGGAGATAGCTTGGTAACAGTAAGAATATACTGAATCCTCATACATAAGGAAAATCAATTATAATCTGTATTATATTCTCTAAACCAACAAAGGAAGAAAGAACACCCTATATGCAAAGAAGTAGAGAAAATCTACAGGAAAATGACCCTTCATGGAACCAGTTCTCCTCAAAATTGCAGAAGAAGGAACCCTTACAAAATCAAAACTTTGACCATTTATACCACTAGCTGCCTTGGAATCCTAAATAGGTTAGGATGTAACAAGCTTCAGACAACTAGGGTAAGGGTTAGGGTTTCAACTGCCCAAGCAACCAAAAATTACATCAGAAGTTACTGCAAGGGCAGGAAACCAAGCAATCTCAGAGAAACAAATCTGAAAAGATTTGCAATCATGAAAATATGTGAGATCAGGACAAAGAACCAAGAATTTAGCCATAAAAACTAGTCTATCCAGCCACCTGCAGCACACAACCATCCCTCTAGTATATCAAAACATCCTGCAGCAATTGATCATGGCAACCTGGACCACACTGCAACCATCGGCACCAGAAAACAAATCAAATCTGGCTGCGAAAGCAATAAATTTTAGTCCTTTCTGTCATAGAAAACCCTTAGAAAAATTTGAATTTGAACTTTAACGGTCACATTCAGGGCGCTAGCAGTGAATCAACAGTCAACATTTGAATCTCGATCAACTTTAAGTCCTGACCATCGGATCCTTCCTTTTGTGGTCTTTATGACTTAACTCAACTACCAGCCTCAGGTTACCTTTTAGCGACTACAAGACAAGGCATTTCTTATTCGTGAAATGAAATCTTAACTTACCTCTTAACCCCACAAACTGGTGACCAAAGGAAAGCGTTTAACCTTGGTCCCTTATTTAGCAAACTGGCGACAAAAGGTTTTCGCCAGCTCGCAGAACATTTTTTACCTCTGCCAATTCATTTAGCAACAACGTGAATGCTTGTTCTCTAGATCACCTAAACATTTAGAGTACTACCACTTTTCCACCTGAATAAGAGAAACCTTTATAATATATCAGAACCACCAAAGACTTTATCAAGACCACTAAGCCTCCACCTGGGCCCGCCTAGAAGATCAATGGTTGTCTCATCTTCACATAGACCTCCCAGATTCAATCAGATCACACGCCCACCGTTAGATGAAGAATCTTATCCTGCCCTGACAACCCTCTGACACTGGATGAAATCAACGGCCATCGCATAATCTCAAGCCTTTGACACATTTGATGAGATCTTACGCCATTCGTAGATTTTTTGACAAGGTTAGGATCCTCTGACGCATCTGAAAACTAGGTCCCACTGACAACTGCCAATGTGTTAATACATAGACCAATCATATACCACCAACTATGCTTACATGTTACCTTGGACCCACTAACAACCTTTACGAGAATCAATGGCTGTCGCTATACCGCTGCATTAAAGGTTGAGCATGTCATCCTGGCAGAATAACGACAGCCACAAGATCAAACCAAACTTTAACCTGCATGAACACCAAGAAAACTGGTCCCACTGATAGCACTCCACTTCATACTCCCATTGACCAATAAGATACCGCCAAATCAGCTTACCTGGTAGTGGACTCGCCTGTCTAAAAGCATTATGTTATAAAAAGAATCAAGGGCCGGTCTTAAATCCTCATGTGTCAGAAATAACCCTTAAGATCATACGTTGACCGTCGATGCTCTGCCACTATCAGAACCACTGAACCTCCGAAGTCGTTGGCCCCACTGACAATATTCTGAGTCATTAATACATGGACCAATGAGAAAGTGCTGACTAAGCACACCTGGCATGTGGACCCGCAAAGAGGTATATCAGAAGATCGGATAGTTGTCGCATAGTCTCAAGGGATTTGTCATAGTTATAAGATCATGTGCCCGCCGTTGATTTTAAAATACTGCAAGATGTTGGGCCCGCAAACCACGTGAATACATGACCAAAGAATAGGAAACCGCCATGCCAAGTCACCTGATTCTAAGACATAACCACCTGATAATAAGAGATTACACGAACACTGTGTTCGTGTAATCACTGAGAGAAAAAACTAATCACCGGGGAACTTAGAGAATGCGCGACCAACATGTTCGCTGAATCACCTAAAGTTTAAAAGTGACCACCAAGGATTAAGCGAACAAGCAACTGACTGGGAAGAAAAGTGCACATGCATTTTGGGAATTTTAAGTGACCCGATAAAGTAACACAAAATTAGAACAGGGCCAAACGACTTAGGGTTTTTTCTACCAACGACTAGTTTTTCAAATTTTGCACCAGGGTTTAAAGCCAGAGACAGGAAAATGAAAGTAGAGACCAAAGGAAAAAGGGTAGAGCCATGAAAATTTTTCTAGGTGCTAACAGTTATAACCTTAGGAATGAAGCTGGATAGTTGCTATTGGGCTACTAGGTTAGATCTTTTATAATCATTCAAAATATTCTCAAAGTATTTAACTATTACCAAATAAATGGTAAGGGGATCTATTGAAACTATAACACTAGATTTTTTTATACTAGATATTTCACTGATAGATCTTCTAAATTTAGTGTTATTATGCTTGTACTTGCAAGGCATGTGTGGCATTGTGTCATCCTTCTTCATGCATGCTTTGTTGTTATTGTTGTATGATTGATGTTCTTGCTATTTTTTTTTTTTCTATGTGTTTACTTGTGTTTTCCTGCAACTGAATCCTTGGTGCCATCTAGGGTTTGTGTTCTGGGATTACTTTGAATGATTTCCTTGAGTGGAGTTGGAGAATGATGGAAATTTGAATTATTGGAAAGAGAGGGATATTAATGCAGAGAGAGAAGTCATTAAAGATAATAATGGGCCACCTAAAGATGATAATAAGAAGCCATCATATAAGTCTGTTCTGGCGGATCAAATAACAAAAAAGTGCCCTTCATTTGTGTGTTTCAATGTAAAATTATTTAGAGCCCTTTCCATTGGAGATGATGAATGAGTAGATTTCAGAGCCGATGGACATAGAGTGGGAAATGATGGCGTCACCCAAGATATAGAACCTAGAGGGGAAGAAAATGGTGAACCCCTTCTTTTCCGAGTTGAAAACACTATTCTTGTCTCCAAATGAGGACATTGTAAGAGCTATTAAAACTGAGCAATCTCATCTAAGAAATGTTTAATTTTTTTTGTATGTATGGATATCAAGTTTCTTCTAACTAGAAAATTCCTAGATGCCTGGTTTAATAACGTATGAGGAAAAAAGATTGCCATTTTTGTGAATTTTAGTCATATGATTCAAAGAGGATTGTTTGTGTTTTTTATAAAAAATCATAACATGCAAGAAATAATTTTGAAGAAGGCATTCTAGAATGTTGGGCAAGCTTTGTTTAGGGCCTTCCCATGGTCACCAAAATGCAACTTTGAAAATGTTATAGTTAAGGCCTCCCCTCATTGGGTTGAAGTCAACAAAGGCCAACTAGAATTTTGGCCATTTATCCCACATATTTTAAAACCTTGGGGTCAATTTTGCAAGTGGAGGAATCAAGGGTTACCCTCCGCCACCTTAATGATAGGGTTCTTATTGCCCTTGATCCTGAAGTGGACTTTCCTAATGTCACCTCTTTGGAAATTGAAGGGGAGTCATTTTCATGAGAGATTGCCTTACTTGGTAATTTGGGGGCATGCTTTCATTGCAAGCTCAATGGCCATAACCGAAATGATTGTCCCTCTCTTTAAAACATCCAAAAAATATTTGAGGTTTCTGTTAAAGATAATAATGTAAAGGTTATGAGTAACTATGTTGAAGATAAGGTAAATAACAATAATTGTGCAGTTATTGACAATAAAATCCCATCTGTTGAAGGTGGCAATAATGTTGACAATAATTTAACTAACTCCAATGAACAAGATTATATTGATGAACATGATAGGACAAAAGGAAATTTCATTACTCTATCCAACCCTCTTTTCGAAGAAGACTCAAATTTATCCCTAAAAATGGAAATAAGAAAACTAGTTCCTCAACTGGTTATCGAGTAGATCGATATTGCTTCGCTTTGTTTCACAAACCAAAAGGTAGATATTACCATGAGGAAAAATACCCAACAAATAGCCCTGGAAAACATAAAAAAAAACTAGAAGATGCTAGGAGAATCAAAAAAGCCTCCTTGGAGAAGAGAACTATCTCAGATGAGCCCAATGCCCTTGTAACCAAAACTAATGACAAATAAATCATTCCATACGACGCCTCTGCAGACACGGTGGTAGAAGAATGGGGAATTTCACTAAAGTTATCTGTAAAAGTGCAAAAAAGAAGAGAAATCTAATTGAGAGGCACTTGGTCTCCAATAATAAGGATTTCATCAAAAAACATGCCCACTCAAAGTTTCCAAAGTGTTTTATTAGACTGTATAAGAGAAAGAACTTTCCAAATAGAAAAGTTAATTATGATGTTGAATGTACATAGTTGGAATGTCCATGGGCTGGAAATGGCAGATAGAAAATACATAGTTAGAAAGTGGTGTAATGATCTCCTCAAAAAAGATTGTCTTCTTACAATTGGTATTATTGAAAGTCAAGGACAAAGTAATTGGAATTCGTAACATTTATGCTGCCAATAATTATAGAGAGAGAGAGTGATACCATGGGACTGGTTAGCCAACAACCTTCCTAGTGCTAATTGGATTTTTGTAGGGGAATTCAACATGGTGGAGAATGGAGAAGATAAAAA
This sequence comes from Chamaecyparis obtusa, assembly GCA_027943335.1. NCBI lineage: Eukaryota > Viridiplantae > Streptophyta > Pinopsida > Cupressales > Cupressaceae > Chamaecyparis > Chamaecyparis obtusa. The sequence continues at coordinate 356,860 of BSBK01005788.1, forward strand.
TGGTGGAGTTAGTCACGCTTGGAAAGGCAATGAATATTATTTTTGGGCTAATTTTAAAAGAAAATTTAAGCTGGTAGACCCCATGGAGAAAACAAAGAGTGATGGTTGTGGCATTTGGTTCACTTGGTGTAACAATTAAGTTGGAAAATAGAGGGTTTATTGTGTGTGTGTGAATTTTGTACCTGATCTGTAGACACAACACTTTAGTAAAACATTAGAGGTTAGCAAAAATGAAAGCTGCAATTAATTGAAAGCTAAACTAACCAGGTGATTTACTGCCTTCTAATAGGTGCAAGTATGATGTTCTCAGATTGTAATCGAGATCAGTGACCTTGATGACACCTAAACAAAGGATTTGAATAGAAAATCTAGATATGTAATGAATGCAATTAATCTATCTTTTTTTATTTTTAGATGCAATTGTGATGAAAAATGATATGAAATCTATGATATGTAAAAATTAATATGATATACTAATCTATAAATGAAATTCTAATATGATATGCAATGCTATGTAAAATAATGATGATCTCACAAACTTGAATTCCCAAGATGATTCTTCAAGCTTCGATCGTTCAAATTCTTCAAATTTGATATGCTATGATTCTTGCAGAGTAATTTGCAAATTCATGAGATGATTTGTGAAGAGCTGAGGCCTTAATTTATAGAAATCCAGGGCTTTGAAGGTGCATGAAAAAAAGCCATAAATCACTCAAATAACTCAGGTTGATTTTTGAGTTATTTTTTAAATAAAGGATAATTAACTCACAAAAACATGCAAAAGCAGAGTTCGACTCAAAATAGAGTTTTGATAATTGATAGTTGTCTGCTTTTCTGATTGTGCATGTTTTATTTATGAATTAATTTAATAATAAAGTGATTTATTTCCAACTTAACTGATTTTGAAAAATAAAACAATTGATTTATGGGTTAATCAATTATTTTTCAAACTTTTATTCAAAAACAATATTATTAAAAATTGACAACTTGCTTTAATTAATTAAATAAGAATTTAATCAATTATTCATAGAATTTTGGATTTATTGTCAAAATTAAATAATACAATTAGGAATAAATAGAATTAACTTCAATTAAATAATTAAGTTGCATAATTAAATCTAATTAATTAAATATTTAGAATATTCAATTAATCAAACTTTAGGATAAATAGGATTTATCGTCAAATAATCATTAAATTAAGGATAATTATGATGAATAGGAATATTACTAGGAATATTCCCCGATGCAGAATTTGAGATAATCAATTAGGATTCGATGATGTGCCGATGTGCCTTAGGTTAGGACTTCGATGTCGATTTCGTTCGATGTGTCGATATAGAAGATTAATGAACTTATAGCCCATTTTCGGGGTATTACATTTTGCCCCTCTTTGAATTGCTGTGCAAAGTGCAGTGGTTCAAAGATAGTCTGTGTTTGATAAAGATATGAAACTGATTCGAAAGATATGATGATATTAGGTCCTGAATGACCAAAGATAATGTTCACTATAGCAACGATGAACCAATGAAACAAAAGCATCAAAATGCCTAATTTCAAACTTTATGATTACGAAGAAGTGAGTGATCGATTCCAGACTCGATTGTCCTTAGAAGAATCACATAGGTATCTGTTGGTTAACAGTTTGTCCTCTTCAAGATTTCTAATCTTTGACTCTTAAATTACCCAATGGGAGAGAACAAAAGGATGTCACCAACAATTGGGTCAGTGTACGTCTTCTATCACTGCCCTCTGAATTGATAGGTACAGCTCCCTAATTATGTATGATATACAATGAATGTGTTTTTATCTTGATCACCAGGTTGTCTCTGATGTGTTTTAACCAAATTGCTTGTAGGCACAAATAATTAAGGCAAGGATTTATGCTTATTATCTTCTAACTCTAATCTACCTATTTTAACCATGCAAAATCTAACCAAGAGAACAGGAGCAGAATCATGCATAGGAGACAAATAGAATTATTTTAACTAAAACTTCTGTCATGAAATGGAATCCATACATACATCACAGCTCTACACACCACTGTACTTTCTATCCAGTATGCAACTATTTAACTAACAGGATGAATAAGAGAAGAATCACATATGACAAGTAAATGGAATCACTTACTGCAACCACAGACATGAAATGGAATTCAAGACGTAATCACAGCTTCATACATAACTGTCCTTTCTATTCAAATGCATCTGATTGACTACCAGTGGAACAACAAAACCAGAAACCTTGCTATAGTAAATGGAATTACTTTGCTCAAATATCTAGTTTGCCGACCTTTACAATGAGTTTCTTCCCAGTATTTATAGACTTCACAATACATAGAGTTCGTCAGAACTCATGACCTTCCAGCTTCCACGAATACAAACAGACTATACACCAAGCAGGAATATCTTCAATGAGAGGGTATGGAAGACGATCATGATATCTCAACCTCTCGATCAACACCTGTCAAGCCAGAGTTCATTGGGCTTCCGGAGTCACTTAACTTTGATTTGTCCTGAGAATGTGAACAGACGCCATCTATCGGCAAGAACTTTACCATCTGTTATCATGCAATCTCTTTCTCTGTTCTTCCTTCGACATACTCCGTGACAGATGCTTTCTATTTTACCACGACAGTCGACTTGAAAAAGAAATCGACGTTTATTTCTTTTCAATTCTCTTCCATCACCTTTTATTATAATGTTCAAGCACCGCCGAGATCCTTAAAATCATAAGTTTTAATCCTTTTATTGTATGCTTGACATGCGTCACCATCTCATTTGATTTCCTTAAGTCTTTGGCCTCCTTGACAATATTCTCATCGGACGGTGGTCGCATGATCGCAAGAAGGAAGAATATTCCTTGCAATCATGCGCCAGCCGTAGATTTCCTGCGGGGTCCATCTGTCTAGATCTTCTTATCATCAGCGCATATGGGTCCCAGCGACACAGTCAGCTCTCAAATTCTCATTGTCGCATGATCGTGTACCATTATTTTAATCTATGCGATCATGCGACCACCTTTCTAATTGGTACACGTTGGCTGCATCATTGGCACTTGTGGGACCTAACAGACTTCATTGTCGCATGATCGCATAGCATTATTTTATTCCTTGTGATCATGCGACTGCATCTTCATTGGTACACATGGATTCCAGCAGGGCCCCTCTGTCTAATCTCTCCCGTGCTTGGCATATGTGGGTCCCAGTAACACAGTCAGCTCCTTGAATTTCTACTATCGCATGATCGCGTACCATTATTTTAATCTATGCGATCATGCGACTGCTTCGTTATTGGTGCACGTAAGCTGCTTGGTTGTCTTCGCGGGTCCCAGTAGGTTCCATTATCGCGTGATCACATACCATTATTTTATTCCATGCGATCATGCGACTACTTTACCATTGATACATGTGGATTCCAGGTGTCCTCCAAATCAGCAAAGGTAGGCCCAGCCTCTGACATCAAGACAGTCTTTCAAACAAGGAGATCGAACGGCCATCGCAACACTGTGATGTTAACTCATTTGCATCTTAGGATCGAGGTAATGTGATAACCATCAGATTGGATCGACGTTTAACTTCTGAAGAACGGGACCAGGCCCGCGAGAGAAAAGACTTGACAGATGGCAAGATCTCCGCAAACCCTATATGAGTCTTCAGTATTTTTGAGGAATAACAGGAACCGTAGATGCAAAATTTAGGTTATTGTATCTCCGCCACCCTGAAACTTCATGATTATCGAACCAGATTACCTGCCATTTCTTGCGCTGAGCTCGTAAAGACTTAGGCAATTTTGATATGCATCTGGATAACGCACAAGACACATGCACATGAACTCGGTACCTGTTATATTGTTTCTTCCATAGGTTCTAAAATGTGATAGGAAGATTTTTAATACCATCAACTCCATGACTGTCCACCCTTTGCTACTGATAATATCATCAGACGAGTCGGCAATTCTAGCACTCTCCATACAGAAAAAGTTTCCTCTTGATTATTCTGAAAGAACAAACACCATCCATCTTGATATACAAGATTATCAATAGAGCACATCTTCTTTGCCAGGATGGGGTCTATAACCTACCCAATGTTACAAGATCTTGCAGAAAAGCCCACCCGGTTCAAAGAAGGAAAGCAATGATAGGGAAACCTAGCAAAGAAAGCCTACCTAAGCAAGACTTAGACCTAGACTCGACCAACTTCACATGGAAAAATGATAGGTGACTGAAAATCAGGCAACAGCTAGCTCTGACTGGGGATTTAAGCATTACCATGCTTAAAAGGACTCTAGCAATCTCTGGTTTCGCAAAATAGTCGGCAACTTAACAAAGCCAAAACTACACATAGCAGAAGGAAAAACAACTAGGCTACAATAGGAAAAGAAAACCTACCTAACTAACCACTATGCAGGGATTACCTGCTTCTCAATTATGCATTTGATACAACTTCAAATCCTACCCATTATAGGAACATGGCAGGGATTCTCCGGAAGGGTATGCCAACCTGAATGAATTATTTTGATTTTCTTGCACAATCTGGAATGGGCCTTTCCATAAGGATTGAAACTTAGAATGCATTCCTTTAGGTTCATGTCTCTTGTCCCACAGTAGCACCATATCACCTTCCATAAATTTCCTCGCTCTAGCTCTTTTGTCAAACAACTTCTTGACTCAGTTTTGATGTGCAGTTATTCTGTCAACCATTTCTTCTCTCTCTTCTTGCAGTTTGGTCAAGTATAGGATTCTTCTCTCTAAACCATCTTTGAAAACATCATCTTCAATTACCGTTTTCAATTTACATGCAGCAAGCTCTAAAGGTAAAGGCAGATTTGCTTCAACCCCATAAACTAGTTCAAAAGGAGATATACCTATGGCTCTTTTAGGTGTAGTCCTGTCTGCCCATAAAGCATCATGTAATTTCCTGTGCCAATTCCTCTGATTGTCATCAACTAACTTCTTCATGATATTAATCAAATTCTTATTACTTGATTCTACTTGCCCATTCCCTTGGGGAAAGTAATCTGATGAATGACCTACTAGAATCCCATAATCATGACAAAAAGAAACAATTTCAGATGATGAGAAATACGAAGCATTATTCATAATCAATTTTGTAGGTATTCCAAACCTAACTAAAATTTGTTCTTTTATAAACTCACAAACTGCATCAGAAGTGGTCCTCTTCATAGACTTAGCTTCCACCCATTTACTAAAATAGTCTGTAGCAGTCAAAATGTAAGAATGACCTTGACTTGAAGGAGGATTTAGGGGACCAATAAAATCTAGACCCCACTGCTGAAAAGGAGCATCAATTACAACCGGTTTCAATGGTAGAGCTGCCAATTGAGGTTTACCAGAAAATAGCTTACATTTTTCACATTTTGCTACCCATTTATATGCATCTTTAAACATTCCTGGCCAATAGTAGCATTGCCTTAGGATCTTGAATGCTGTAACAGTAGAAGAGAAATGTCCTCCACATGCCTCATCATGAAAAGTTTTCAACAACTGCATTTGCTTCTCTTTATCCACACACCTAAGGAAAGTACCATCTATTGCTCTTTTGTACAAAACATCATCATAAATAACATACTTGAGGGCTTTGTTTCTCAGATCTCTCCTCTATTTTGCTGTCAATCCCTCTGGACACTCACCGTATGTCAGGAAATAAGCAATGTTTGAAAACCAAGGATCTTGTAAACTCACCATCAGCACCTTATGATCACTCTTCTCATCTGGCTGACCTTCTACTATGGCTTTACAAAGTGCATTCCCCCTCACCAATTTAGTTGGCCTAATATCAGTGTCATACTCTTGAACTTTGGCAATCCAAGCTCCTCTATTATTACAACCAACTTCTTGTTGAGTCAACATACTTTTTACTGTTGCATCAGGCACATAAACAACTGAATGTGAGTGAAGAACATAAAATCTGAAATTTTTCAATGCTCTTACCACAGCATAAGCATGTTTTTCCATTTGGGAATACTTCAACTCATGGCTCTTCAAGGGTATACTCATGAAAGCAATTGGAGCTTGTATCCCCTCCTTGTTTTCTTGCATCAGTATTGCAGACATGGTGTGTTGTGATGCATAACAGTATAAAATGAATTCTTTTGTATAATCAGGGTGAACTAAAACAGGAGCATTAGCAATTGCATTTTTTATGTCTTCAAAAGATTTCTTACCATCATCAGTCCATTTGAAAGATTGATTTCCCTTCATCATATCAACTATACTTTTCACAGTTTCAGAAAAATCAGGTACAAATCTTCTTAAAAAGTTAACTTGTCCAAAGAAAGATTTAATTCCATTTTTACTTAAAGGTAAACTTAACTGCTGAATAGCTCTAACTCTATCCAGATCAATCTTAACTCCTTCTTGAGAAACAATGTGTCCAAGAAGTTTACCTTCAGTAACACAAAATACAGATTTCTTTGGATTTAAAGAAATACCTTGGTCTCTACACCTCTGCAGGACTCTGGCAAGATCTCTTATGTGATCTTTTCTCTGCCTAGAGAAAATAGTTAGATCATCAAGGTACATCACAATAATCTTATTTTTAAGATCACCAAAAGATAGATCCATTGCTCTCTGAAATGTTGCACCTGCGTTAATCAATCCAAAAGGCATTCTATTATAAGCAAAAGTACCCCATGGTGTTGTAAAAGCTGTCTTGTACTTGTCTGATTCATCCACTTGGATTTGGTTATAACCTGAAAACCCATCCAACATAGACATCATTCCTGAACCTGCAACAATCTGTAATAAAAGGTCCATGTTTGGCAATGCATAGTTATCTTTGAGGGAAGCCTGATTTAGATTTCTGAAATCTACACAAATCCTTATCTCTCCATTCTTCTTCCTCACAGGGATGATATTTGCAATCCAGGTGGAGTGATGAATAGGATATATGATTTTTTCTTTTAACATCTTATCAATCTCCTTAAAAATTGCTCCTTCTATCAAAGGGTTATAGTTTCTTTGTTTCTATTTGAGAGGAACTACCCCAGCCTTTAGAGGGATTGTGTGCCTAAAATCTCCATCCATGAAATTTTTAAGACCCTCATAGTCCCAAGAAAAAACATCTTGAAATTCCACTAATAACTCTTTGATCTTACCCCTTTCTTCAATGGAACAACACTTTCCAATATTAATCATGTTTGGACAATCATCAGTCTCTATATTGATTCCATCATACTCTCCACAAGTCTTTTCTTTTTCACTCCTTTCTTCCTTAACGTAAGCATCATGTTTGTCAAAAAGATTTTCTAAAGATACAAAATGAGAAGGGATCTTATTACCTTTTAATTGAATGATTTCTTCTTCTGATTCTTCCTCCTCAATCAGTGACTGCTCATCTTTACCATCTTCAAAGCACATATTGACAAAAGGGCCTGATCCTTCTAGGAACTGCTGAATATGTTTGTCATTATCAAAGACTTGCCATGATTCTTCATTATCAGGTACCTTTGACCTAAAAAGAACTTCCATCCTATATATCTGATCTTTAAATTCAGGATGAGGTAACAATAATGAGGCAGAGACAGCTAATGAATCAGCTTTTGAATTCTGGTCTCTAGGAACTGAGTTTATTGAGAATGCATCAAAATTTTCCATCTCATCCCATACTTTATTTCTGTAATTCCTTAATCTGTTATTTTTTACAGAATATAAATTTCTCACCTGCTTTACCACAAGCTCAGCATCACCTTGTACCTTAAGTAACTTTACTCCTTTTTGTTTTGCAACTTCCATTCCAAGGAGAAGAGCTTCATACTCTGCAGTGTTATTAGTGTTCTTAAAATTCAACTTGTAGGCCAGATGTGTGATTTCTTCATTAGGTGCAATTAAGACTACTCCTGCTCCTGAGCCTACCTTAGCACAACTACCATCAAACTGCATTATCCACAGCTATTGTGAATCTGCCTTTACCGTCTCTTCTTGAGCATTAGGTCCATCATATGTTAACATGTAATTACCAAATTGCATTTCTTGATATAAGATCTAAGATTTAGGATCATCTGATTTCAAAACAGTAAATTTAGCCTTACCTTCAGGTTCAAGCTTTACTTTCTTATTCCCAACTTGGATGTAAGCAGATGACCAATCAAGTTTAATCTCTCCTCCCAAGTCCTTGCAGAAACTTCTACTAAGCAACATACCATAGCTTTCAGGAATGTCAGCAACAAGAATTGTAAGCTTTAATCTCTTGGAAGGATATGCAACCAAAGCAACTTGTGCATCCTTGATCTGACCTATCAAAGGTACTTGCTTGGCATCCATTGAATAGCACTTTCAAAAGACTTTGGTTAGGGGTAGCCCTAGAGCTTTTGCAACTGACGCAGGCATTACATTATCTGAAGCTCCAGAGTCTATGATGCAATTACTTAGTCTGTTGCCATTAATAAAAAGAGACACATAAAAAGGCTCTGGTTTCAAATATGAACAAGTAGCATGGATCACAGGTTCTTCTTCTTGAAATAGCCTAGGAATTGAGAAATCATCATCAATTGAATTCCCTTCATTAGCATTAACTCACCTTTTATCACTAACATTGGAATTGATATGAATGTTTTCTCCACTTTTACAATGATCTATCAACCTTTGGAATTGATCAGAGTGTGATCTCAAATAATCCATAGTAGATATTTGAATTTTAGTTTCTTCACAAAATTGAATAATATCAAAGGAATGAGGAAACTTATCTTTTTGTTCCTTTTGTGAAGAACTTGACGCTGGGTTATCATTCTTAGCTGCCTTGTGGGGAGGAACTTGATTCTTGACAGAAGCAGCATTGGGAACTTGAATTTTATTTTTCTGACCTCTAGTCATCACAGTTAGTTGAGGTCCTTCCAAGGTGGCAAAACAATTTCCTTCATTTTCTGAATCTGATTCATACTCACAATACAAATTTACGGAGTCGCCATGAGGAGCATGATCATCATCATCTTCTGGATATTCAATTCTTTGCACTTCTTCTCCTTTCATTTGTAAATGCCGGATCATGTCTTCACAGGTATCACCATCATGATCTACTCTGAGGTGAAAAGCACAAGAAGTCTGACCTTTAGGAGGAGCTTCAATAGCTAATCTTTGCTGAGTAGGAGGAAGCTGTAAGTTCTTGTTCCCGCTTTGATACCTTGGTCCTTCTTGGTAAGGCTGATATAATGAATGAGTTGGTCTTGCAACTTGTTTCTTTAATGCAATCATCTCATTGGACAATCTTTGTAACATGGCCTCAGTACTATTTGAAGTACTTGTTACATTGCTTGAAGATCCAGTATGATACTCTTTCTTCCATTTCCCAGAGGCTATCATGTGGTCTTCCATCTCTACTGCAAGAGTTTGTGCAGCTTGTAAAGTAGCCACATTAGCCCTTCTTAGTTGATAACCAAGTTCAGGAGGCATAGAACTGATATAGAAAGTTTTCTGATTGTCTCCTATTGGAGCACTAGCAGTTGGTATCCTTTTAATAAGTTTATTGAATTTAGCATTAAAATCTCTCATAGAGATGGATGATTCTTTCTTAATTTGAGCTAGTTGTAATAACAAACTTTGAGCATCCTCAGCACTCTTATACCTTTCTTCAAATTTCTACCTCATGTCATTCCAACCAGTGATACAACCTGCAGGTAAATCTTGAAACCAATCTGCTGCATCACCCACCAGTGTGTCTACAAACATTCTGACTGCAACATCATCATGCTGAGGGTTCACCACACTACAAGCTTTAAGAAAGGCACTTAGATGTTGTTCTGCAGATACCAAACCATCACCATTGAATCTGGGAAAGTTCTTTCTGGAGGCCTTTGGCAAGTCATGATTTGCTGCAAGATTCAATGGTCCAATAGCATTTCCCCAAGGAACAGCCATAGTTGCTAGACTTGTATTTTGTGTAACTGCTTGTATTGAAACCGAGAGAGGAAGTGCAATACCGTGCAATAACAATGAATGGAAAGTGGTAGAAATAGGAATCCTATCAACAGGAGGTGAAGAAGATTTGCTTCTTCTTATTCTGAAAGGTACTACAGAAGACAATTGAAAATCTTCAGACTTGTTATCTCCAAATTCTCTTCTTGACTTAGTCCTTCCTTTCCTGTAAGTATTTTCAAGAATAGGGAAATTGACTTCTTTAAGTTCTTCGTACACTAGGTCAACCTTTCCCTTTTTCTTCGCACTCTTGGTAAATCTGGAATCCAGGATGTCTTAGATTATGAGGAACTTATTGATATATTTTCTTTCTAAGTGTCCCTAGTAGAGTCACCAAAAACTGTTGGTTAACAGTTTTTCCTCTTCAAGATTTCTAATCTTTGACTCTTAAATTACCCAATGGGAGAGAACAAAAGGATGTCACCAACAATTGGGTCAGTGTACGTCTTCTATCACTGCCCTCTGAATTGATAGGTACAGCTCCCTAATTATGTATGATATACAATGAATGTGTTTTTATCTTGATCACCAGGTTGTCTCTGATGTGTTTTAACCAAATTGCTTGTAGGCACAAATAATTCAGGTAAGGATTTATGCTTATTATCTTCTAACTCTAATCTACCTATTTTAACCATGCAAAATCTAACCAAGAGAACAGGAGCAGAATCATGCATAGGAGACAAATAGAATTGTTTTAACTGCAACTTCTGTCATGAAATGGAATCCATACATACATCACAGCTCTACACACCACTGTACTTTCTGTCCAGTATGCAACTATTTAACTAACAGGATGAATAAGAGAAGAATCACATATGACAAGTAAATGGAATCACTTACTGCAACCACAGACATGAAATGGAATTCAAGACGTAATCACAGCTTCATACATAACTGTCCTTTCTATTCAAATGCATCTGATTGACTACCAGTGGAACAACAAAACCAGAAACCTTGCTATAGTAAATGGAATTACTTTGCTCAAATATCTAGTTTGCCGACCTTTACAATGAGTTTCTTCCCAGTATTTATCGACTTCACAATACATAGAGTTCGTCAGAACTCATGACCTTCCAGCTTCCACGAATACAAACAGACTATACACCAAGCAGGAATATCTTCAATGAGAGGGTATGGAAGATGATCATGATATCTCAACCTCTCGATCAACACCTGTCAAGCCAGAGTTCATTGGGCTTCTGGAGTCACTTAACTTTGATTTGTCCTGAGAATGTGAACAGACGCCATCTATCGGCAAGAACTTTACCATCTGTTATCATGCAATCTCTTTCTCTGTTCTTCCTTCGACATACTCCGTGACAGACGCTTTCTGTTTTACCATGACAGTCGACTTGAAAAAGAAATCGACGTTTATTTCTTTTCAATTCTCTTCCGTCACCTTTTATTATAACGTTCAAGCACCGCCGAGATCCTTAAAATCATAAGTTTTAATCCTTTTATTGTATGCTTGACACGCGTCACCATCTCATTTGATTTCCTTAAGTCTTTGGCCTCCTTGACAATATTCTCATCGGATGGTGGTCGCATGATCGCAAGAAGGAAGAATATTCCTTGCGATCATGCGCCAGCCGTAGATTTCCTGCGGGGTCCATCTGTCTAGATCTTCTTATCATCAGCGCATATGGGTCCCAGCAACACAGTCAGCTCTCAAATTCTCATTGTCGCATGATCGCGTACCATTATTTTAATCTATGCGATCATGCGCCCACCTTTCTAATTGGTACACGTTGGCTGCATCATTGGCACTTGTGGGACCTAACAGACTTCATTGTCGCATGATCGCATAGCATTATTTTATTCCTTGTGATCATGCGACTGCATCTTCATTGGTACACATGGATTCCAGCAGGGCCCCTCTATCTAATCTCTCCCATGCTTGGCATATGTGGGTCCCATTAACACAGTCAGCTCCTTGAATTTGTATTGTCGCATGATCACGTACCATTATTTTAATCTATACGATTATGCGACTGCTTCGTTATTGGTGCATGTAAGCTGCTTGGTTGTCTTTGCGGGTCCTAGTAGGTTCCATTATCGCGTGATCGCATACCATTATTTTATTCCATGCGATCATGCGACTGCTTTACCATTGATACACGTGGATTCCAGGCGTCCTCCAAATCAGCAAAGGTAGGCCCAGCCTCTGACATCAAGACAATCTTTCAAACAAGGAGATCGGACGGCCATCGCAACACCGTGATGTTAACTTGTTTGCATCTTAGGATCGAGGTAATGCGATAACCATCAGATTGGATCGACGTTTAACTTCTGAAGAACGGGACCGGGCCTGCGAGAGAAAAGACTTGATAGATGGCAAGATCTCCACAAACCCTATATGAGTCTTCAGTATTTTTGAGGAATAACGGGAATCGTAGATGCAAAATTTAGGTTATCGTATCTTCACCACCCTGAAACTTCATGATTATCAAACCAGATTACCTGCCATTTCTTGTGCTGAGCTCGTAAAGACTTAGGCAATTTTGATATGCATCTGGATAACGCGTAGGACACATGCATGTGAACTCGGCGCCTATTATATTGTTTCTGCCATAGGTTCTAAAACGTGACAGGAAGATTTTTAATACCATCAACTCCATGACTGTCCACCCTTTGCTACTGATAATATCATCAGATGAGTCGGTAATTCTAGCACTCTCCATACAGAAAAAGTTTCCTCTTGATTCTTCTGAAAGAACAAACACCATCCATCTTGATATACAAGATTATTAATAGAGCACATCTTCTTTGCCAGGATGGGGTCTATAACCTACCCAATGTTACAAGATCTTGCAGAAAAGCCCACCCGGTTCAAAGAAGGAAAGCAATGATAGGGAAACCTGGCAAAGAAAGCCTACCTAAGCAAGACTTAGACCTAGACTCGACCAACTTCACATGGAAAAATGACGGGTGACTAAAAATCAGGCAACTGTATCACATCTGAACCCTTCAGTTACCGAAGAACCAAGGAAATAACACTAATGAACCGATGGGTATGAAAAATTGATACAGTTTACAAGATTAGGAGAATATCAGATTGATATGGATCTCGATGAATTTGATATGCCCCAAGCGATGAGGACTTTTGATGAATTAGCAACTAGAAGTGTTTATTTTCTTGATTACTGATGAAAGATAACGGATTTAGATTTACAGACTTTGAATGATGTGCAATACCATGCCCCCTTCAGGATTAAAATTGAAATATGACAAGAAAAGTCAGCGTTTAATGGTTTAGAAGCATGTTAATTGATTTGAGAAGTGGTTATACACGTCCGAGAACACATTCTGCATCGTTTAGAGGTCCTGGCGATCGAGTTTGACTAGGTTAAACCATGAGTTGACCATAGTGAACCAAGTTGAAATTTTGATAGTTTGATGTAAGATAATCAGTTAAGTTGAATACTGGATTTCTGTGATGATTGAAGGTCGAATATGCAAGCAGTAGACCATCCTGGGCCCAAAATTTTAAATCATGTTTTTGACATAATAAACGATCTCGGATTTTAATATTGATTCCGAAAATGGATTTAGAACATCGAAATTAGCTAGGGGTGCAATTTTCGTGGAAAATAGAGCACTTTTGAAAATTAGGTCAAAAGCTATATAAGGGCCGGAAGGGTCATTCTCAAATCATTTCAACCATTTGACTTTGGAGATCTTGTGGAGCCCTCGGAGTGAGAAAATGGCAGAACAGAGAGAACTGAAGGTACCTATGAGTTCACATCGATTTGAGCGTAGCCAGAGACATCAGAGACCTTGACAGTACGGACATTCAGTATGTGGACCTTTGTGCCTCTTTGAAATTTCAAATTTTTCATGTTTTATAGCATTTTTAGAAATTTTCATATGCATTTTTCTTTTCAATTTTCACATGTATGAAAACTCGTACGAGTCCTCCCCCAGACTCATACGACATTTGAATTTCATTTCCTTTGTCATTTCATGACCTGCCTAGTGTCGTATGAGAGGGACCCATGAGTCGTACGACATTTCATCGGGTCCCTTGAAACTCATATGATGAAGTATCCAGTGTCGTAGGACTATGGTTTGTTGTGGAAAGTCGTACAACTTTTCATGCTAGTCTGGAGTGTCGTATGAAAAACAATGAGTTCAAAACTCCATATTAGGTCAAAATTTTTGCTTTTCTGATTGCTCTACCTGATTGCTGACTCTTTGAGCTACCTTCTGAAATACCAAACCATTCATTTTCTGCACTATTAGCCTGTTGTTGAACCCAATTTCTGATAGACTTTCCTATTTTTGTATAATATAGGTCACATATCTAGATGTACATGTCTGTCATTCATATCCAGCGACACAGAGACTATGTGTTTCACTTCCTAACCCTATGAGGGTACATCTTGCTGCCTGTGGATTTGAGTACCTGATCCATTTACCTGATATTAGGGTAAATCATGGCCTGCTGACTGCGTTGATCGAGAGGTTCCACTCAGAGACACAGACTTTTCATTTACCGACTAGAGAGATCATTGTGACTATAGAGGATGTATATAGGATATTACGCATTCCTTTCCATAGTAGTCGACATCCTGAGTATGTGAGTACTGACCAGACAGGTCTTCATGCTTTTAGGCGTCTATTTGGTGATGATACATAGTTGACTAGATCCATTTCATGGGAGACCCTTGTACAGAGATATGTTCAGACACACCGCTTAGAGTGCATTATTGTTGGGATGATTGGTGAGCTCATCATGCCAGGCCGTCAGTGAAATGGTTTCTTGATGGGATGGGCCCTGATGGTAGCACTTCTTATGGAAACTCCCACTAAGCTTTCTTGGGGTTAGTGTCTTTTGGCAGATATGTTTTCAGAGATGCATGAGGTTGTGTATAACGATTGCAAGAGTTTCACTTCTGGAGCTCTTGTGTTACAGATATGGGCCTGGGAGCATATCCCAGTTTTGAGACCAGTTTTTCAGACACAACATTAGCCATAGGAGCTAGTGATATACACATATGTTGGTTATGTCACATAGGTCTGCATGGGCCATACTGAGTATTTTAGACAATGCTCGGATGATATGACTTTTGTAGTATGGAGACCCTACTTGCAGATAGAGGCCTGGCCCATTGTGAGAGAGCAGTTTAGCTTCCTTTTTCAGAGTCGGGTACTCATTGGTTGGTCCTCCACTATTTTGGATAGATTTCTCATTACTAGAGTGTGGCATCAATATGGACAGAGACAAGATGCCCCACAGGAGTATACTAGATATGCCCGTATAGTTCATGAGATCAGGCTCGGATGGACACAGAGGCTCACTTATTCTTTATGTGCAAATTAGTACAATGCTATTATTGGGAGAGACTGGGACTACCTTCCATAGGTTGTTGATGCTGAGGTCACAGATGGATTCATTACTTGGCAGGTAGAGCACCCCATTTACAGATTTTCTGACCCAACTGAGCTGATACCCTCCATGGAGGAGGCTATGGATGTCACAGGAGCTCCTATGAGACTGGGTCTGAGACCATAGGTAGTACATCCTACACCACTCAAACTGAGAGTGATGGCTCCACTACAAAGACTAGTAGGACATATGAGGCCCCCTCATCCTTCTACTTCTATAGAAAGTACATCCATAGGTTCACAAAGATGGACTAGGGGTGAGAGTGGCACTTTGGGCAGTGTTGGTTCTGCAGATGATGTATTAGTAGCTGAGCAGGTTGTAGGTGCTGGTATAGATATGGGTACAGATGATCCCTTTGATCTAGGGGTAGAGATTAGACACTGTAAGGCACATAGAGCAGGTACCACAGAGCAGGCAGAGCAACCAACACAGCTAGCATAGGACACAAATATGCTAGCAATAGTGGATGAGCCTAGTGTACCTCTTACTTCCTCAGAGATTATTAGATGTCTCAAAGCTCAGGTTCGGGACCTAAAGGTATAGAGTGATAGGTGGGAGGAGAGGTATCTAGAGGTAGATAGGCAATGCATAGAGCTTCGTGCAGAGTTTCATTCAGAGGTTCAGAGATTACAGACAGAGGTGACCCATCAGACCTCACAGGCTTCGTATTATGTGTCTACATATTATGATGCTGTCCTTGCTACGTAGAGAGTACCCACATATTCAGATTATATGGCAGCCTTAGAGGGAGCTGGGGCACCGAGAGTAGAGGCTATACTAGATGCACCACCCCCTTCCCCACCAGATGCTGAGGAGCATGCCGATAGTTGATTCCTGTTCTTATGTTTTGATATACTCTGTTCTTTTTGATCATTGATATACTATTCTAACTCTGATAACTCTCAGGAGCTCATTCTTTTGTATATTGTGCCAGTAGTGCACCCCTGACACATTTTGAGTTGATGATATATATGAGATCAATATTTTGGGAAGTGACTTCATTTATACTTGTCATGTTTTGATTGATGATGATATCATGTGATGTTTATGCTATGAGTAGTGTAGAATGTATGTATGGATCAATGCAATGCAATGATTTCTGTCATATGTATGGATGTTATGCAAATGTAATGGATTATGAAAAGATGTATGTATCATTTATGCTTATGCACTGGATGTAATGTAATGCAACAAATGGTAATGATATGGGATGTAAATGCAGCGATACACATGATATGTTTTTGCAGGTTGATGAAGACAAGTACTTAGTCTTATGTCAAAAGGATGTTTAACCCAGGAGGGTTACTACTTGCGGTTCGGTGAAGAGACCTTCGAGTGAGACTCAACTCTTGTTAGATATGAAGAATTGATATGAAGAATTGTTTAAGCTTTGAAGTGTTTCCAAACATTTGTGAGATCATGCAGACATGCAAAATGCAAAGAAACATGCAAAATGAAATGCAACCTAGGACCTAGGACCTACTCACTAATCATATGTCAATTTGTTATCATCATTGAACTTTTAGGTAACTGGATAAATCAATACAATGCCCACTAGCTATGAAACCATAGACATATGAATATCGATTTGTATGCGCAAGAATTAATACAACACCCACTGGTCAACAACCATGGATATATGAATATTGATTTTGTTTTTGGAATGTCGGATTAGATATAAGCACCAAGGCACAAGCACTAGGATGACCTGATTATCATGTCCATTTTGATATAGCAATTTGCATAAGCATCAAAACATAAACATCATGATGACATGAATACGCCTTGCATTTTAACATACACATCAAACAGTGAAGAGATCATTCTAAGTCTAGTGTGAATTACCCATAGTGACCCTTTATTGTTCAGATCCTTAGGCAAGATCGCGTTTCACAGTAGGAGAAATAACTGACTCAAAAAGACAATAATTAGATCAAACTTCCATGAATTTTCTAGGTATCAATGGTCGAGGTACGCATGGCCATCCAATTTGAGATAGAGGCTCTTATAGTCGGACACCATTTCAATCTAGAATTTCCAAAGTTGTTAGATTTTCACATACAAGCAGAAAACAAAGAAAAGATTATGCCCCCAGTCATCAATCTCTAAATCCTGTAAAGGACATCATCGAAGAGCTTGTGGGAACACAATAATGCAAAAATCTCAATGCGAATCAGTAAGCATACAAGGAGATAAAAGCATGTAAAAGCATAGATTTTTTTTAGTTTGTGTTTGATGTTTGATTGCATTGTTGTAGATGCAAAATCCTTTTTGGAGATGAGACTGACTGACTGACTCAAATGAAGCTTCAAAGGACTCTGACTAGATATGATATGTTTAAGATACATTGGAGACCATAGGATATGACATTGATTGCCCCCAAGTTTGAACATTGATAGGATACAGACGCTTGAGCTGATTGGTGTACAGACCGACTTATTGAAGACAGGAATACAAAAACAAACTGAGAGATATGTACAAACTAAAGCAAGACTGAAAGCTAGGAAAGACTAAGATTGCGCTGATAGATGGAGCATTTTGAAACAAGTGGCACCCGTTTGCCGGGTTTTCACCATCTTGGCAGAGATTCTATTTTTGCTACCAAGGCACCTGTTTCCAGGTTTTCACCAAGGCACTTTTTCTTTTTCTCATTTTTTTTCTTTTTTTGTATTTTTTATTTTTTCAATTTTTTTGTACTTTTGATTTTTTTAACTTTTTTTGTGAATCATCAAGGCACCCATTGCTAGGTTTTCACCAAGATGTTCATTTTTTTAGGACTTTTTGAATTTTCAAGATTTTTTAAGGATATTTTACCATAGACTGAATGCCTTAGGCGGAGAATTTCTTCAGATGGAGAATATTGATTGGTTCTCAGAGCTGTTCTCCTTCAGTCGTTGAGAGTTGATAGGCACCAGAGCCAAAAGTAGCAGTGATTACAAAGGGACCCAGCTAGTTGGGTTCAAACTTCCCCTTGCGTTCTTGATGGGATTGATTTTTAGGATTCTCTCTCAAGACTAGATCACCAACTTGAAATTCTCTGTGTCTGACTTTCTTGTTGTAACCTCTAGACATTCTCTTCTGATATACTCTGAGATGATCATACGCTGCTTGTCTGCGCTCATCTAGTAATTCAAGTTCTTGCAACCTAGACACTTTGTAGTCATCATCAGTTACTAGACCATGCATTCTGATTCTTAGTGATGGGATTTCAACCTTAATAGGTAGTACCACTTCAGACCCATAAACTAAAGAAAAAGGTGTAGCCCCTGTAGGCATTTTGATACTTGTTCTGTAGGCCTAGAGAGCTGGATTGATCATGAGATGCCAATCTCTTCCTATTTTATTAACTGTGGGGTGCAAGATTTTCAATAGATTCTTGTTAGAAGCCTCTGCTTGTCCATTCCCTTGAGGATAGTATATAGATGACCAATGTTGAGTAATCTTGAATTTGGCACATAAATCATCTAGGTCCTTATTTTTGAATTGTCCCCCATTATCTGTGATTATAGAATGTGGGATCCCATATCTACATATGATGTAGTTCAAGATGAACATAGATATCTATTTCCCAATTGCTTGTGTCAAAGGGACCACTTCTACCCATTTTGTGAAATAATCTATAGCTATGATTATATGGGTATGTCCATTAGAAGAATGAGGATGTATAGCTCCTATAAGATCAAATGCCCATTGGTGAAATTGCCATTGTGTAGTAAAGGGAATTAGATCTCTCCCTGGAGTATGAATTAAGTTGCCATGCACTTGGGAATTTTTGATAGTTCTTAGCAAACTTGATAGACTCTTTCTTCATTTCAGCCCAATAGTACCCAGCCCTAATAAGTTTTCAAGCTAGTGTTAAACTGTTCGAGTGTGACCCACAAATACCATCATGGACTTTCTCTAACGCACGTTGAGACTCTTCCCATTCTAAACATCTAAGTAGCGTACCATCTAGACCTCATTTGTATAGATCATGACCAATGATGACATATCAGGAGGAATTACGAATAAGGTATCTCTTTTCATGGTGGTTGAAGGTATCGGGAATGATTTAGTCTTGGAGATAGGAAAATAGTTTTTTGTATCTAGATGAATCATGACCAACAATAGTGCAGATCATGCGGGTTTTAGGGGAATCATATGCAGGATAAGGTAGTGCTTCCACCAGGAACTCGTAGCGTAGCTCATGTTTAGGCTGCTGTAATAAAGTAGATAGTGTTGCCATTGCATCGATAGCCTTGTTCTCTATTCTAGGAATTTGCTCAAATGTGATAGATAGGAAATACTACTTTGGATCATCTACCATTCTCTTGTAAGGAATGAGCTTTTCATCTTTAGTTTGGTACATATCATTGACTTGATGAATAACAAGTTGAGAGTCTCCATGAATATGTAGCTCTGTTACTCTCCATTCAATTTCTATTTTCATACCATTCAAAAGGGCTTCATATTCTACAATATTATTTGTGCAAGGAAACTTTAATCTGAATGCTTTTAGGATTGAGTATCCTTGAGGAGTTATGAACAATATGCCTACTCCAAATCCATTCTGTGTATAGGAGCCATCAAAGAATAACTGCCATTCTCTAGAAGAAAGAGTCATGATAGAGGAATCTGGAAATTTCATTTGCATTGGTGTATCATCAATCATAGGTGCATCTACTAATTGATCAATAATAACCTGTCCTTTGATAGCTTTTCATTCCACATATTCAATGTCAAATTCACTTAAGAGCACGACCCATTTAGCTAATCTACCTGTGAGGGCAGCTTTGCTTAGAAGGTACTTGAGTGGATCAATCTTAGCTACCAAATGTGTGGTATGAGCTAACATGTAATGTCTCAGTTTTTGTGATGCAAAGATCATAGCTAGATAAGCTTTCTCAATCATTGAATAGTTCTTCTCATATGAAACCAATGTTCTACTGATATAGTATATAGCTCTTTCCTTTTTGTTCCCATCATGCTATGCTAGCAATGCTCCCAGTGATGTATCTATTGCAGAGACATATAAGATCAATGGATTCCCATGAATAGGAGGCATCAAGATAGGAGGATTTGATAGATATTTCTTGATATGGTCAAAGTTCTTTTCACATTCTTCATTCCATGAAAAGGTCACACCTTTATGTAATGTTTTTGTAAAAGGTTGTGATATATCAGCAAGCTGTGATATGAATCTTCTGATAGATTGTACTCTCCCTTGTAAGGTTCTCATTTGACTGATATTCTTGGGAGATTGCATCTCTATTATAGCCTTGACTTTAGCTGGATCAACTTCAATGCCCTTCTTTGAAACTATGTATCCTAAGAGCTTTCCAGAAGTGACACCAAAAGCACACTTCTTAGAATTTAGTCAGAGACTAAACTTTTCCATTCTATCTAGGATCATGCTCAAGTCCTTTAGATGTTTAGTTCTAACCATAGATTTTTCTAAAGTATCATCAACATAATATTCCATAGTTTGATGCATCATGTCATGGAAAATAGATGTCATTGCTCTTTGATATGTAGCACCAACATTTTTAAGCCCAAATGGCATGACATTCCAACAGAAGGTAGCCCATGCACATGTGAAAGCAGTTTTCTCTTGATCCTCTGGAGCAATTTTTATTTGGTTATATCCAAAGAAACCATCCATTAAGGAATACATCTCGAAACCCGCAGTCATGTCCACTATCATATCAATGTTAGGTAGTGGAAAATCATCCTTAGGGAATGCTCTATTCACATCTCTAAAGTCTGTGCACACTCTTATTGAACCATCTAGTTTAGAAATAGGTACAATATTAGAGATCCATTCAACATAGTCTATAACATGGATGAACTCAGCTTTTAGTAGCTTCTCTAATTCAGCTTTTACCAAGAGTGCAACATGAGGATGCATCTTTCTCAATTTTTACTTGACAGGTTTTATATTAGGAGCTATAGATAGATGGTGCATGATAAGATTAGGATCCAACCCTGGCATATCTGAGTATTTCCATGCAAAGTTGATCTTTTTCTCTGTTAGGAATTTAGTAAAATTTTGCTTCTCTTCTTCTGATAATGATTGTGCTACAAGTACCAACTATGGTTCCTCTGCTGTACCCAAATTGATAGATTGAGTGGGCTCAATTAGAACTAGAGATCTTTCATGTAAATGACTCAGAAGGACATCAAATATCTCATCCTTAGGTGCCTCAGAGAGGTTTTCACCTTTGGATACATCTTTTCATTTTACTTTTGTAGGTTCTGAGACTGCCATAAAGTGGTTTTCACCCTCAGAACTCTTTTTCTTTTTCTTTTTATTCTTTTGACTAAGATATTTGATGTCCGACTCGGTCATGTTGATGCTTGGTTCACTGATGGAAGTTCTCATAGGCTCAAATACATTGAGGTAGCAAGCAAGGGCATAGTCATTGGAAAAGGTGTAAACACCATGGCTTGGATTTGTGGAGGTTTGATCAATAAGTTCTGGATATTGGATAGTCAAAGTGGGGAAAGATTGGGAGATAGTGTTTACAGATATGGATCTGTCATCATTGGTCCTAACCTGACGTTCGAGTTCAAAGGTGATATTACAACTTAAGACATTCAATTCATGAATAGGCTCAATGTCATTGTGGGAGTCCAATTTACCCATAGGTGGATCAGACTCGATAGGTTGATCATTTCACTCTTTACTTACGTTGGGATTAGGTGCATATTGATTAATAACATCAACATGTTTCTCTATAATAAGCTCATCTGGTTCTTGAATGGCTCCTCATTCATAGTCATTTGATTTAGCTTCTGATTCAGGATCTCTAGGAAATCTTAGAACACGAGTAAAGTCAAGGTGAATACCCCAAGAAGGGTACCCTCAGATTTTGATTTGAATTCATACTCATGGGAATCTGTCTCAGAATCACTACCACCTCCCTCTTCTTGATTGTTTTCAAGATTATTTGGTTCTTGTGTTGCAACTATCTCTTGGTTGATAGTAGGTTCTTGTGTTTCTACTACATTAATTCTTTTGATTGGATCATCTTTATCATCAAGAAGGTCTTTGATCTCTTTAGGAAATTTTTCATAGGGGATGAGTTCTGAGCTATCTGAATCACTATCTGATGGTTTTGTTTCTTCTTTCTTAAGAAGAGGTTCTCCTAGTGTGATCTTCTCTATGACATGAGAACAATTACCTTTGAGGTGGAAGGGTTTCTTCTTAAAGCCTAGGCCAACAGTATTCTTATTTGCCCTACCCGTATGTGAAATAGGTGCCACAAGACCTTTTCCTCTGACTCCTAGAGGTCCTTGACCTGGATATCCCATCTTAGCTCTCAATTTATTTCCTAGACCGTATGACTTAGAAGGGATTTGTGGTGTTGTAGAGTCACTAGTTTGAACATTGTGGGTTTCAGATTCATCTTTGTATAGCCATGATAACACAGCTTCATCCTCTTCAAACTCTTGCTTGGATACTTGTTCTACCACAAAATTCTTTTTATATGCTTCAAGAGGTTCCTTAGGTTCGGGCTTGGACTATTTCAAAGATTTTCCATAAGACTCAGGTGAGATAGGGAGAGATGTCAAAGATAAGACTGGATCTATAGTATATTCTCCCATCCCATTTTCTTTGATATTGACCTCCTTAGCAATGTCTTCCATTTTGGATGTTGAAGCAGCATTTAGTTGTTCAATAGAAGATTCTTTGTTATTGGGAACAAGCTTATCAACACTTTCCTTCAATGTATTGCAAGTTGTATTCAGATCTACGGGGATAGTAACCTCCACTCCTTCATAAGGAAACTTCAAACATTGATGGTATGTAGAAGGAATAGCTTGCATTTCATGTATCCATGGTCTCCCTAGGAGGATGTTGTAGGCCAAAGGTAGATCAAGCACTTGACAGATGGTATCTTTGATAACTGGATGCACTTGAATGGGTAAGACAATGGTTCCTTTAGAAGATCTTTCTTGTTCATCATAGGCTTTTATGGTTATCTTCTTTTGAGGATCAATAGCCAATTCTAAAAATCCCAATTGTGTGATCAAGCTGTAAGAACAAATGTTTAGGCCAGCACCCCCATCTATCAACACATGTTTGACACTACAGTTCTGGATCAAGACCTCTATATGCAAGGGCTAGTTATGTGGGTGACTCAAGGAGTTGTCATCTTCCTCTAAAAAAGAGATATATTGCGGAGATGTAAGATGTCCAACCATAGTCTGGAACCTGTCTAAATCAAGGTCATCAGGAACATTGGAACCGAGAAAAGCTTTGTCTAGTATGGCTCTGTGAGCTGGGGATATTTGAAGCAACTCAAACATAGAGATTTTGGCATTAGTGTGCTAGAGTTGTTGAACAATGCTATAAGATGTAGGCCTTGTATCCTTTGGATTGGAAGATTTGGAAGCAGACTTTTGTTTGGAAGTAGATGAAAGATTGAAGGGTATCTTAGGGACATTAGATGAATCTGGGATTTGTCCTTTCAGATGTGCCTGAGCTTGTGATCGAGTAACTACATTAGCTGAGGAATGATCTCTTTCTCTTCGTACAATTGTGATGACATTGCAACTTTCAGAGAGACATGGTTCAACCATATTGATGACAACATTATTTCCAGGGTAGGCATAATTGACTTTTGCCCCCATATTAGGCTGAGAAGTTGAAACTCCTTGACCATGTTGTGAAAATGGTTCTAAAAATGCCGTATGATCGTTATTGCTCTTAGGATTGTCAACTATGATGTCTCCACTATCGATCAAATCTTGAATGGTGTGTTTCAACCGTAAGCAGTTATTAGTTTTGTGACCTTTACCTCGATGGAAATCACATAATTCATTTTCTTTCCACCAATGTGGCTTAGGGTCTGGATTAGATTGTCGGATTGCTAGCAAAGAGATGATGTTATCAGCCAGTAGAGTTCTCATAGCTGATTCTAAAGATTCTCCAAGAGGAGTGAACTTTCACTTTTTATCCCAAGATTTGTATTCTGGCTTCTTTTGGAATGGTTCGGATGACTTTTGTTCTGAAGCTTTAATGGCTTGGGAACCAAGAGTTAGATTTTAGGCTAGTGCCTTTGATGGGGCACAGATAGTGTCAACAATGCCATTTGTGATGATGCCTTTGTTCTTGTTCCAATTATTGTTCTTATCTTTGGAACTAGATCCAGATTCATATTTGTCCTTTTGAAGTGTGATATCTCCTTTCTTGACAAGTACTTTCTCAATCTTGATTGCATTATCTACCAGTTTGTCAAAAGATGTATGATCTTGCATTTGTAATGGGTAGTTGATCTCTGGGACAAGGTTATTGATAAAGATTTTGAGTTTCTCCATTTCAAGAATTGGTCTAGCATATAGAGAGAACTTCTTTCACCACCTCTTGAGGAATGTTAGGAATGGTTCTCCTGGATATTGCTTGAGGTTACAGATATCGATCATGGTGACCGGGTGTTGAATATTGTAGGAGTATTGTTGATAAAATAGTTTAATCAACTCCTCAAAAGTTTTAATCATAGGAGGCAATCTAGAAAATCAATGAATGGATGCTCCACCCAGAGATCTAGGAAAGAGGTGCATCAGATAGGTCGGTTCATGCATGAACTCCATGGATTGTGTATAGAACTCTCTGACATGATCTTGAGGATCAAAGTGTCTGTCATATTTATCATACTTCGGCATCTCCACTCTTTTTGGAAATGGCGGCATGTACAAGTCTTTGTCAAATGGAAAAGGACATAGAGCCTCCATGGAGAACTCCTTGGGTTCCTTCTCTATTTCGAATTTATTCAGTTTGACTTGTAAAGCATGCATCTATTTCATCATGGCCATTATCAGAGTTTCTTCCTCATGTGTGATGATATCTTCGACATTAAAATTAGGAGGAAGCTTAGCTCCTTGATGAGCTAACTCCAAAAAGTATGTTTCTCTATTTTCTTTCAAGAAATGCCTCATCATTTTCTTGAATTCATCATCATTTTGGTATCGAGCAATTTCTTCAGGTGTGGGTTCCTGATTTGCACCATGTTGGGAATGAGCTCCCTGAAAGCTGTGATTCATCCCTGCTTGAGACATGGTAGGAGTTCTAGGACTCCCTGAGATAGATCGAGGAGGATTTTGTTGATTACCTCCGTGGGTTGATGGAGGAGGTATGTAACCATTTTTCAATCAAAAGTTGCCAAGACCGTCATCCTCGTAAAGACCAGAATTGATGAGTTGCTCAAGAGTTGGACCTTGGATATTAGTCAAAGGTAAGGTTTGAGATGTCTCTCCTAATTTCTTGTGTGAGGAAGCTCTGGTTTCCACCATTAACCTTAGGTGAAGTGAAGAGAATAGGATGAAGACAACTGAAGAATGATTTGATGCAAGAAAATTAGATGACACAACCTTGTCAAGATTATGATTGGTTTGAAGATTTGATTAGACACGGGTGAAGGATACTGTGCCCTGGATGTATGGGTAGATTGCCCAAAAGATAGCGGACATGAGTTCACAACACTTAGTTTGTTTTTGAAGATTTGATAGAAGATTGATAGATCTGACAAGGTTTTGACACAAGGTGAAAAGGACTCAAATTGATTAAACAGAAGGCTGAATCAGATTCAAAAGGCCACTTTTAGAAAATGATAGGATTCTCAATAGCTACTGCTCTATTCCTGACACAGTGATTTGTTCAACAGATTCTAGATTTATGCTAAAAAAGCTAAGTATCTAGAAATTTTGACAATTTTCTGACAACTTTTCAAAATGTTCCCAAACGACACTTTGCAGACTCGTACGATAGTGGGCATGCTATGAAATGATAGTTGAAAAGCTCGTACGATAGTTGCTAGCAAGATTTGACTTTTTGAATTTGACTGGCAGAAAGACTCGTATGACACTAGGCTCTTTACCATACGACAGTTGGGTAGTAATGAAAAGACATTTGATAAAAACTCGTATGACTTTTTAATCTCCTAAGATGACTTTTGACTCCAGAAAGGAATTTCACTTCAAATTTTGCAAATTTAGGGTTCTCAATTTTGGATTGTTTGCAAATGGTACTATCCAGATTTGAAGAGTAGACCAGATTTATTCATTTTTAGTAACCAAATAGATAAACTAGCATGAAAAACAACAAGCAAGTGATTTCAAGCATGTCTGAAAACAATGAACAATGGCAAAAGAAACCTTGTGCATGAACAATCAAGTGACTGAATTGTGCTAATCTCTGAGAGTGCTAATTGTGTATGTTCAAAAAAGTTTTGCAATAATGCACATATTCCTGAAAATGAAGATTTGGCCTTGCTATGGTTTTTAGTAATGGTATGACTTTGCAACTTTTATGATCCAAAGGGGTGAACTCCAATCCCGGTGCACCAGGGTTTTGACACAGTTTGAGAATTTAATCAATCAAGAGTTGCTAGGGAGATCCGAAAACCCAACAATGAACCACACCTATGAAGATTTCTTCCACAAAGACATTTATATAGCGGTTGTCACTACCACGGCGAAAATGGCTATTACCGCTTGAGGTTCCGTCAACATGGTTGACCCAATTAAGGGAATGTCCACTATGGTTAACCCTCTCTAAAGGTGACTCACAAGATATACCACATGGAGACTGGTTCCAGATTCAAGGATTTGGGTTTCTGGTACTATCCAAAAAGGAAGTAAAGCATAATCCCTAGCCTTTTCACTTTTAACCCAAACAAAGCAGATAGATAAATCTGACAGGCTAAGACTAAGATTATCTCACAAAGATCTATGATGTCAACCCCTCGTGATCTATCAACCTCTCTGAAGAGAGAATGCCTCGATCAAAAGTTGAAGACACACAGATCTAGTGGAACATGAGACTCCCTCAGTATCCTCCCTACCTACAAGGGTTCCTTCGTTGAGAAGAGTTTCACTGGAAACTCACTCTCTCAAGAGCCACAAATAGTGTTCATAGGGCCTATTTACTGTGTAACAAAGATGCTGAAAGAAAATCTATGTTCATTTTTAGAGCCCAAATGAAGTCTGTGATAAGAAACAATAAAAGTCACTCAAGCTAGACAAATGAGATGTTCATTTTAGATCCAAAATCAAAGTCTTATCAGCTGAGAAGATTACCTGAATTCCTCGCAATGTGCTTAGTAAATTTTTACATGTTTTTAGCAATTCTTGCACTTTTTCCAATCAAAACTAGCAGGAGTCAATAAAAAATAGAGAATTTCAATTGTTAAGATTAGCCGTTAGTCAAAATTTGAAAATCAAATTTGATAAAATACTCTAAAAAATGAAATGACAATGAAAACCTGGTGCCAAAACTTGTACGACAATGGGTCTGCTTCTAGACGACAGTCCAGAAACTCATACGACACTAGGTGTATGATGATACGACAACTAAACTTCCAAATGATAGTGCATACACTCTGGCATGATTCTCGATCCAATAGACTATCGTATGATAGTGGGTATAGTCTAAGATGACTTTTGTCAGAAACTCATATGAAAATTGTACGGACAAAATTTAAAAATTAAAGTTTTGGCTCAGAAATCGAGAAGAAAAGATAGAAATTGATAGAATCGAATTGGAAACCCGTATTAGGGCCCCACGGTGGGTGCCAGAAATGTGTGTGTGAATTTTGTACTTGATCTGTAGACACAACACTTCAGTAAAATATTAGAGGTTAGCAAAAATGAAAGCTGTAATTAATTGAAAGATAAACTAACTAGGCGATTTACTGCCTTCTAATAGGTGCAAGTATGATGTTCTCAGATTGTAATCGAGATCAGTGACCTTGACGACACCTAAATGGAGGATTTGAATACAAAATCTAGATATGTAATGAATGCAATTAATCTATCTTTTTTTATTTTTAGATGCAATTGTGATGAAAAATGATATGAAATCTATGATATGTAAAAACTGATATGATATAATAATCTAGAAATGAAATTCTAGTATGATATGCAATGCTATGTAAAATAATGATGATCTCACAAACTTGAATTCCCAAGATGATTCTTCAAGCTTCAATCGTTCAAATTCTTCAAATTTGATATGCTATGATTCCTGTAGAGTAAGTTTGCAAATTCATGAGATGATTTGTGAAGAGCTGAGGTCTTAATTTATAGAAATCCAGGGCTTTGGAGGTGCATGAAAAAAAGCCATAAATCACTCAAATAACTCAGGTTGATTTTTGAGTTATTTTTTAAATAAAAGATAATTAACTCACAAAAACATGCAAAAGCAGAGTTCAACTCAAAATAGAGTTTTGATAATTGATAGTTGTCTGCTTTTTTGATTGTGCATGTTTTGTTTATGAATTAATTTAATAATAAAGTGATTTATTTCCAACTTAACTGATTTTGAAAAATAAAACAATTGATTTATGCGTTAATCAATTATTTTTCAAACTTTTATTCAAAAACAATATTATTAAAAATTGACAACTTGCTTTAATTAATTAAATAAAAATTGAATCAATTATTCATAGGATTTTGGATTTATTGTCAAAATTAAATAATACAATTAGGAATAAATAGAATTAACTTCAATTAAATAATTAAGTTGCAGAATTAAATCTAATTAATTAAATATTTAGAATATTCAAATAATCAAACTTTAGGATAAATAGGATTTATCGTCAAATAATCATTAAATTAAGGATAATTATGATGAATAGGAATATTACTAGGAATATTCCCCGATGCCGAATTTGAGATAATCAATTAGGATTCGATGATGTGCCGATGTGCCTTAGGTTAGGGCTTCGATGTCGATTTCATTTGATGTGTCGATATAGAAGATTAATGAACTTATAGCCCATTTTTGGGGTATTACATATTGTAGGCTGGATAGGGTATATGTTGACTCCTCTTCTCTTTGAGTCTCTCATACTTCCATTATATATCCTGTGAATGTGATTCCTACTAGTATTTATGATCACTCTATCATATCCACTACTATTGGTATTGAAGAGCCTCTCATAGGTGAAATGAGGTGTAGGAAGAATAACCTGTTGAAGTTAAATGTTTCCCTTCTCCATGATCAGGATGTAATCGAAACTATTACAATGAATACTTTCCTGTCTAAATTTGGCAACTAGGAATGGTCCCCTATTGTGCAATGTGATTAGATGGTAGGTGTGTGGAGAAAGATGTTTCAAATCATTGGAAAGAAGAAATCAATTGACAAAAGGGATAAAGAGGCAAGTTTCCAAAGAGAGATCAATGAGATTGAGATGCAACTTCAATAAAAAGGTCAAGATAGGGAGCTGGAGGAAAGACTAATTGGTACAAACATAGAACTTAGGAAATATCAGAATTATGAGATCTAGGGCTAGAGGATAAGAGAAATAATGAATTTTCTTAAAGAAGAATATAGAGGGACTAAGTACTTCTTTAATATCATTAGATCAAAAAAGAAGAGGGAACTCATTGATAAAATCCAAATTGAAGGAGGCCTTGTTAGTCCAAAGATCATATTACTGAGAGGGGGGTGAATCAATAATCAACCAATTATTCAACCTTTTAACCTCTTAATCTTTATAACAACATTCACAAGATTAACTTAATAGTAGAAAATGAAAATCATAACCATAAGAACATCCACATTACAATGAAAAATTTGACACAAATATTTATCTCATGGAAACCCAATTTGGGAGAAAACCACGGTGGGAATTAGCACCTACTAAATGATGTACTCTTCTGAAGTATGCCTTGTGAGGAGCTTAACCCTACTAGGAGTTTATAAAAGCATTTTTAGGTGCTACCCGGTTAAGAGGTTTACCTCTATCCCTATTAGATGCTTTATCCTATCAAGAGTAGCCTTGTTAGAGGACTTTAGACACAAGATTATGTGCCACCCTGTTAAAGGATTTACAATAAGGACCTGCTAGGATCCACCCGATTAAGGGATTTGGACTGCTACAACTATTAGGGAACAAAAGAAAGAATTGTTTTTAGAATATAACTACCTCTTCTTAATCAAATCCATTGAAGCACACAATCTCTTCACAACACATTTAACTTTTTCCTAGCTTGATTGCAACTCCTACTTTACAACCGCACTTTCCCAATACATGATCAACACACTTTGTTAGGAATAGTCCCAAGAGATAACTGAGAGGGGGGGTGGTGAATCAGTTATCTACAAGATTCAATTCTTTATCCAATTAAGTATACTTAAACATAAAGCATAAACACAATGAAAGAACACTTGAACACAAAACCAATATTTTGGTTACGAGGAAACCCAAATAGGTAAAAACCCTGGTGGGACTTGATACCCACTAATATTCTGTACTAGTGTATAATGATCCTTGTTAGAAGATCCTTTACCCTATTAGGAGTAGCTTTAAAAAATATTAAGTATGGTAGACCTGGTCAAGGATTGGACCTTGTTAGGAGTCTTTTACAATTGTCCCTATTAGGGGAGAGGACGCACTATCTGAGAGCTCACTGCTCAAATGGGCGAAGGTTACAACCTTCTAAATAATAGATATACACTATATCTGGATCTTAGTGAACTACGCTTTGACCTGCTATTTGGATCAGTTCTAATGAATAGCACAAGTAATTTACTTGGTCACATAGACCTTCTTCTGATGGCTCAACACTTCGTACACTCTTCTCTTCTCTTCTTAATCAACCATGAACCACACTTCAGCAATCACAAATGACTACCTATAAATATCTTTCCTCCAAATGATATAATCAAGTCAGCCTATTAGAACCACCTTGAAATCATATTAGAGAAACCATAATAAACTCCAACAAACATTCCGTCAGCTCTATTATGCACACAACTCATTCTAGGACCTGTTTAATAAAATAATTGTAGACGCACACTACACACGGTCGGCTCTACAAAATCAACTGGAACTTTCTCTGTAAGCTGAATTAACTTATGTGCTCTTAACTAAACATCAATAACACTTCTCCAAGCTTAACTCCAAGGGTGCATACCCTCAAGAGAGGCACAAATCAAGAACCAATAAAATCTCTGTCAGCTATTTTGAACAAACACTGGAAACTGCTATTGGCAAATAACAACTACATAACTTCACTTGCGTTCATCATCAGACTATGTGTCCATAACTAAAACATCACTAACATGTCTTCAACATATATCCAAGTGTGCAAGGCTCCATGATAACTATACAGACAACTATACACAGAACACTATCTGTTACTATGTCAGGAACACTGCTGACCCCAACTGCAATATAACTATCTATGCTAATAGTTAACCTTTGCACCCATGATATCATGCTGATATCATGCCCATGCTACATATATTTAAAGCTTACTACATAAGACTTCCATGCATGCTACTTTCCATATGTTGTAATCAATGACAAACATATAGTCAGTACTGGTCTGCTGACAAATCTCCAACAATCTCCCCCTTTGGAATTGATGGCAACATGTGGAATGAAAAAACACCACCAACCTAAATGAACATTCCTTTTATAACATTCTCGATTTCCTCTTCAAAACTCCCCCAAAGATGAATCCTCCATCTACTGTAATATTATCTAATATTCTCCATTTCCTCAACTGTACTTTTGTCATAATTGAATGCTTCTCCCCCTTAGTATATTACTCCTCTTTTACTTCTATTTTTCATGACTCTATATATACTCCCCCTTGGACATAAATGGAAAAGGGTGCCATTCATTTTAAGCACTGGTAATACTCCTGAGGTAGAGTAGTCAGGCTTCCACCAATCCCAGAGGACTAATGCCTTTCCTAAGGTAGAGTAGTCAACTCACATAGTCCAACTTGACTTCTTTCTTTGCCACTTTCTCTCTTAGGAAGTGATACTTGATCTCAATGTGCTTTGTCTTTGCATGCATCAAAGGTTTCTTTGACATATTGATAGTGCTAGTGTTATCACAGTGAATAACAATATGATAATCAATCTGAATTCCAAAATATTTTATCATCTGATTGATCCAAACAATTGCAAAACAATTCAAGGCTACTGCAACATACTCCGCTTCTGTTGTTGACTGAGAAATACAATTTTGTTTCTTTCTTGTCTAAGTGACAAGTCTATTACCAAGAAGTACTCTTTCTATCATCAACACATCCTGCCCAATCTGCATTAGTGTACACATGAAGCTCAACATTTTCTGAACTAGGATACCATAGACCATAATCTATAGTGCCTTGCAAGTATATGAATATTCTCTTTACTGCCATGAGGTGACTTCATTTAGGTTCTACTGCAAATCTTCCAACTATGCCAACTGCATTTGAAATATTAGGTCTAGTCTGAGTAAGACATATGAGTTTACCAATCATATACTTATACAATGTTATATCTACTATTGGTGAGTCATCTTCTTTTGTAAGCTTGCATCCAGTGATCATAGGAGTTCCTACTGGCTTGAAATCATCCATTTTGAATTTCTTCAGTATCTCTTTCACATACTTTGATTGATTAATGAAAATCCCTTTTCTATCTACTGCACATTTAGTCCCAAAAAGTACTTGATAGGACCAATCATACTCATCTCAAACTCATTCTACATTTCTTTGGCAAATTCAGCACTAAGTTTGTCATTACCTCCAAAGATAATGTCATCAAAAAATATAGCTACAAGTAATAAACCTTCAGATGTCTCTCTAATGAATAGATTACAATCTACTGCTCCTTTCTTGAATCCAATCTTTGTTAAGTATCCATCTAGTCTCTCATACAATGCTCTAGGGGCTTGCTTAAGTCCATAGAGGGCCTTCTTCAATCTGCATACCATATCAGGTCTATCTAATAAGGTGAATCCTTCAGGCTTCTCAATGTATACTTCTTTTAAGTCTCCATTCAAGAATCATGATTTGACATCCATCTGATAAAATTTGAAGTTTTTAACTATAGCATAAGCTAAAAACAACTTAATAGCTTCTAATCTACTCATAGGTGAAAATGTGTCTGAATAATCAATGCCTTCTCTTTGCACATATCCTTGACATACTAATCTTGCTTTATTTCTTAATACTGTACCATCTTCATTCATCTTGTTTCTAAATATCCACTTTGTTCCAATCACATTTTTATCACTCAGTCTTGGAACTAGTTCCCAAGTGTCATTCTTAATACTATGATCAAGTTCTTCTTTCATAGCATCATGCCAATCTGAATCCTTACAAGAATCTTCAACACTTAAAGGTTCAATCTGAGATAGTAAACATACCGCATCATTGCTAACTAAGTTCTTTGCTTGTGATCTTGTTAAGACTTTGTCACTCTGATCTCCAATGATGTCTTCCTTGGAATGATTTCTTGATGTAAAATTTGGAACTTTAGGTGATGCTGATTCATCAGCCTTAGGATAATTTTCTTCACTTGTCTTAGGGTCATTGAACAACACATCAATACTATCAAACATTTCTTCAATAATTGTCTCACTATTAGAGGGTCTAGGTTCTTTTTCAATCATGGGTGAGTAATCATGATATCTTTCTTGAATCATAAACTTTTCATCAATATTTACATGAGAACTTTTAATAATCTTTCTTAATCTTAAATTGAAACATCTATAAGCTTTACTTTTAGTAGAGTAACCAAGGAAAATACCTTCATCACTTCTTGCATCAAAATTGCCTACTGCTTCAACCCTCTTGATGTAGCACTTGCTTCCAAAGATTCTGAAGTATTTTACTATGGGAACATTACCAAACCATAGCTCATAAGGTGTTTTGTCAGTGCCAGGCCTTAATTGAATTCTATTGATGGTATAGACTATTGTCTTGACCGCATCTCTCCAATAGGTGTGTGCAACATTTCCTTCTATCATAATGGTGCACGCTGTATCAAGAATGATCCTATTCCTTCTCTCTGCAATTCCATTCTGTTGAGGTGTTATAGGTGCACTTAACTGTCTCTTTATGCCATGTTCTTCACAGCACTCATAAAATCTGTCAGAGGTGAATTATCCTCCTCTGTCTGGTCTCAAACATTTTATCTTTAATCCAGACTCATTCTCAACCTTAGCTTTCAATATTTTGAACTTATCAAATTCTTCTGACCTATCTTTTAAAAATGCAACCCACATCATCGTAGTAAAATCATCAACAAAAAAAATGAAATACCTTTCACCATAGTATGATCTTGTTTGAGTTGGACCACATAAGTCTATATGAATCAGATCTAACTTGTTCTTTGCTGAATTCTGCTTGCTCCTGAATGAATTTCTCACAATCTTTCCCATCACACATTCCCTGCATATAGTATCAATTGGATTTTCTATGCTAGGAAGATCTCTTATTGCCTTTACATGGCTTATCTTCACTATGTTATCAAAATTGATATGACATAGTCTTTTATGCCATAACCAACTGTCATCAACTTTAGCAACAAAACAACTTGCTTTTGAATTGAGTTGAAAAACATTACCTCTTGTCTTTGTGCCTGATGCAATCATAACACCATCTTTGTTGTTAATGATGCATCTGTCATCTTTGAACTCCAACTGATAGACTTTACCAAGTAACTGTCCAACACTGAGAAGGTTATGTTTCAAACCATCAACATAAAGAACATCATTAGTACTGTTCTTTCCATCCAAAGTGATGGCTCCTCTACCAACTATAGGTTTAGGAGTGTTGTCTCCAAATCTGACCATACCTATATTGTATTTTCCAAATGAACAAACTTTCCTTTATCACTTGTCATGTGATGTGAACAACCACTATCTATAATCCAGTCTATTCATATATCTTCTTGGGAAACCAAAGCTAGCTCTTGATTTACTTTCTCATTTTTAGGAACTGACTTACTATTCATTTTGTCTACAATAGAAATGAATCCAATTTCTTCTTCACCTGATTCTTCATCTGAAACTCCATCTCCAACATAGTAGCATTCCTTAGAATACTTAGGCGTGTAATCCTTTTTGAACTTTTTAGCTCTAGTGGGACACTTAGATGCAAAGTGACCAATCTGATTACATGAAAAGCACTTAAATGGTAATTGACCTTCATATTTTCCTTTTCCTTTCTTTTTCTCTTTTGGAAATCATAGCAATAAAATCATCTAGTGTTTTATCTTCATCATCATCATCAAAATTACTAGAAGTGTTTGTAGATTTCTTACCATGAACTATTGCTTTGAAAGTTGTTTCACTCTTTGGTTCTGTCTTCAATCTTGAAATCTCAAAAGTTGAGATGTTGTTGATCAAGGTCTCTCTCTTGAAATTTGATGTAAGCTGCATGGTCTCATCAAGGACATTGATCTTGCTTTCATATTCTGGAGTAAGAGTAGTCATCAACTTATCCATAATGTCCTCCTCTAAAATCTCTCCACCATTGTTCCCGATTCCAGCAACTGCTTCATTAATCCTCTGATTGTAAGCTCTGATGTTTTCTTCAGGCAGCATCTCTAATGCATTGTATCTTTTCTTGCATTTCTTTCTGCGTGCATCCTTTGCTTGTTTGTCTCCTTCAAATGTGTCTTCTAGGTACTTCCATATTTTATGGGTTGTATCTATCTTTTTTACTTCTGAAAATTCACCATTAGATAGGGTGATGATAATGGCTTCTTTAGAAATAGCATTATGATGAAACAATTTCTTTTGTATGTCAATAGAATCATCTTTTCCAAGGTCTTCTAGGGTAGGAATCTTGGCTTCTTTGATGGTTACATTAAGAACTTCAAAAGCAATGCACTGCAAATGGGTTACCATCTTGTTCTTCCAATCAAGATAATTTTCTCCATCAAACTTAGGACTTTCTTTCCTGAATTACACCATCTAATCAAC
The DNA here is from genome assembly GCA_027943335.1 of Chamaecyparis obtusa. Classification (NCBI taxonomy): domain Eukaryota; kingdom Viridiplantae; phylum Streptophyta; class Pinopsida; order Cupressales; family Cupressaceae; genus Chamaecyparis; species Chamaecyparis obtusa. Next base: position 392,881 of record BSBK01005788.1, read on the forward strand.
CTCAAGTTGTTAAAATTTCTCTCTGAGGCACTTGGCTCTGATACCAATTGTTAGGAATAGTCCCAAGAGATAACTGAGAGGGAGGGGTGAATCAGTTATCTACAAGATTCAATTCTTTATCCAATTAAGTATACTTAAACATAAAGCATAAACACAATGAAAGAACACTTGAACACAACACCAATATTTTGGTTACGGGGAAACCCAAATAGGTAAAAACCTTGGTGGGACTTGATACCCACTAATATTCTGTACTAGTGTATAATGATCCTTGTTAGAAGATCCTTTACCCTGTTAGGTGTAGCTTTACAATATATTAAGTACAGTAGACCTAGTTAAGGATTAGACCCTATTAGGAGTATTTTAAAATTGTCCCTATTAGGGGAGAGGACGCACTATCTGAGAGCTCACTGCTCAAATGGGCAAAGGCTACAACCTTCTAAATAACATATATATACTATATCTAGATCTTGGTGAACTACACTTTGAACTGCTATCTGGATCAGTTCCAATGAATAGCACAAGTACTTTACTTGGTCACATAGACCTTCTTCTAATGGCTCAACATGTTGCACACTCTTCTTCTCTACTTAATCAACCATGAACCACACTTCAGCAATCACAAATGACTGCCTATAAATATCTTTCCTCCAAATGATATAATCAAGTCAGCCTGTTAGAACCACCTTGAAATCATATTAGAGAAACCATAATAAACTCCAACAAACATTCTATCAGCTCTATTATGCATGCAACTCATTCTGGGACCTATCTAATAAAATAATTGTAGACACACGCTACACACTGTCAGCTCTACAAAAACAACTAGAACTTTCCATGTAAGCTGAATTAACTTATGCACTCTTAAATGAACATCAATAACACTTCTGCAATCTTAACTCCAAGGGCTCGTACCCTCAAGATAGGTGCAACTCAAGAACCAATAAAATCTCTTTTGGCTCTTCTTAACAAACACAGGAAACTGCTACTAGCGAATAGCGACTGCATAACTTCACTTGTGTTCATCATCAGACTATGCATCCATAAGTAAAACATCACTAAAATGCCTTCAACATATATCCAAGTGTGCAAGGCTCCATGATAACTATATGGACAACTATACACAAAACACTATCTATTACTCTATCAGGAACACTGTTGACACCAATTGCAATATAACTATCTGTGCTAAGAGTTAACCTCTGTGCCCATGATATCATGCTGATATCATGTCCATGATACATATACTGAAAGCTTACTACATAAGACTTCCACGCATGCTACTTTCCATATGTTATCATCAATGACAAACATACAGTCAGTACTAGCCTGCTGGCAAATCTCCAACACACTTAACTTCCAACTTCATCCATTATATATTGAACTATTAAGTCCACCACCTTAATCAAGCCCTAAATATGAAATAGATTTAAATTTAAAATATCCTGCTCAGATCCAACATGCCACAAAACAAATTTCAATGTACAAAACAATTTTCCAAGACTGTGTCAGCCAATACAATGATTTACATAGAATTTTGTGTCAAGGGGTCAAAAATGTTTTGGTCAAATGCATGCTTCCTCTAAAATCTTCTCCACACATTAGAATTGAACAATGTTATGCTAGATCATCACCTCCAATCATGAAGACACATCACTAAATCATGAACAACTCAACCGATTCCACCACAACCTCAACACCAATCGCTGATCAAAGATTTAACAACTGACACTCAAGAACACAAACACTTTAACTTGTTAACAACTCTGTCTCTACTCATTGATCACCTATCCTGCACACCAGTCACTCAAATTATTTATGGTCACAACCATAGCTTCTACATATTATCAAGAATATTCTCTTGTGACTGCGCCATAAAATCCATCAAAAATTTGACAAACCAATCAAATCACCTATCACCTGTCACTAACTATTGTAGCAGTTCCACTGATAACTATCATCTGATCATAACTTGCTTACCAGTCTGCGGTCATGCATTTATCATTCAGAGACATCCCCAAGTCTCTCATAAGGATCGCTACAAGTGAAACTCATCGCAACAGATTGATCAACATACTTATACTTAACAACATACTAGGAACGCTGGGTCAATACTTGACATCAATGACAACCCAATAAATGATCATCACACAAACAAATCTTTATCATGACAACACTAGAAATTACTTGCCATCACTGCATAAGTTATGGAAAAAGGCCTGTCAGGTGACAATAAAAAATATTAGGGGATTTCTATGTTTTTTTATAATAATATGTTTTCTTTAGAGCACATGGTTGAAAATCAAAGAACTCTAGAAAAATATGCAAAGATGATTCCCAATAAAGTGTCTACTGAGGAAGCCAAGATAGTAAACAAGAATATACATTTAAGTGAGATTGATGAGGCTATTAGATCCATGGATAATGTAAAATCTCTAGGACTAGATGGTCTCCCAATTGAATTTAATAAACAAAACATTGAATGGATTAGTCGAGAACTGTTGGCTCTATACAAAGATTATTTTGGAAGAGGCACACTTGGTGAAAACATTAACAATGGTATAATTAAACTTCTACCCAAGAGTGGGGACAAGAATCAAGTGAGGAATTGAAGACCAATCAATCTTCTAAACCTCTCCCATAAAATCATTTCCAAATTGCTTGCAAGAAGGATTATGAACTTATTAAGGAAAATCATCTCTGTAACAAAAACATGATTCATCAAAGGGAGATATATTCTGGAAAATTTAATCACCATTTGGGAAGTTGTGAATTGGGCCAAATATGATGGAAAGAATGTTGGCATGATCTTACTTGACTTTGAGAAATCATATGATAGGGTGGAGTTTCCTTTTGTCACAAGTATGCTTCAAGCCTTTGGTTTTCACCCATATTATTGTAAATGGATCTCTATACTCTTTAAGGATTCTTCTATAGTTATTGAAGTTAATGGTGAAATATTTGACCCTATCTCACTCCGGAGATCCATTAGACAAGGCTGCCCAATTGGTCCAACCTTGTTTGTCATTGTAACATATGCATTATTCTACATATTGAGAAATTTAGAACTGGGACCCTCGATAAAAGGTATATCTCTTCCAAATAACAAGGAGTTGATTAATGCACAATTTGTTGATGATACCTCATTTTTCCTAGAGATTTATTTTGATAACTTTGATAATGTTATGAGGAGGCTTCAATTATTTTGTCAAGCCTTGGGAGATAAATTTTATCCTCACAAGTCTACTGTGTTAGGCTGGTGTGAGAAAGCCCCAAATTGGCTCATGCATAGGGGATGGTTTTGGAATGGGCCCAACACCATAGTTAGATATCTTGGAATCCCATTTTCTATAGATCCTTTGATTAAAGATATTTGGTAGTGGATTTATTCAAAAATTAAAAGAAAGCACACTAAGTGGTAGACAAACATGTTATCTCTTATTAGGAGAGTCCAAGTAGTTCAGAAGGTGTTGTCTTCACATGCTATTTATTATGCATCCTCTTGGATATTTAATAACTACCAAACCAATCAACTAGAAAATATTTTGATGGTTTCCTTTGGTCTGATGGATTTGGAAACAATAAGAGACATTGTGTGAAATGGGACTCAGAGACTTAAAGTCACATGAGATAGCCCTTGCCTCTAAATGGATCTTTAAAAGTTCACAAGGTAATGAACTATGGAAAGTATTGGTCAGAAATAATATCAATAGGTCTAGAATTAATAAGGGTAAATATTGGAAAGATGTTCCTCTCTGTGATATTGTGCTTGGTTAATTTGAATTGAATTCTTTGGGTCTAATGTTTTTGTTTCCTTATGGAGATCCTAGACTTGAGTGAGACCACTACTCTATTCCAAGGGTGTTGTGGGAGGTCCTCCTACATATTTTCTCATTGATAGATCTATCTGTTGGGGCATATATCTCAATGATAAACTTTTGGCATTAACTCAATGTTGTTCAACCAAGGCATGAAATGATAAATGTATTATTCTTATCATCAACATTTTGTTTGACAATTGACTGGGGAACTAGGAGCATACCAGGGATAAATATGGGTTAACTCAAACACAAAAGAAAACATATACATTAGTTTATAAAGATACTGGTATGTTTTTTCCTATATTTTTTTTTAACTATGATTAGTTTCTCAATCAATTGAAGTGGGCTGATGGTAATATGTTCTTTGTATTTCAAATAAGAAAATTTATAATATGTTAAAGGATGATGACTCCATATTTAAGTAGATCAATTAAAGTTGGAATCTTAGTTGGTCAAACTCTAGATGGCACCTTATGCTTGATCTATTTTGGAATTTCCTCATGGAATCCAAGATAACATGCTTTAGATGGATTTTGTTGCTTAAGAAACTTGTTGTAGGGTTTGTGCTTTCCTTTGTTGGTATGGATCTTGTGCTATGTTCTATTTGTTTTTGTTTTGAATCCTTTGAACATCTTTTCTTTGAATGTAAATATGCCTCGAAGATTTGGTCCATTTTCCTTGGTAAGTTTATTGTTTGGAATAACAGACCTAACTTATCTTGGCTGGTTTTACTGAACCCTTTGGTCTTAATATGAATAAATTTTTGTTTTCTCTTACTATTGAGATTTTGTGGTTTCTTTGGAATTGGAGAAATGAGGATTTATTCCAAAAGAGAAAGAGGGTTCTTACTGAGTTTAACATTAAATTCACATATTTTTACATAATGTCTCACATCTTTTTCATGCTGGAAGTTCTTAAAGACATATTCATGATCCTAGTCTAAGAAGGTGTGATGACTCTATACAAAGAGGACATTATTTCTGCCCATGAATTTGATACCTACTCTGATATGCTAAACTAAGAAGAGTTCGAGAGCCTAAAATAATACACTAAAGAGAAGCATATTGCTATTGACAAGGAAAACAAAATGATTAGAGAAAACATAGAAGCTAGTGGCCCTTATTGGCAAGATTCAGCTAACATTCAACCAACATATGATCCACCTATCAGGGCCTTCGAAGGAGATAAAGAAAAATGCAACAATAGTGTTATAGGTCAACAAGATTAATATGGAAAAAGACTTTCATTATGTTCTTTTTTGTAAAATCATGTAAATGTTTTGTATAGATCTCTATGGGCAGTTATAGTTTATAAGACCAACATGCAGGTAGAAGGTATAGATAGGAAACTGACTATCTCAATATAGTTATACCATGACTTATCTTTTTTGATGTGATCAGTTTATAAACTACTTTATTATAAAAAATGAGTGTTGATTAGTGTCCCTTTCATCCAGCCATAGCTCTCAAGATTTTTTCTTCCAAAATGTTTCTTCCTTGGATAAAAGATCCTCATACCTACTCAACAGTTTGTTTTCTTGGATATAATTACCTTGGTCCATACCATGTTTGATAACTTCTCGACTAAGAGAAGTGATTTCTTCTACACATTCTTTTTATTTGAACATCTTTTTAAAGTGATTCTGATTCCATTGAAGAATATTATATTTTATTCTTTTTAATTTGGTGCAGAAGAAATACATTTTAGAAACCTAGATATTAACTAAGTCTAAAAATTCTAGATCCCACAACCATATTTTCTCAAATTTAAAGACACACCTCTTTGGCTTTGCTACCTCCTCAACATCCAAGGCTACCAAAAAATGGTTAGACCCACTATTGGGTAGGATAGATACATAGAAGTTTCCATGGAAGAGAAAATATTTTCTGTGAAAAGGAACTTATCTAATTTCTCATCTATAATGTTGAACCTAATAAACCTTTAGTTTTTCTAGGTGTAGCAACCATTGGTTGCAAATATTTCGATTAGGTTAGTGCTTTGGATCCAATTTTTAAAATCTATCTATTCTTGTGTTTGTATAGAAGAGCCTTCTCTTTTTTCATAACTTTTTAATATTACATTATGATCCCCTTATGATAATTGACCCTTCATGGTTAATGTTAAGGAAGCCACCAATCTCCCTCCATAATTCTTTCTTACTTAATGTAGGGACGGGGCCATAAATGTTGATGAGATAAAAACTTTAATTGTTCCTAAGACTCTTTACCCATCCTCTTTTCCAATTATTATTATTGATTATGTTCTTATAGGTTACCTTCCTAGGATTCCAAATGACTATAAGACCCCTCAACAATCCTTCTTTTGGCATACTGTGAAATGTTTAGATACCTAAACTCTTACTGAAATTGGATGCTTAATCTATGCTCATCTTAGTCTCCCGAATCATGACCATTTCTTCCTAAAAAGTATTCAAAGAAAATTTTAGAAGACACTTCTTGTTAGGGGCATTCAAGCCCCTAACATTCCAAGTGATGACCTTCATTTATCTATGGGAAGGCACTTCCCCTTTCTAGTATGTAGAAGTGAGGTAATCATAAGTTGATCCTCAGCTGTTCCATCCTGGTTAAGCAATACAATGGTAGAATTTCTCCCACTATTTTTGGGAATTTTACTGTTGGAAATTTGGCTAAGTAGGATATCATGATGTTGTCATTATGGAAACATATATTCAGCATTAAGACATGGTCTAAGGAGGAAGTTCTGGATGAGAACTTATGAAAATTGTCTAAGTATACCAATGTTTATCTATCTACACATAGACTATTTTGATCAAAGAAGTTCACAGGAGTACTTTCAGTGCATGTACACTTGAACACAATTTATATAAGGTATATTGAACCTACACCTAAGAGTGCAAGATTATATGAAACGTATGAACAAATATATCAATGTTTTACAGAGATAGTGTTGAGATGACCAGAACAGAGCAACGATCAGTAATTGATTATATTAAGTTAAGGGATTTTTTTTTTATCAAAATAATGACTTGAATAATTAGGGATGACATTGTAGATGTTAACCCTAAGGCAAAAATAAGTGATTTTATGTTTTGGGAAGCTTGTAATGAATTGAAAGTTCATAGTAAGGTTATTTTTGTAATAAGCTTGTATATAAGAAATAAACTTGTAATGCGAAGAGATATGAAAGTATGTATGTAAGAAATCAAGTAAGACATCAAGTAATGTATTGATGTGTTATGAAAAATCTGATATATGACTAGATCAGTGCAAGTTGATAACAAGTTTTGTGAAAAGACTACAAAGCTAGATCAGAATATTGAAGATATTCAACAGCAATAAAAGGTTTTTGTATTCTACCTTTTTTATTAGAGAATATCATTGTATATTGCATGTTTGGATAGTGAGCTCATCTTACATACATTCATGTTTTGTAATACCAACTCCTAACAGAGTTGAGGCTTCTAATAAGGCCTAAAGTCCTTTAATTAGGACAAAGACACTATATAGATGTAATATACTCCTAACAGGGTCAATATCTTTAACCAAATACTTTTGATTAGTGGATCATTTGTGGGTATCATCCCCATTGGGTTTTCCCTTGGCCAAGGTTTCCTCGAGAACAATTATGGTGTTATGAGTTATTTTATTTTATGGTTGTGCTTATTATTTAGTTTAGTTTCTTATGTAAGCAATAAGTTAATTTCATATATCCATAAGTGGGCAAAAGTAAAAGTTTATAAAATACTGATTCACCCCCTCTCAGTATTTCCTATTTCTAACAGTTGGTATCAGGGCACACTTACTCAGAGAAGGCCTAATAACTTGAGTAAGATCTCTATGGATATGGATCAATTGTAGAAAAACCTAGATGAAGCTCTTGAACAGATTGGTATTCTTACAGAAGAAAGAGATACTCTGAAAGACAAATATGATGATGCAAAAGACTACATTGAGAAACTAAAAGAGAAGGTAGAAGATCTAAAATCAAAGAAAGAACCTACAAATCAAATCAAGGATAGTGATGAAGTTTCAAAATTAAAAATAGAAAATGAGATTTGGAAGCATGAACTAAAGATTGCAGATCTAAAGCTAAGTCTGAAAGATGATAACAACAAAGTTGAATCAAATCTGAAATCTTAAAATGCATATGTGAGATCTAAACTTACAAAAGTAACATTTGAATTTGAGACTACAAAATTGCAGTATGTCAAACTTGAGAAATACAACACAATTGTGAAAGGAGAACTAACTCAATCCAAACAACATCTTGAGAAACTGTATTCCAGTAGTAAGAAATTTGATGAACAAATTTCTTATCAGAAACCCTCTTATGATAAAACTAATCTTGGATATTTTGAAGAAAAATTCTCAAAGAACATTGAAGAATGTAAAGAACTAGATCCGAAAATTCAATAATTTGAGAACAAAGAAGGAGAAAAAAAAATCAAAGATGAGTCTAACCAATCTGAAGATGTACCTAATTAACCTAATAAAAATGAATCACCTAAAGAAATGTGAAGTGAATTCAAAGGTAGATGTCTTTTATGAAATTCATTTGGACACATGAAAAAAGATCGTTCAGGTAAGCAATTCAAACCTATCTCTGGTTATTGTTATAATTGTCATGGTTTTGGACATATAGCTATTGATTTTATGAAACCTAGATCTAATGATAAAAATAATAGTCAAATGTTTAGAAATACTAACCTTGATGATAAAAGAACTATTGGAGCAATAAAGAATATAAGAAATGGAGTTGTGTGTTATAGATTTAACAATGTTGGACATATTGCCAGAAATTGCTGATCACAAATCAGCTAATTAGGACCGAGATATGGAAAGAATGTTATAGTTTTTTAGATTTGTAATAACATGGGTCACACAGAGAGATATTGCAGAATGAATAGCATGAGGAATCCTAATCCTAGAAGAAATTTGAATTACACCAGAAGGAATATGGATACTAATAAGAGTCATAAGGGAAACAACAGTAACATAGAAGAAGTTATATTTGTCAAAGCTCTAGATCAATAAACTGCATCCACAATATTGGGAAGTTAGTCAGGTGAAGTGGTTGAGAGTAAGTTTGAATCAATTTTGAACCCATCTCAAACTGATTAAGCATCAAATTTAATGAATTATGTATCAGAATGAGCATCATAATAGTATAGAGTTTAGAAAAAGTTGAATCAATCCTTGCAAAGTTAATATAAGCTAGTAAGTGATATACGAAAGCTATGGTTAAGAGAGCATCAATTTATGAGCATGTATGCGGTTACACGAAGAGAAAGAAGTTTTGCAGGTAACCAGGAACAAATTTTTGGCATGTATACACTTACGCAATTAATACGATGACAATGTCTTGAAGGATTAGATAGATAAAAGAGGATTATTGACATTATTTGATCATTCAAGTATTCACAATTCTTAGAGAGCTAGCTAGTGGAGATTGAAAGCAATTTGCAATATTTGGAGATAGATTTCTGCTAGATCTAGGCGAAAGCCCTAAATCATGATTTTGAGGTATTTCACTAAGTATTTATTGTTCAAGCAGTTATTTCTAAGTGAAATCATGGATGTATCCTTAGTTTATAACATCAATGACACACCTAGACCTAAGGTGAGAAAGGAATCAATAGAACCCTCTGAAGAAGACGCTAGTTTAGCTTTATCAGCTATACCAGGCATCGTCTTGCATTTGGAAGATGTAAAAGGATATTTAAAATGTAAATTTGAGATTGTAGGAGACAACAATATGAATGAGGAGCATGAAAAGATATACACACAAGATATGACCTACAAGGAAGGATATAAACATTTATGTCAGCTAGACATCATTAAATATATGTTTCACTATGAATTTCTAAATGAAGAATGGACAAAAATCATTTTAAGTAGAATTCATAATGGGAAGTTTTGGTTGGATGATAGAGTAATAGACATTAAAATATATTTAATACATGAGGTAACAGGTCTATCCAAAAAAGGTGCAATCCCTCTAAATGAAAATAATGTGAAGAAAATAGTGCTAGACAACACAAAGGCTTCATACAATGGAAGAGGTATTGTGATTAGTAAGATTGAGCAAAATGACATGAGGTATGTGTGCAAAATATTGACTACAAAGTTTTGTGCCAGCTCTAGGAAAGATGACATGGTAGCAGGTATGATGCAAGAAACCTATCTTATGTGTGTTGACAAAGTTGAAGTGGACATGAGTGAAATTCTAATAATTTAGTTAATTGAGAATCTTGAGAAGATTAAGAAAATAAGGAACTCCCAATTCAGATTTTCATCTCTAATCACCTACACTTTTTTATATCTTTTAAGCATATTTCCTTATACTATAGGAGCTTATTGGAATGATCATATAAATTCAATGAATAGAATCAACAAGGTGTATCTTAGACACCCAATCAACAAAGTAAATGAGAGTGCTACACTTGTAATCAAAACATTTCAGAAGGAGATGAAGAAAAGGTCAAGAATTCCACCTACAGTAATTGCAAAGTACAATAATGAGATATATTTCTTAGTTGACGCAAATTTTGATGAACTTCACCTGATTAAGAACATGATTGAAGAACTACAAGTGATTAGAGATCACCGAACACTGAATTGTTATGCAGGATAATTGAATCAGTTGTTATGTTGTCATTGATGTCAACTAGCTTTGATAGTACTTATCATGGTAGTTGCAAATATCTAAACATCTATAAAGAGAAGAGAAAAGATGAAGAACCGAGATATCTACATGGAAGAAGATGGATATGACAGATAAGGATAAGGAATACTCTTGGTAACTTATTGATGAGTCTATGACTTCATATTGTTGACTTGATTATGTTGCATTAATCTATTAGAAAGATAGAAGCAAAATATTACAAAGTAGTGTGGTCGGTTAATGAAGCATTCCAGTATACACTGAGCAAGTGTAGTGTATACTAAGTGATAGTATCAACTGAGATTGTGTTCACCGATGCATTTCTTTTTCAATCGAGTATGGACAGAAGAACTAAATGATTAGTTTAACTGACAGAAATTGATGAGCTGTATAATGTATGATTACGAGGTGAAAAGATAAAGTTTGTTGTAAGATATATGGCTAACAAAATTCAAAGAAGATCTAAAGGATAGAAATAAAATGTGTTACTGACACATCAGCTCAGGAAGGTTTAAGCGGCAAAATCAATGAAGGAGATTAAGTGACAAAATTTGATGGATGAGAAGAAAATGGTTTACTTGTCTATTTAAGAGACTAGGGTTTCACAGTGAAACTTATGCTGGAGGAAGGAGACTACAGAGATATCACGTGAATGTTGCTTCATGCTTTCTTGATCAAACTGGTTGAAGAAGAACTGAACTGTAGAGTTAACCGAGTGTTAGAGAGCTTTTACGGAAGGACAATAAGTTGTTGAATGTTGATGAATTGAATAGAAATATTCATTAGGGGATTTTTATGGACTTAAGATAGATCTGATAATATTCAAATCAAGTTGTATTATATTTAGATCACCTTCTGTTATAGTTTAACCATTGTAAAAAGATAAAATATCTTAACCGAGTGGACTTAAAAGTCTTATATGTCATTCATAGAATGTACATTGTTATCCTGTCAACCCCATAGTGAATGCTGGTTGGATGATAACTATTAGTGTTAAATCCTCTAACAAGGTCACACCTTATAGTGTGTTTTGTAACCTTTAATAGGGTTGGATCTTCACCAAGCTCACTTCAGAAGAGTGAAAATATTTTGGGTTAGTGGTCCCAGTTGGTTTTTCCCGTTTCAGGGTTTCCGCATTAAATCTATTGTGTTATGTGTTTATGTTGTGATTGTTTGGATATCATACTTTACATGTTACATATTTGATTTGGTCGGTAATCACTATGAGCAATTAACTGGTAATCGGTAAAGTCACAGACATTTTAGTATTTTTTTTTTACCGAGCTACAAAATTTAGCTAAATTAGTTTTAAGTGGTACATTTTGTAATTGGGACTGTGGATAACTAATTCACCCCCCTCTTAGTTATTCTAACAAATTTTATATAAGTTGAAGTAGTAGAACCAAAGATTGAATTCATATATCCTCTAGAGTATTAAATATTTGAAGAGAAAGATGAAGGATATGTAAGCCAAATACTAAAGTGTAGACTAGATTCTAAAAGTCCAAGATTTGGGACATTTGAATAAATTTTAAGTACATCACAGTAATCATAGGTGCATAAATTAGCAAAGAAAAGAATTGAAAATAGAATAAAGAAGATACTAAAAGATACAGGTATGACTGAGCATGAATTCAACATTAAAAAATAGACTACAACAACAATGAGAGATATTGGACAAAAAGACATATTGACCATTCTACCTTTGGCATCTAAAGAAATCCCTATTGAAGATGTTCAAAATATTGATGAGGACATTGTTGAGACTACTGAGTTGAGTGTGTCACTGGACAAACTAATAGTTGTAAGAAAATCTACTAGATCCACCTCCACTACACCAACAAAGAGAGTAAATGAGATGGCTACTGGACCAGGTAAAAGGTAGAAGACTATCTTTTATCCAGTAGAAAGGATAAGGACACAAGAAGAATAATTACCACCTAGAAAGAAAATGAGAGGTCAATTTTTTATTCAATCACCAGGAGAAGAAGAGGCAGGTAGTAGCAAAAAGAAACAGTGGAAGCCCAAAATTGAGAAAGTGAATCCTTTGATCATCAATGAAGGACACTTCACTAAGCTAAACAAGTATTATCACATGTATAATAACTTTGAGAAATTGAATCTTGAAAATGTAGTTGTCAGGCATATGATTCTTGCTGACGAGAAATTTGAAAACATCAAAGATAAGATACCAAATGATTTATATGAGAAATTGGTTAATAGGAAAAAGAGAGAAATAGAAGAAGACAAAGGAATTAGAGAAAGATTTGTAAGAAAATTATGTGTAATAAAAGATGAAGATAATTTTAAAGGAATTATGAAGAGTCTCAACACCCATCTGAGAAGAAAAAGGATAGTTCTAATCATGGGAGGAAATTATGAAGAAGTAAATAATGAAACTGAGGAAGCATTTGTGAAGGTAATGAGTTCTGAACCAGGAGAAACAATGAGTGAATCAGAACCAGACACTCAAACAAAAAAAGAAAAATCACAAGTAAAAGATGTTAGATTAGGTGAAAACCTAATCTCCCAAGAACACCTGCATGCATAACCCTGTCACATGGAAGAAGAAAAGAACAAAAAGCAAGAAAAAACTATGGAGGCCAAAAAGCCAGAGGCATCATATGCACATGAAAACAATCTTCCATTATGATCCAATAAGTGAAAAATAAAATACAAAGAGGGAATCCTTATAAAAGGATACCAAAACCCTAAAGGTGAAAACCCTATAGAATAATGAGATGCCTAAGTCTAACTTAAGTGTAGAGTATAATAGACTAATAATTAAATAAATTAATTATTAGCTATAATATAACTACTCTAACACCCCCCCTTAAGTGTAACTTAGGGAGAAGCTAAAAAACTAAGGACTAAAAGATGCATGAAAACAAAAATGCATGAAAGAGCTATGGGTCCCGACAACAAGGCCTGATCAGGTACCCAAATATAAGAAATAAGAAAGAGCATGTAAAGCATCTCCGAAGCATGAAGCTATAAACACTATCAGAAGTAACTACTGGAACCCCCATTGAAATAGTGCATGACCAGGTAGAGAAAACAAAGTCTGAAGAGTTGATCAATCGAAGAGGTGACCTCCAAAGTAGGAAAGAATGAGTGTCTATATAGTAGATGAACCATCTCACCGAAATGCATAGGTGCCTAGCCACTGCATCCACTTAGTACATAGGAAATAAAATTGAATACGTAGATCACTCAACCGAACCAAGGAAGCAATAGAACCAACAGGTGAACCCCCCCATAATGCTGAACAGGGAGAGGGGTGACAGGAACACTGAAATGCAATGCCAGAAACATCTACAAGAAGAAGAATCAGGAACACCAAAAGTGCATCAGAAGTACAAGCATAGGATAAAGGGTGGTGTCGAAGAAGAAGAATAGATCTTATGGACACACAACATGGGCTAATGTCATGGAAGGTACGCTCACTTGACAAAGGTGGATGAGCACAAAAGGAAAAACATCATAACCCCCCATGGCACTTTATAACTGAGTGCAAGTACAAACAAACACAAGGTGTACAAGATCCTAGATATGCAAAAGTAGGCACTTTATCTTAGTGCATTTACAAAAAAGAGAATGCAACAGAAGAGAAGCATACAATGCTCAGAAGACAGAAAGAAGAGTGAGCCAGAAGAACAGAGGAAGAGATCCCAGGACCTGTAGAAGCAAAGTAATCCGCTAGAGTGCGAAAGTGCAAAACTTAGAGGAGAAAGAACCTTGAGTAGAATATGGATAAAATACCCTTGCCATTGCAAAACTCACTGACCCAGCTTTTTGACAATATCTGGTGGGCCAAAAATAGAGTTCGGATGAGCAAGAAAGGGCTTCTGAAAGGCAAAAATAGACCCTAGACTTTGACAAAAAAAAAACACTATCAAAATAGCAGAACCAAAAATCTTAACCTCCATAATCTGAAAGAGCTCGGAAAGAGCTTTTCGATGATATAAAGAAGTCCAAAAAAGACCTCCGTATGCTCCAAATAGAGCAAAAATAGTGCCAGGGGGTTAGAAAGGCTCCAAAAATAGGTTTTAAGCCCCTGGGGCTGAAAAAAATTGGCCCCTGGGTGCATGGCGCTAGCAGGGGGCTGAGCTGAAGCTCCCGGTCATCCATATCAATACCGCGGGGCTTAAGAACCCACCGGGGAGTCGGAGCGGAGCCGAAGCGGAGTGGGGGCCGGGAGGTGGCGGCGGCGGTGGCGCCAGAGAAGGTCAGTTGGGTGATGAAGGAGGGCGACCGACAGGGTGGAGCGCTGGGTGCTGGCAGAGTGGAGTGCTGGGCACTGGGCGGCAAGCAACGACAGTTCTGTAGAGTGCGGTGGGGGCCGCGGTGGCTCTGCGGAGGCCGCAGGGTGGCGCCTGGGTGGCTACTGGGCAGTGCCCGGGTGACTACCCCTCAAAAATTTTTTAAAATTTTTTTTGAAAAAAAATCATCGTCTCAGGTTGTGTGCCAGGCCGTATGGTCTGGTATGCAAAATTTTTTTTGCCTCAAATTCCAAAGATGTCCAAAATGGACAAATTTTATATGGATTCTGACTCTCCCGAGACTTCTGAGCGCAATGGTGGCATCTGTTTTTGCCCAAAATGCCCCAATTTTTTTTCTTTTTTGCAGGCAAAAAAGAAACAAAAAATAATATCCTGCTTCTGAATCACTTCAACAAAACATGAACAACGAGCAGCAAGATGGCTCTGATACCATGTTAGATTAGGTGAAAAGCTAATCTCCCAAGAACACCTGCATGCATAACCCTGTCACATGGAAGAAGAAAATAATAGAAAGCTAGAAAAAACTATGGAGGCCAAAAAGCTAGAGGCATCATATGCACATGAAAACAATCTTCCATTATAATCCAATAAGTGAAAAATAAAATACAAAGAGGGAATCCTTATAAAAGGATATCGAAACCCTAAAGGTGAAAACCCTAAAGAATAATGAGATGCCTAAGTCTAACTTAAGTGTAGAGTATAATAGACTAATAATTAAATTAATTAATTATTAGCTATAATATGACTACTCTAACAAAAGAAACACCAGTTCCACCACCCACCATACATATTGATGATGAATCAATACATGTAGAAGGCACCGACATTACTATTGATAGAGAAGAAAATCCTTTTGAAGATCAAGGAGAGGATGTTGGAAATTTGGAAGAAATGGATAATGAAAAAAAAAAAAGAAATAGAAAATAAGGAAGATGATGCAGAAGAAGTAAAAGGAGAAGAGAAGAAAGAAGAAATGAAGGAAATAGAGGATACAAAAGTAAAAATCACCCAACAAGAAGTACAAGAAGAACAAGGTATAGGTAAAGAGGTAAAGCCTACAAAGACTATACCCCAGAAAATCCAAATAGTTACACCACAAAAGGTCACAGTAGCAAGCCCATCAAAACCACCAATTGAGTCAGTATTAGCTAACTTGGGAGCTAAAGTTGATGATGATGATCAAATAGAGTTGATATCATCTCTGAATAAAATAATTGGAAAGAATAAGAAAGTAAAGAGTCTAGAAAGATCACTACTTGAGGTAACAAACAAGCTTCAAGGAGTTATATCTACTCAAGTCAGTGAGGTTGATCTGCAAGTTAAAGCAAGAGAGGTAATGAAAGTTTTTGATAGTGACTATACTACTTTTTCTGAAATTACATCAGTGAAATCACAAACACTTCATGATGCACAATTATTCCAAACCACTTGTCAAAATATCAAGAATGACTTAGAAAACCTTGATATTTTCATTAAGGAATTATGGAGATATTTAGAGAGAGAAAGAGAATTATATAGTCAGTGTGCTCTATCACACAAACACATTCAGACATATCAGAAAAGTTGAAGGACAAAGAAGCAGAATTGCAAGTCACAATGAATGAGCCACATAATCCTAGCATGAAGATCACTCATATTGAGAAGAAAGTAAGAAAAATTCATGATGAAATAAGACTTCTAGAAAATGAGAAGGAAACAAAATTGAAGAGCTTTGCATTACTCAGAGAGTACCAAACCTTGAAAATCAGTAATGTGCAGAATCAACTAGAAGAATATCTTTCATCAAAGAAATCATATGGTAAATTTGCATACTTGAACCTTAAAGCAGTTAAGATAGCATCCTATGGGCTATGTGCACTACTCAACGTTTCTGATTCTGTAAAGAAAACATGGGACAAGGAAATTGAAAACTTGAAGGTGAATTTTACAGATTGCATTTCAAGTCTTCCAGCTTTACAACATTGAAAACATAAGGTATATCAAATTCTTGACTTGCATATGCATATATTTGACACCTTTGTCATTGTTGTCAAAGGGGGAGTAGTATAGTATGAGAAAATTGTTTATATGTATAAGATAAAGATATGCGAAATAGTATGGACTATAATCAAAGGGGGAGTATCCCTATGGTGAAATAAGTAGACATGTATGATCCACAAATCCTTTTCAAATCTTGTAATGGCCATGTAACACAATGTTACAAATTTGTTTTTGAATTTTTGTTATAAATTTTTGGGACTTAGCCAATTTTCCCATATGTTGCCACCAATGACAAAGGGGGAGATTTTTGGAAAAGGGGGATATTTTTGGAAATTTGACTAAGTAGGATATCATGATATTGTCATTGTGGAAACATGTATTCAAAATTAAGACAACATGGTCTAAGGAGGAAGTTCTGGATGAGAACTTATGAAAATTGTCTAAGTATAATAGTGTTTATCTGTCTACACAAACTATTTTGATTAGCAAAGTTCACAAGAGTACTTTCCATACATGCACACTTAAACATAGTTTATATAAGGTATATTGAACCTACACCTAAGAGCACAAGACTGTATGACGCATACAGACAAAAATATCAATGTTTTACAGAGACAATGTTGAGCTGACCAGAACAGAGCAACGATCAGTAATTGATTGTATTAAGTTAAGGGATTATTTTTTTTATCAAAATAATGACTTGAATAATTAGGGATGACATCCTAGATGTTAAACCTAAGGCAACAAGAAATGATTTTATGTTTTGGGAAGCATGTAATGAATTGAAAGTTGACAATAAGGTTATTTTTGTAATAAGCTTGTATATAAGAAAGAAACTTGTAATGTGAAGAGATATGAATGTATGTATGTAAGAAAGAAAGAAAGAAAGAAAGTAATGTATTTATGTGTTATGTGAAATCTGATATATGATCAAATTAGTGTGAGTTTCAATAACAAGTTTTGTGAAAAGACTACAAAGCTAGATCAAAATATTGAAGATATTCAACAGTAGTAAAAGGTTTTTGTATTCTACCTTTTGTATTAGAGATTATCATTGTATATTGCATGTTTGGGCAATGAGCTCATCTTGCATACATTCATGTTTTGTAATACCAACTCCTAACAAGGTTGAGACTTCTAACAAGGCTTAAAGTACTTTAATCAGGATAGAGACACTATACAAATGCAATAGACTCCTAACATGGTCAATATCTTTAACTAGATACTTTTGATTAGTGGATCATTTGTGGGTATCATCCCCACTAGGGTTTTCCCTTGGCCAGGGTTTCCTCGAGAATAATTATGGTGTTATGAGTTCTTTTATTTTATGGTTGTGCTTATTATTCAGTTTAGTTTCTTATGCAAGCTATAAGTTAATTTCATATATCCCTAAGTGGGAAAAAGTAAAAGTTTGTGAAATAATGATTCACCCCCCCTCTCAATATTTCATGTTTATAACATTTACCACAATCCACACTGATTTTATCTGAGTAAAATGTCTCCAGTCCCAATTTTGTTGGAGGATTATGATCTATGGATGACAAAGGTAATTTTGCCTCCGGACCAAAGAATTCTAAATTTTCCTCCATTTCTTTATCATTAAGGTCTGAAATGATTGTATGACGGCCCTCAATGAAAATAATACCCTATTCAATTTCATTTTGAATTTTGTCAGCCAAATCTAAATCCATAATATTAGCTATAAGGCCTTGATTTTCTTTGTTAATTTCTTCCATATTAATAAAGTCAAGCAATATCCCATCCACAAATATTTATTTATTTGTTATTTATTTAACTTATTTAATATATGTATAAGTTAATTTATATGGAGGTTGTTAAGTTCATTTAATTAATTATATTTTTTTCTAATTTAGAATATAATTAATTTAATTTAGTTAATTAATAATTTATTTTTGAATTTAATTAACTTATTATAGTTAATTGATTATTATATAAATGAGCATTGTTGTTATGTTTTCATTGATGTTTATTTTTCGGTTTAATTAGTTTACGTTGACTATGAGGATAGTGTTATTAGAGGCTTTAAGTTCTTTCCTTGTTGGTGTTGTATCTGTGTACTTGTTGCGTATTTCACATAGGTGGTTATTGTCTCAATACTTACTATCGACCTGTTTTCTTTAAAGCTAACCTCATATGCATGTTTGGTTATACTTGAGAGTATTTTTATGGTTAGGTTAGTTGAGAACCAGTATGTTCCTATAGTATTAAGGAGCCAATTTTATGTATCATTTCTACCATTATATTGTTATTCAATCTACGAGCCTAGGGTGGGTTATCTAGATGTGTGGGAGGGAAGTGGCTTATAATGGAGACCGGGGCCCTCAAGTGGATGACCAAGGAAACTCATTGTAAGTAGCTTAAAAAGTGATAACTTAATAAAATTACTACGCCAAACACTAATAAGATAATTATAGTGCTCTCCCATATCTTGAGTGCTAGTAGAGGCTAAGGATGGGAGTGCGAGATGATGCTTGTCCACCTAAGGGGTGTAGTGATCTTGAATGATTGGTGTCCTTGTCTGTATGAAATTATTTCTGATTCCACATATGATCATACTTGGGGGCCGAAGTATAGTGAGATTGTCCCAAGGGGTTCACATGTGTGATGACACTTCCCTATATGTATCCTACTTTCCTATGAGTGTCTGGTGCCTTTGGTAGTGTGTAGAGTACATTGTGATAGTGAGCTTCTAGGATCTTACGTTCATACCTTCATATTGGTTTTGTGGTTTGGTATCCTTATACCTTTGACTTTCTTTGAGTGAGGCTTGGTGTTTATCTCCTTAGCACATTGGGGTGGACCTCAAGGTTCAACGTGGTTGGGTGGTACCAATTTTATTACCATTGAGATCCAATGTTTGTGTTCATATGATTAGATGATTCTTGTTGCTATTATTATCTTATTGTTATTCATTGGAGACTTTCTTATTCTTATCATGAGTTGTATATTTGTATCCTATTAGTATGTTAGTTGACATCCATTCAACATATGTTATGTATTATGATTCATTATTGTATACCCTACAACTTTCGTAGTGGAAGATCATTGATTATGTACACCATGTTGTATCTTGTGATTAAGTTGCAATGTATTTGTATGTTATTTTATCTTGTGGTTAATCTTAGTAGATTAGTTAACTTAAAAGTAATTCTATGTCCTGGAACCCTTGGGATTGTTACTGTGTTTATATACTTAAGTGTATGTTTTAGATTATGTTGTTCTTTCTTAATAATATTTTAAAAAAAATATTTTTAAATTTTTTATTCCATCAAATTAGTAACATGTTTGTGTTGGAAACTACAATTGAAATAATTGTTATATTGTCATTGATGTCAAACCTTAACTGGTAAGACATTTTCTATCTAGTAGAGTACCATATCTTTTAATTGATGAAGAGGATTTGAAAAGAGGAGACAAAAAGAGGACCTAAGGAAAGGTTGAGTTATGTAATACTTCAATGGGTACTTGATTAGTTGGCACATTGATAAGGTAATGTGTTGTTTATCTTTAATACCAAGTGAAGAAGAAAAACTGGAAATATAGGCTTAACTGAGAAAAAGTGAAGAAATTTAGTTTAAGCCTAGTGATGTTAGTGTCAACTAAGCTCCATTATATGCCGATAAAATCTAGTGTTAACCAAGCAATAGTAATTACTGAGTGACATATAATTAACTGAGAAAACATAGTGTTTTTTGAGAAGAAAAGTTTTAGCGATGACCGAGATATCCAGTAATGACCCAGCAGATGAACATAGTATTGACCAAGTGTCAGTAATTTACAGTTTGTGAAAGAATTGAGAATCCCATCTGACATAGTTGAATTCCTAGGATATGTAAAATGTGTGGAAATTATTAATGAATGATATGGACAATCTAATGCATGGTAAACCATTTTACTATCGATTCAAAGAGAATTTTGGAGATGTATCTAGAAAGAAAAGTAGGAAAACAAAATGATGGAAGGATTCGATGAATTTGACCTAAAATTAAGATCTACAGAAGAGATTAAGTGACAAAAGATTAATCTACCTGATCAAGGAGGTATAAGGATGACCTAATTGTGAGGTTAAATAGAGTATGTGGAAGAGGTTGATGTTATTGACTGATGAATCTAATCAGAAGGCTAAGGTGAAGCTGTGAAGATTTGAACAAAGTTGTGGTGATTACTTGAAGAGAATTCCAAGAAGATCAGAGATGGAGATGGAAATGAAGGTTAGTCATTAAATCAACATATGAGTGAATTGGATTTGTATTTGCAAAGTGAGTTGTATATATTAGATCAGAACCTACTATTACTTTCTAACCATTGTATTAGTCTAAATCCTTTAATCAAGCTTGACCTAACAGTCATTGTGTAAACCCTTTAATCAAGGTGACATTCTGATGGAATGTTCTTAAGCCCTCTAACTAGGCCACTCTTAACAGGGTGATTAAATCCTTTAACAGGGTCACACCTAACAGTGTGTATTGTTAATCATTAACCGGGTTGGCTTCTCATAGAGCTCACTTCAAAAGAGTGAAAATCAGTAGCATGTTACAAGTGGTTTTTCCCAAATTGGGTTTCCACGTTAAATCCTAGTGTTATACTTGTGTGAATTTTATTTGATATGAATGTTGTTGAAAGTTTTATATTCTACAAGTTAATTACTTTTGGACAGTGGACTACAAGTTTTATGTAGCTGATATATGCTATAGAGATTGAGTGAATTGCTGATTAGATTTGAGTTTGTTGAAGATATAGAAAGTTGAATTGGTACATATGGACCCAAGGATAACTAATTCACCCCCCCTCTCAATTCTTCTAAAACCATTCTAACAATTGGTATCAGACCTGTTGGTGCTTGTAGAGAAAAAAAATAGTTTAAAGCTACTTGAAGCTAACGATCAAGATGTACAAAAAGGAGGTACCAAAGCTGAACAAGGAGAACTTCCCTACATGGAAGAGTTTGATGAAATTGCACCTAGCTGATATTGGTGATTCGATGAAATACTATGTAGAAAATGATTATGTAACACCTGTTGCACCTTTGACTATCGAGGAGATGAAAGCAAACAAAGAACACAATCAGACAATGTTGGAGATTGCATCTTCCCTAAGCTATCTTGAATTCAAAGACATCAAGGACTTTAATAATGCAAGGCAAATATGGCACATTCTAGTAGCTACCTATGGTGGGGACACAAATGTACGAAGAGCCAAATCTAAAAGTTTGAGAGGAAAGTTTGATGAAATGAAAATGCAAGAAGGTGAAAATGTTGCTAAGAATTGTGGTAGAATTAAGGAGGTAGTAAATGCTATTAGAGGAGCTAATGGAAACATTGATGATGAAACTGTTATCAGTAAAGTGTTGAGAACTTTGCTTCATATCTATGCTATTAGAGTTTTTGCAATACAAGAATCAAGATGTAATCTTGGTAATGTCCTAACTTTGGAAAGTCTTGTTGGAAAGCTTACTGATTTTGAGCTGTCTAATTTTGATAATTTCACTATTCACAACATTGAATTTGTATTCAAGTCTCAAATGGTTCTTCATAAGTCTAAGAAGGGAAAAGAAATATGTGTGAGCAGTGACAGTGACACTTCTGATGATGATCTAGATGATCTTGAGGCACTTATGGATAGAAGGCTACAAAGAGGAAAATGAAAATACAAAGGTAAACTTCCTATAATCTATTTTTCATGTAATAAAGTTGGCCATATTGGAACAAGATGTCCTGATAGAATTGACAAGGATGAAAGAAGGGAAAACAAGTACAAAGAAAAAATAAATGACAGAGATCACCAAAGGTACAAAGACTACAAAGACAAAGATAAGAAATATTGCTATATTGCTGAAGAGGAAAGTGATAGTGAAACTAGTGAATTTGATGAATGTGATATAGAGGTTGTTTATGTTGCTATGAAATATGATTCTGATGAAGATGAGAAAATTATACTTGTTTCATATGTGAGTAATGGTGATAAATGGATTATTGATAGTGTTTTCTCACATCACTTGACTGGTGATAAAAGTAAGTTTCAAACCCTAAATCATTACAAAGGTAGAAGTGTTAGGTTTGGTAATGATGCACCATGTACTATGAAAGAAAAAGGATTAATAAGATTAACTGATAAGATCAGATGTGATAATTCTTATTGGGTTGAAGGTCTTAACTATAATTAGTTGAGTGTTGCACAGTTGAACAGTAGTGGTTACCGAGTTGAATTTCATCACATAAATACTAAAATATTTGATGCCATTAGTGAACTAATTGGAAGTGGATAACATACAAGAGGTAATTTATTCTATCTAGACCTATCTAAAGAAATATGTTTGTTTCCACAATTTGATGATGTATGGTTATGGCATAAGAGGTTGTGTCATGTAAAATTTGACAATTTGGTAAATATCAGTAAGATGAAGAAAGTTAGAGGTTTGCCAAGATTGAAGAAACCTAATAATGTGATGTGTAAATAGTGTCAATTGGGGAAAATGACAAAGTCTAGTTTTAAGAGCAAGACATATAATTCTGACAATATTTTGGAATTGGTTCATATTGACATTTGTGGACCTATGGGTGTGAAAAGTTATTGTGGTGATAAGTATTTCATTCTGTTTGTTGATGAGTTTTCTAGAATGATGAGTGTGATGTTTCTAAAAGAGAAATATGATGCATTTCAGTTGTTTAAGTGGTATTTGGAAAAAATTGAAAAAGAAACAGGTAAAAGCTTGAAATGTTTGAGATCTGATAGAGGAGGAGAGTTTATATCAAATGAGTTCAATATATTCTACAATGATAGATGAATAAAGAGATGGATGTCTGCACCGAGGAAACCTCCACATAATGGTATAGCAGAAAGACAAAATAGATCAATTATGGATTGTGCTAGAGCACTGATGATAGAGAAGAATGTTGAACAAAAGTACTAAAGAGAAGCTGGAAGTACAACTGTTTATATGTTGTACCGAGTAAAAATCAAGAAAGGTACTAATCCTACTGTATTGGTGAAAAATATGTATTCTCACCAATATGTAATGTAGTAATATGCATACACTTTGAATGTGTGGGGAATATAGGATCTACTTCCTAATCCAAATTCCCAAAGGAGAGATACAAATTGATTAATCACAAGGAAGTGATCAATACACAAAGGAATCAATCTATGGAGAATATGAAGAAAGGAGAAAACCTTATAGTCCATTATAGAAAATGTGCATTTGAAAACTTAACTGAATTGAAGACAAATACTAACCTCAAAATAGCGTAAATCTAGAAAAGACCATTTTCTGATGTCTGTGTTTAGTTTCTGGAGATTCTGCAACCTGATCTGGCCTAGAAATGTAGAGACAGAGAAAACCCAGAAACCTTTTGTCTTTTGGAGCAAGGTCATCCTTGACCTCAGGATTGGGGTACAATCTTGACCCCCACTGAAAGTCTTCCTTAACTTGAAAAAACTCTGACAAAAATTCTATTCACGAATCTCGGAGGTTCGCCGAAAAGGGTATCTAGATCTACACTGATATTCATTGTCCCGCACCTGCACTTGCAAAAAAAAGGGTTTTTATTGTTTGGATGAGGGGTTTTCCTTGGTCAAACCCCGGTTTGGAATCAACCTTGAAATGTAATTGAAATTGCAATATATAAACAAAGTAAATGGAACTATTCACCTTGCTTATGTTGAAATCCTTGTGGAAGATTTGAATCCTTGAATCCACAAGTATGGATGCATCAAATGAATGTAGAATTATATGTAGGATGTCTCAAATCAATTGTATTAGATCATCAACACCAATCTTGAATGGATCTTGGAATAGGAAGAAGTTTTGATGAATGTGGATGGAGAAATCTTCAACAAGAGGGCTCCAAAGAGATTGAATCTGTCAATGGCTATCAATGGACCTCCTTGATGAATTGGATCATGAATGCTTGGATGCTTGAATGCTTGAATTCTTGAAGATGAATGAATGCTTGAATGATTTCCTTATCCTTTTTTCTTGCTTGATATCTTGATTGCACTTGAGAGCTAGATGTCTTGATCATCAAAAGTGGATTGTTGTGAAAATGAAAGAGGAAGGCCTCCTTTTATAGTGATCTAGGGTAAAAACTTCTAGAGGGGCCAACATAGGGGAATTAAATTCCAATTAGGCCTTAACCCTTAGAAATGGACCTAGATTAAATAAAATTTAAGAATTTACCATTCTGAAATCCGAAACAACCGACCCGGAAGCGAGAAATTAAACTTTCCGAAGCCCGACATCCTGAAACATCTGGAATTTAAAATTTTGACCCAGGAGCAGGGTCAAGGTTGACTCTAACCTAGGTTAGAGTCAAGGTCAACCTTGACCCAAAGGGTCAACCTTGATCCTGAGGTCATAGATCTTAGTTTCTCAGGACCAGGTGCTAGAAATAGGCTAGAAATAGGTGGAGAGAGAAGCAGAACAGGGGGAAAACTATAGATCCATTCACAGACCCATTCAAGGTGCTTGACATGACCCCAGACCACTTACTCAGAGGGCTAAACCAGTCCTAAATGGAAGTGCTTCCATTTTCTGACGATACATTTAGCCCCCACTTTAGCAAGAGTATAGACTTGACGCAAACTCTTGGTAAAGGAGATCATAATGAAAAGATAATCTTATTGAAATCAAAAGGGACAAAGGAAACCTCAATCCCCCAAGGACTCAAGTCTTCATCAACTCCAAGATAACAATAAGAGAGACATCTCTAGAAAAAGAGAAAGAGAGAGAGTGTGTGATTACCTTGCCCAATGAGAACTTATGTCCCATTGTGAACCACACAAGGAAACAATGCAACTAGAAAGATGGATTTGAACCGCCTAGTGAATGTGGCTACTCACTAGTAAACCCATCAAGGATTCACCCTCACAAATATTCTATTCCACAAGAGTAAAACCAAAAGCAAAAGAGATCTAGTCTTAAGGACACCTTCAACCTTAAGGGATCAAAATTGTGAAACTGGAGGGTGTAGATCTCTATAGTTTTGTTGACTATTAGTGACTTACACTTAGTCATTGTCTAGGCAATGATGGTCTGTCATCACTATGACTAATTCATCATGAATAGGCAGAGTCATGTAATGTATATTTATCAAGCAATAGTACTACCAAGTAAACCAATAGTCACTATGTATTTCTGTATTAGCCGAGTTAAGTTTTTTGTTGAGCTATGTAAAGTAATGTATACCAAACAACAATGATATTAGTGAATGTTGAGTATAGTGAATGCCGAGTACCAGAGACATCAATTGCAAAGTTAGCCAGAATTGACATATGAGTTTGTTATGGCATAGTCATTGAGGTAAAAAAATTTGGCCAACATTCATATTTTTAATTTTGTTTGTTGAGGAAATTACGGAGGTAATTACACTCCTATTTTATATTCATTGATCCCAATGCATCACTTGGACACAATTAGAATTAGTAAAGCTTAAGCGGTAAAAAGAGTAAATCTGGATCGTAGATCTTGAATCTTGAAGAAGTTTAGTTGCTTATATAAGGATAAGATCTTAACCCTAATGTGTGTATGAGAGAATGCAAAGGGAATGAAGGAATGAGTAGAGAGTACATTCAGACCAGTGAAGCATTCAGATAAAGTTCAGTGACCAAGTAAAGCAGTGAAGGACATAATAGAGATAAACTTGATAGATGAGATCAAATCAATACTAGAAGGAGAAGATCTGTAATCAGCATACAATGCAGACCAAAGGATCAGGTACTGAGACATTCTAACAAGTGTATCAGGGTAAATCTCTTAACAAAGTAGTTTTAACAGACCTATTGTAATCTCTTAACCGAGTGCTTACTTTGTTGTAAGTTCTAAATCCTTTTGCAAGGTAGACTGTATAAGTCTTTTAGCTCTTAATAGGGTAGACCCCACACAAGGTAGATCATATTCTGTAATCAAATTTGTAGCCCTAACAGACAAACTTTATACTACAGTTTTGAAGATTTGTGGGTGTCATCCCCACCCCAGTTTTACCTTTCAAGGGTTTCTGGGTAACCAAAGTTCTTATGTTATGAGTACTTTCTTGAATGTTGTTTAGTGTATTAACTTCATTACATTGATGTAGTTTATATTTAAGCTATGCAAATTTTTAGTAATGAAAAAATGGATTAATAGGTGATATCTAATTCACCCCCCTCTTAGTATCACATTTCCCAACTTAATTTCCAACAATTTGTATCAGAGCTGTAGGTTTTCTTATAGGAAGTCTAACCACTTGAAGATAAAGATCTTGAGATGGAAGTTTATAAGATGGGAAAGGTTATAGAAAATGAGAAGATTGATATACAACTAGCATTACAACAACTGGAAGTAGCCGAAGGTGAACTGAATAAATCCTTAAGCAGGAGAAGATAAATTTCTATTCAGTAAAATGATTCACAATATCAAGAAGAAGATACTACTAGACTATTTGATAATGGGAACTCTGTAGAAAGTGATAAAGCCATAAAAGAGCTACTAGAGAAAAATAGCATACTAAGTGATGACATCAGAAACCTAAAGAGAGAACACAAAATTCAATCTGTTAGACTCTGTGAAGTAGTTGAACATAAAAAGAAAGCTGAAGAAGACAATGTTAGAATAACTGAGAGGGGGGTGAATCAATTATCCAGTGTCCCAAATCAAAATGTATAATCTGAAACAATTCTACTACTTTTGCAAGTTAGTAAACATATAATACTTTCACTGTCTTTGTATTTACCGATTGACAATCTAAACTTTGTAATAATTACCGATCAAATCCAACATGTAATATGAAAAATATGATAACAAATAAATATCACAGTCAACACATAACACAAGAGATTTAACGTGGAAACCCTGTAAAGGGAAAAACCACTTGGGACCGGCAATCCAAAATTGTTCACTCTTCTGAAGTGAGGTCGGTGAAGACCCAGCCCTATTAAAGGTTTACAAACACACTGTTAGGTGTGACCTTGTTAGAGGATTTTAGACCAGAAGTTATCATCCAACCAATAGTCACTCTGGGTTTGACAGGATAACAATGTTCACTCTATGAATGAAACATCAAAAGACTTTCATAGTCCACTCGGTTAAGAGATTTGACTGTGTACAATGGTTAAATATGTAACAGTAGATGATCCGCCTAAATACAACTTCAGTTTGCAGTATATAGATCAATGTTCAGCTCATTCAACTATTTCTAATCAATATAACACTTCAGATTCAATACTATATCAACTTACTATCCCTTGGTAATAACTCTCTGTAGCTCAGTAACTGTTCTATAGCTAGGTTCTTATTAACCAGTATGATCAGAATGCATGAAACTTCTCCACGCGATAATTTTGCAGTATCTTCTTCTTCCGACATGTTTCATAATGAAACCAATGTCTCTTATATAGATGAGTAAATCATTTTCTTTTCCTCCATTAGATCATATTCATAGATTTTGCCGCTTTGAGCTCCCTCGGCTGATGTGTCAATAACACATTTCAATCTGCTCCATTAGATCCTTTTGATTTATATTAGCCATCGATCTTCATAACAAACATTATCTGTTACCTCGATTTCATACACTTTACAGCTCATCACTTTATCAGCTAAAATGATCATTTAATTCCTTTCTGTTTTGCTCGGTTAACAAAAAAATGTGTCGGTGAACACAAGCTTGGTTAACATTGCGCTCGGTATACACAACACTTTGTCAGTGTATACTGAAATGCTTTATTTACCGACAACACTGCTTTGTGTCTTTCAGCTCTATTCTTCATCATAGATGAATGAAACATAATAAAGTCAATTTCATCAAGTCATAGACTCATCAACAAGTTACTCAATGTATTCTTTATCCTCATCTATCATCTACATCTTCCTCATGTAGATATTTCTATTCTTCATCTCTTTCACCTTCCTTCAGATGTGTCGGTATAGTAACTTACAAGATAAGTATTGTCAAGCTAGTTGACATCAATGACAACATAATACTGATTTAGTCATCTTTCATATCTAATCATCAACTCCTCAGTAATCTTGAATTACAGATTCTTCATTCTGGTTCTAAATCAATTATAGTTCATCAGACAAGACAATGGATGAAGAAGACAAAAGACAAATATCAATGAGACTTGATGAAAGGACAAGTGACATGCAAAGGTTGACCAACAATCAACTAGACATGGTAAATCAACTGCTGCTAGTTAATCAAGAATTGGGCATGAAAGATTTGGAAATCAACAATATGAGATCTAAAAATGATCAACTAAGAAATGAACTGAGATTTGAAAAGGAAATCAATGAAAGGATGAAAAAACCAAATGAAGCTGTAAAATACTTGATGCAGGAGCATCCTGGGTGTAAGAGCAATCTTGCATCACCCAAAAATATTTATGTTTGCTTTTCAATAAGGGCTATCTTGTGCAGAGCTGCTATTTATGGAAACTTACTATTTTTAGTAAGTTGGTCATATGATCTCAAAATGTTTTGATTTCACAGTTGGAGGTTCATCCTAGTCATTTCAGCCTACCAATTGAATTTCATTGCCACATCATCAGTATTGGTGAAGTTATTGAGGTTTTTGGGTACAAAATCTTTCAGGTCAATTTTGAAGGCCTTAGACGCTCCAAATCATGATCGACCCCCGGCTGACTAGCACTAGCGCTTGTCAAATGATGTAGATCTTGTCATGGCATTTTTGAAAAGTGGTTACAATAGAAAAATGGAGTTACAGTTAAAAAGTTATGGCCTTCAGAAGTTGGATTACCTAAAATCATATTTTGTATTTTTTTTGAGCCGACCCTATTGTAATAATTGTGAAAAATAAATAATTCTATGTTTAGTCAATCTAAAGGGCTAAATTTTTAGAACCTTCTCGGGCGGTGGAAATTGCCTATATAAGAAAGGTTTGTAGTGTTGTCTTAGGTAGTTGAGGACAGTTTTGGGTAGTAGATCTAGGTATTGATTCAAGGCTTTTTACTACAAAATATTGTAAGGGAATGCCCATGTGGCTTTGCATATTGTAATTCTAAAAATTTGTAATTCCACATTTGTGGAGATAATAAGAAGCCAATTTTCTTGCATATTGCAATTGTTTCTCTATTTTTGTTATGTGTTTGTGGTGTTAAGGGGAGCACCCTTCATCAAGTGGTATCAGAGCAGGTTTTCTTGAGTGTGTAAATAGATCATCGATTATGAGGCAGTTTGCACCAGGATCGTGGGTTAGGGTTTCTATGTAAATAGATCACTAACTGTGAGACAGTTTGCACCAAGAGTGTGGTTAGGGTTTCAGCGAGAAGTGCAAAAATGTCTCCACGAAGGGAACATGGTGGAAGAGCTAGTGTTGTAACACCTAAGGTTAGGGAACTGCAGAGACAAGTGCGAAAATTGCAAGAGGAGATTCGCAGAGGAATGAATCTTAATGTCAGAGATGAAAGCAAGGATGAAGCTGAAGAAGAAGATCAAGAAGGAGAAGTCAAAGTTTTGAATCAAGAGGAAGAAAGGCTTTTTTGGGCCATTTCCAAGATCGGGAAAAGACCTAAGATCGAGGTCCTGACATTTTCTAGAAATCTTAACCTAGAGGAGTTGATCGACTGAATCAATGAATGTGAAGAATATTTTGAGTATGAAGATATTGAGGATCTTGATAGGGTCAAATTCGCGAAGGCCAGACTGAAGGGTCATGCAAAGATCTGGTGGCAAGAGATTCAGTTGGAGCGAAATAGAAGAGGAAAGGATAAAATCAAAAGATGGGGGCGGATGGTGGATAAATTGAAGTGACAGTTCATCCCTGTTGATTATGAGCTTGACCTACTAAGGAAAATGCAAAGTTTGAAGCAAGCAGGAAGATCTGTTCAGGAGTATACAGAGGAGTTCTATTGAATCCTCATCAGAATAGGACATGCGGAAGCTGATAAGGAGAAAGTTGCTCATTACCTTAATGGGTTGAGACCGAGCATTCAAGAAGAATTGAATCTGGTTCGAATGAACAATATTGAAGAGGCATACTAGTTTTCCCTAAAAGTAGAGGAAAATCTGAATAAGAAGTTGGAAAGCAAAGAAAGCAGAAGAGGAAATGATGGAAGATCTGGTGGACGGTCATATGGAGATCGAAATGAAGATCTGAAAAAGCAAAAGGAGGCCAGTAACAGTCAAAATTAGAGAGGAGATAATTTCAATCATTTCTAATATCAAAACAATATGGATCAGAGAGAAAGAGGAAGAGGACAAGGTTCAGGAAGAGGAGGCTTCCGTGGAACATGTTTTCATTGTGGAGAAGAAGGTCATAGGGCATTTGAATGTCTTTAACGCCAAGGAAGGACAGATAGGAGGAATGAAGGCTAGGCTAGAGTTGCATATATAGATGAAGATGCCAAATCATCACATTCTGAAGATACTGAAAGAGGAGAAACACTAATTAACAGAAGAGTCCTACTGAGTGGTGAAAATGAACCTGAGCAAAGAAGGAGCCTGTTTCGCACTAGATGCAAGTGTGGGGGTAAGTAATGTGATGTGATTATTGATAGTGGTAGTACTAATAATTTGGTGTTAGAAGAGATGGTGACAAAGTTGAAGCTCAAGAGGCAGAAACATCCACATCCATATCGGGTTGCCTGGGTGCAGGATGACCACGAGGTCATGGTCAGTGAACAGTGCCTAGTGAAGTTCAAGATCGGCAAGTACCAAGATGAGGTACTAGTGATATCATATCTATGGATGCATGTCATATGTTGTTGGGTAGACTTTGGCAGTTTAACATATGTGCTGTACATGATGGTCGTGCGAATACCTATTCCTTGACAAAGGATGGAGTGCGACATAAGCTCAAACCATTGAAGGAAATAAAAGAAAAAGTATGTGGTAATGCAAGAATAACTTTTGTTGATAGAGGAAATTTCTCAGATGGTATGAGGCATGAGCATATGTGTTTTACCTTAATTCCAAAGGCTGGGAAAGAGGAAGTAGAAGATGTACCTGTAGAAGTTGCAAATTTGTTGAATGAGTCTCAAGATATTGTATCTGATAATGTGTCTGATGGATTACCACCAGTAAGAAAGATCAGTCATTAGATGGACTTGATTCCAGGAACCAGTTTGCCAAATAAGGTAGCACACAGAATGACACTAGCAGAAAGTGAAGAGTTGAAGATAGATTTAAAGTTTAGCTCATCACATCATCCATAGATTGTATATGGAAGTAGTCCCAGAAATCCATTTGAGTTGAGGAAGATAGATAAAGGAGAAATAAGTAGTGCTGAAGCTGAGGATTTTGCAGAACATTTGAAGAACATCCATGAGGGGGTGAGGAAGCATATTACCAAGATGAATGTGTAGTATAAGGCTAAGGCAAATGAGAAAATGAGGCATAAGGAATTTCAGGTTGGAGATGAAGTCATGGTTCATTTGCGGAAGGAAAGATTTTCGGTTGGTACATATAACAAGTTGAAAATGAAGAAGTTTAGGCCATGTAAGATACTGAAGAAGAATGATTCAGGAAATGCATATGAGGTTGAGTTTCCTACTTAGCTGAATATTTCACCAGTATTTAATGTTTTAGATCTGACAAAGTATCATGAAGGAGGTGTTGAAGATGAGGTTACAACTACACAGTGGCGTATTCCAACAAGAAGTTCAGATATCAAGGAGATTGAAGACATACTGGATAGTCATGTTGGCAGAAGCACAAGGAACAAGATATATGAAGAGTATTTGGTCAAATGGAAAGGATGACCTGTTGAAGATTCATCATGGCTAGCAAAGGAGGAGGTTAATCATCTTGGTTTTCCTCTGCACACCTGAGTCGTAACAGGGTCACTTCTCAAATTACACTGGGTGTTTGATGCAGGAGCATCCTGGGTGTAAGAGCAATCTTGCATCACCCAAAAATATTTATGTTTTCTTTTTAATAAGGGCTATCTTATGCAGAGCTACTATTTATGAAAACTTACCATTTTTAGTAAGTTGGTCATATGATCTCAAAATATTTTGATTTCACAGTTGGAGGTTCATCCTAGTCATTTCATCCTACCAATTGGGTTTCATTGCCACATCATCAGTATTGGTGAAGTTATTGAGGTTTTTGGGTAAGAAATCTTTTAGGTCAATTTTGAAGGCCTTAGAGGCTCTAAATCACAATCAATCCCTGGCTGACTAGTGCTAGCACTTGTTAGGTGCTGTAGATCTCGTCGTGGCATTTCTGAAAAGTGGTTACAATAGAAAAATGAACTTACGGTTAAACAGTTATGGCCTCCGGAAGTTAGATTACCTAAAATCACATTTTGTATTTTTTTTGAGCCGACCCTATTGTAATAATTGTGAAAAATAAATAATTCTATGTTTAGTTGGCCTAAAGGGCTAAATTTCTAGAACCTTCTCGAGCGGTGGAAATTGCCTATATAAGAAAGGTCTGTAGTGTTGTCTTAGGCAGTTGAGGATAGTTCTGGGTAGCAGATCTGGGTATTGATTCGAGGCTTTGTCCTACAGAATATGTAAGGGAATGCCCATGTGGCTTTGCATATTGTAATTCTAAAAATTTGTAATTCCACATTTGTGGAGATAATAAGAAGCCAATTTTCTTGCATATTGTCATTGTTTCTCTATTTCTGTTATGTGTTTGTGGTGTTAAGGGGAGCACCCTTCATCAATACTTTGATGAGCTATTAAGGTCACCTAGAAGATCTAGTGATAGATTTGGACTTGGACTAAATGAGCATTCCTCATCCATTGAAGAAGGAGAATCATCAAAGAGTGGAGAGAAAAAGAATGCAAAACCAAAGAACAACAAGCCCACATGCCATCACTGTGGAAAGCTAGGACATACATCCAACATATGCAGAAGCAAAGATGGTAAGTCTCATCTCAAACCTAAATTTAATGGACATTGCTTTAACTGTAAGAAACATGGACATCAAGCACAAGAATGCAGGTCTAAGGTCAGTAGTCCACCTATTTCACCAAAATTTCAAGGACACTATTTCAACTATTAGAAGTTTGGACATAGAGCTTTTGAATGTAGATCTAAACCTAAATGGTCATCAAATGAATAGACTAAGTCACCTATGAAGAATAACTCGTACAATTAGGATTATAACACTTGGTACAATTGTCATTATTGTGGAAAATATGGACACATTGGAGCAAATTGTTTGAAGACTCATTTCAGAGGAAAATCTAAAAGTTGGATGAACGAAAGTATGGTATGTTACAAGTGTAACAAGATAGGTCACCTAAAGAAAGACTTTAGATCACCCATACCGAAGAATGAACAAAGCAATAATGAAGACTTAAAAGAGAAATTGAGAAATCAGATGAACAGAACATGGAAGAAGAGAGAAGAAGGAAGCACAAGTGAAGCCAGTGCATCTGCGGTCACCCAATCCGATGGATCGAGTGATCACACTTCTTCGAACTAAGCAATTAAGGTATGTTTGGAGCCGAGTCTTACAATGTTTTATCTTACATCAATTCCTAACATTAAGTTGAGTAAAAGTCCATATCTGCATAAATAAAGATGCATTAGGACATACCTGAACCATGTGAAGCAATTCATTTTTTATGTTGAGCGTTAGTGTTTTGACTGAGTTATCAATGTATGCTGAGCACCTATGGTAGCCAATATGTAATGTACACTGAGCTGTGTCTGAATGGTTATAGTGACCGAGCTTGTGTTAGCCGAGATTAACATAAGAATGTCGAGATAGTTGTATTCCACCTAGAATACGTATGGAACATTTATGAAGCCCTAATTTGACCATTTGAAGTCTATAAAATGGAATGTTACCATTCATTTCATTTCATTAGTGAATCAAGATTTCTTTGAGAGATTCAAAGAGTAGGTAACCTATTTGTTTAAGGGAGATTTCAAATCTCTTCAGCGTGCCATCGACGAATCATCTATAGTACACTTTCATAAAGGTACCCTACTGAGCAAAATATTTTTGAGAATTTTTTTTGAAGTTAAAATCAATGGCATCATCCTCATCTACTACAATGAAGAAACAAGAAATGGATTTTTTCAATGCATAGTTAGTAAGGAATGAAATATGTAAGCCTCAAAAGTTTCAGGCCATTCCAGAGAGCGCGATCAAGGGAGATCTTAATGGTGCTCTTTCTTCGATCCCAGAAAATGTATTGATAATGAATGATATTAGGTCATGTTACATATTAAATCAGAGAAATTGGAGATTATGAGATCAGGGAGGCATATGAAAAATTGTGCAAAAATGGGGTGTTGAAGATGAAACACAAAATGATTGTCGAACAAGGGTTAGTTCATGCCCTAGATTTTCCGTAGAATTTCAAAGTGGAGTGGATCAAAATCATATTGAGTAGAATGCACGACATGTAATTTTGGTTGGAAGATGGACCAGTTAAGATAACTGAGGACATGATTCACCGGGTAACTGGATACCCTACAATTTTTGGTAAGAGAACAATGAAATGTTCAAGCAAGGAGGAAATTCAGGCGAATACATAGATAGTTTGCAACAAGCACAGAATGACTATTTCCACCATCATCGATCTGGAGATTGACTTTGCAGTAAGGTTTATTGCACACAAATTCTTCCAATATAGTCGGTTGGACAGCGTCCCATGCATGGCAGTGGACCAGGCATGGAAAATTATCAAGAAGGGACACACTTATGATCTCGCCGAGCTCCAACTGACTCAACTTGCTGAGAACCTAACTTCAATCCAGAAGGCTAAGAATTCCATGTGTAAGTTCGGTTCCCTACTCATCTATCTATTCTTTTACATTCAGAAGT
The DNA here is from genome assembly GCA_027943335.1 of Chamaecyparis obtusa. Classification (NCBI taxonomy): domain Eukaryota; kingdom Viridiplantae; phylum Streptophyta; class Pinopsida; order Cupressales; family Cupressaceae; genus Chamaecyparis; species Chamaecyparis obtusa. The sequence goes on from BSBK01005788.1 coordinate 428,356, forward strand.
GTTTTCCTACTATTGAAGGAGTAATATGGGATAAAAAGAAACCAGTCACAGTCCAAATTAATGAGTTTATAAGTCAAATAGGAGGAAGTTTTGAAGGAGCAATGGACAATTATTTCATTGAGTTCAAAAAGAAAATGAGGAAGAGGAGTAGAATTCCTGCGTCTCTAGTTGAAAAGTATAGCCAGGACATCTGTTTCTTAGTCGACACATATTTCACTTATGCACAAGCAGTTTTACCAAGGGTTTCATGGCTGATGCCATTACCTTATGAGGTAAACATTGATAAAACCACATCTGCTATAACAGCCCTGCTAACCAAAGAAATTGATAAAAAGGCTCCTTATTTTGGAAATTATGTAGAAGCTCAATCCAAAATAACCATGGGATTGAAGGCTACAACTATAGAGAGAAAAAGGAAGAAACTTGTGAAGAATCTAGTCAAAATGATGGGATAAATAGAGGAGGATGCAACTCTTGAATTAACACAAGGACTGGGAGAAGATGAAGCAAGTGATTCTAGTGAGAGTGAGGAAGTAGAAGAGGTAAAAGTAGAAAAGAAGAAAGGAAAGAAGACAGTACTTGTCGAGCCCATAAGTAAAAAGATGCAAAAACCTAAGGTTACATCATCACCTATGCTTAGGCTGAGAACAAGGGCAATCTCTTCTACTACTAAGATACAAAAGCAAACCCCTACTTCAGGGAAAAGAAAATTTGTTCAGCCCAAGGCGGTGCCAAGAAAGATAAGCAAAAGGCCTAGGAGGAAACTTATTTTAGAGAAATATGATGAGGAGAAAGAAAGTGATGAAGAGATAAAGAAGAAGGTTGCATTACAGAGTATAACACCAAATGTGGATGAAATATGCCACACTATCAAGAACTCTATTGGACTTGAAGGTTTGAAGCAATTAAGGTTTGAGAGCTTGAGTATAGGGGATAAAGAAAAAGTAGAAGAGGCTATTCTTGAGATGCTCTGCACTTTCAAGATGTTACCTATACAGTTGGGGAAATTAGTCCCTAAAGAGTTAAGCAATAGAGTTGCATAGAAATGAGAGTTTTCTCTCATGACCAAAAAGTAGATAAGGGAAAGCACACTACCCCAAGTTGTACCAGATCTATCCTTTGCTAGTATTCAAGAACTTGTGGAACAATACAGGAACATATTCATTCCCAAACAAAGAGCTTACTCTATCCTTCAACACAAGGTTGAGGGTGTTGTACAAGAAAGTCTAAAGACTTGGAAAATAATTTATGGTTTGCTAATTGACAAGGATACACATCAAGATGCATGCGCATCTATGGGTGCTAAGCCAAATAATGCACAAGATGCAATTGAGCCACCTACTTAGGAGATAAAAACTCCCAAGGAAGAAATATGTCAAAAGTTATCTGGAGTAAGTATTGTTGACATCACAGAGGATACCCCAGCAATAACTTAGGTATTGACCAAGGAGGACATACAAGCCGAGGAAGAAAAAGACACATCTTTTCCAAGCAGTAATACTGTGCTCTTACAAGTAATAGATTACCCAAAAATTGATGATACACCAACTATCAACCCAGCACCTGCTAAATCTAAAGTTGTTATAGTTGACATGCTAGCCGGTATGAGCACTACTGAGGAATAGGACTAGTCGGAAATAGCTAGTTAGTCTACATCTACTGAGGAATCACAAAAAGATAAAGGAGATCAGTCTGCATTAGTGAATGTAAGTCCTCATGTGGAGGATAAGGGAAAAGAAGAGAAGGACAAAGCTATGGATAGTCAAGAGCAGAAGGAGCAAGATGCAATACAAGCTCTTGTACAGATGTCGAGTGGGAGCACACCAAAGAAGGCACTTAAAAGGAAGGTGAAAGTTTCTACACCAGAGGTAACTATTGATGAAGTTATTGTAATTCTGAAATGGGATTCTGATAACTTATCATATGAGCAGATGCAAATATTGCAAGACTTACTGAAGAGGAAAAGCAGACAAGAATAATTAAGAAGAGAACATCAGCAAAAGCAAGTCTTGCAAGATATAAAAGAAATATTTATTGATGCTTTTGAAATGTTTGATATTAATAATTTTGCTCCCATACTGGAACATCTTGTCCATATAGTTAGGAAAGTGACCAATGATGGAAGCGATGCAAGTGACAAGCTGTTGTAGTGGTCAGAAAAGAAGTTTAAAACAAAGGTAATGAACAAGGTATCTACCAAGATTGCAGTAAAATAGGTAGAACTTTCTACTCTGATAACTGACTCAGAAGAAGTGGTAGTGAATGCACAATATTTGTTTACCAAACTATGAAATGTATAAGAATTCACAAAGGATAACTAGGGGTTGGTAGACAAACTACAACAAGAAATCAAGTTTACTGGTCAATCCTTGAGCTTGGATGCAAATTCTAGTTCAAAACATTATGCCAAGCTTATGCATACACAAGGAAGGATAGCCGAGTTGATGGCTAATGATGGTAAGATAAGGGCTCATCTACTCTCTATGAAAATAATGTTGACACCTCATCTAGAAGCCATTCAAAGAGAGCTAGCCAAGGCTAAGGACTCAACATAGATAGATCCTCATCTTTGTACAACTGAGAGCCTAGTCCATCTAGCTACCGAGCTAGAACTGCAGTTAGAAGTTTTGAAAGTTGCTACATCAGGATGGGAAACTACATTACATATGGTTATGATGCTTCATAAACCATTTCTGGAGAAATACTTCATGATTCCTACTCCCGAAGAAATTAGGCATGCCCAAAACAAGGGGGAAATTAAATGACATGACATATTCAAGCACAAATGAAGGTAACAAAATTTTGTGTGTGTGTGTGTATATATATATATATATATATATATATATATATATATATATATATATATATATATATATATATATATATATATATCTTAGGGGGAGTATTCTGCTAATACTAAGTACTTTTGTAAATACAATTGTAATGTCATGACAAAGTGATTTTTTCACTAATGTCAAAGGAGGAGATTGTAGATCTCTATAGTTTTGTTGACTATTAGTGACTTACACTTAGTCATTATCTAGGCAATGATGGTTGGTCATCACTGTGACTAAGTCATCATGAATAGGCCGAGTCATGTAATGTATATTTACCAAGCAATAGTATTGCCAAGTAAACCAATGGTCACTATGTATTTCTGTATTAGCTGAGTTAAGTTTTTTTATGAGATATGTAAAGTAATGTATACCGAACAATAATGATATCAGCGAATGCCAAGTACAATGAATGCCGAGTACTAGAGACATCAATTGCCGAGTTAGCCAAAATTGACATATGAGTTTGTTATGGCACAATCATCGAGGTAAAATATTTTGGCCGACATTCATATTTTGAATTTTTTCTATTGAGGAAATAATGGAGGTAATTATGCTCCTATTTTATATTCATTGATCCCAATGCATCACTTGGACACAATCAGAATTAGTAAAGCTTAAGAGGCAAAAAGAGTAAATCTGGATCATAGATCTTGAATCTTGAAGAAGATTAGTTACCTATATAAGGATAAGATCTAAACCCTAATGTGTGTATGAGAGAATGCGAAGGGAATGAAGGAATGAGCAGAGAGTACATCCAAACTAGTGAAGCATTCAGATAAAGTTCAGTTACCGAGTAAAGCAATGAAGGACATAATAGAGATAAAATTGATAGATGAGATCAAATCAATACTGGAAGGAGAAGATCTATAATCAACATACAGTGTAGATCGAAGGATCAGGTATTGAGAAATTCTAACAAGTGTATCAGGGTAAATCTCTTAACAGATTGGTTTTAACAGACCTATTGTAATCTCTTAACCGAGTGCTTACTTTTTTGTAAGTTCTAAATCCTTTTGCAAGGTAGACTGTATAAGTCTTTTAGCTCTTAAAAGGATAGACCCCTCATAGGGTAGATTGTATTTTGTGATCAAATTTGTAGCCCTAGCAAGAAAATTTTATACTGCAGTATTGAAGATTTGTGGGTGTCATCCCCAACCCAGTTTTACCTTTCAAGGGTTTTTGGGTAACCAAAGTTCTTGTGTTATGAGTACTTTCTTGAATGTTGTTTAGTGTATTAACTTCATTACATTGATGTAGTTTATGTTTAAGCTATGCAAAGTTCTAGTAATGCAAAAATGGATTAATAGGTGATATCTAATTCACCTCCCTCTCTCAGTATCACATTTTCCAACTTAATTTCCAATAGAGGGATCAAGAGATCCTAAATAAAAATCCATGATTTAAGGATTAGTCACTAATCCAAAAAGGGAGAGAAGTATCTTGAAAAATAATATATGTATATCGAAAGTGCATGTGTGCAACAAGTGAGCAGAGTGTATGCCCCCATGTTAAAGTCATTGCTAACACTTTAATAGGAGAAATGGCTTGAATGGAAACATAAACAACTCCACTGATTATGTTTCCACTATGATATGCCCCCAAATGAAGAAAAATAAAGGGAAATAACACATAAACATATAGAGAACACAAGAGGGATCTACCTATCGTGGGGTCAGTATGATCATAAGCTTATATATATATAGAAAATAAAGTATTTTTATTTTCTGAAAAATCTCTGATGACATCATCATTTATTAATTAATTATTTAATTAATTAATTAATTAATTTTTATGTCATTAAATCCCTTTACCTTAATTAAAAATATTTAATTAAGGAATCCCTCCCAAAAATGTTTAAATTTTATTTAAACATTATCTCCTTATTTATTAATTATTTAATTAATAAATTGACCAAAAATCCCAAAATAAATAATTTATTTATTTTTTGCCCAAAACTTGGCCAATTTCCTTAAGACCACTAACATTTTCCAGAATCTTCTAATCCTTCTTTAATTTCGATTAAAAGCTAATCCCTTCATTTCCTAACCCTAATCCCAACCCAAAATATTTAATTAAGATTAAATATTTAATCCTCATATTTGTTAAATTCATTTTTAATAAATATTCTCAAACCTAAACCATGGAAATAAATAAATCTTTATCTATTTCCTAAAATCCATGTTTATCCTAAGGAAATTCTAGACTCTTCTAGAAAATCCTAATCCTAATCCCCCCCCTAACCTTGTCACATTCCCTAACCAAGGTTAGCCAACTCCTAAGCTTAACCCAAAGTCAACAAACTTCTAGAAACTTCTCTTACATGCATTTAGTGCATTTAAGGCCTCCTTATCCCTCTTACATGCATTTATCATGCATTTAAGAAGCCCCTCACCCCTTTTTTACATTCTTTGACCTTAGGCACAATTCCCAAATTGTGCACATCCCTCCCATCTTTCAACCCAATGCCCTTGTGACACTTGTCACAAGGAGGTGGCCCTGAACTAGCACAATCCATGTGCTCCCCTTTGAATGAATCTTGGCCTCTCTTAAAGGATTTTGATCTTGGCCACTCATTCCTCCTTCCCAAATCCTATAAATGCTCCTCATTTCCAAGAGCAAAATATCCATTCACCTTTCATTTTAAGCATTGTTATCATGCTCATTTAGCTCTAGACATAGCATAATCAATATTAATTGTTAGTCTCTCATCATTTTCAAGCTTTCTTAAAACACATCTTAGCATATATTTAATGGATTAACTTAGTTTCTTCCATTGTTTTGCATAAGCATAGCATCATATCACATCTCTATTTGGCTTAAAATCAATCTTAGCATAAACATCATGTAGCTTAATCTTCATTTCAGCATCATTTGATCATTGAGGCCTTAGGGGCAAATCAGGTGTTCTATACCTATTTTGTGCCATTTATGAGGTTTTTATGGATCTAAATCCATCCTAAAATGCATAAGGAACATGCTCCAAGTGCTTAAAGAGCACACCCACATCCCCTTAAGCAAGAGAAAAACAAACAGTGCTTGGGTGCACCTGTTTTAGCTCAATCTGAGGTGGCTTAGTTTAGAGTTTTACTTGTTTTTGATTGATTTCATGCTAGACTAAAATCTAATCTTTGTTTGGCTTGAGTCTTTTCAAAATAGGTATCCTCAAAAGCCTTGTCCACATTTTGGCACACTCGGTGGGACTCGAACCCACAAATCAGCTTGATTAGATCATACTTTATACTCTCATATTTGCCATTTTTCATGAATAATTTGCAGGAAATAGATGAAATGTCACCTACACATAGTTCAGTCATGCCTACGAAGAATCTAAGGATGCCTACAAGCTCTGTATCGATGCCTATTTTCTAAAGATTTTCTGTGCTCGATAAATTCTATTCTGTCTAAACTTCTTTTCTGTCGCCTGCAACGAAAATAATCACGCCTACGAGATAAACATTCACGTGTATGTGTATAGTATTCTTGCCTATAATCATTTCATTATCACCTGTATCCATTCCATTATCGCCTATCAGCATTTCATTATCACCTGTAAAAATTTCATTGTCGCCTACGCCTGTTTGAGTGTCGCTTAGGCATATTTTTTACTATCACCTGTGCACGTTTTACGACTGCTTATGCACATTTGACTGTCACTTATGATTATTTTTACTATCACTTATGCACATTTCATTGTCGCCTATGCACAATTAAGTGACGCCTGTGAATATTTAAGTGTCACCTGTACCTGATTAAGTGTCGCCTGTGAACATTTGCCTATCGCCTGTACACAACTTGCTGTCGCCTGTGAAATTTTTTGTTGTCGCCTTGGCATATTTTGTTGTCACCTGGAATCATTTCTCTATCACTTGCATAGATTTCTCTGTCGCCTGTAATCATTCTGCTATCGCCTAAGAGTTTTTCGGTGTCATGTGTGCATTTTCCAGCGTTGCGTATTAGCTGGACAATGTCGCTATTGACTGTGATCCTGCCTTAATTTTTTTCTCAGATTCATAAAAAGCAAAAGTCAAACAAATCTTGAATGAAACTAAGGAAAAGAACTTAGGTCCTAAGAGTCATTATCATTTTGAAAATCAAACACAATCTTGAATGATCTAAATTGGAAAGAACAAGCATCTCTATTCCCTCCTTTTCAATTCAAGCAAAGGACAAATTCAATCTTGAATGATCTAAGGATAAAACAAAGCTATTTTCAAAGTTCTAAATCAACACGCAAATCTCAATCTTGAATGCCCAAAGGAAAGAAATTGCAATCGCTCAAATTGTTTACTTTTTGGAGAAAAAAACAAATCAAACCTTAAACACTTGTGTCTTCAATTTCAAAGTTCAAACACACTTAATCAATTTGGGAAAAATAACAAACTTGCTTGATGTGCATCTAGGAGCTTTAATTTTTTTGTAAATCCTGTTAAAGTAAGCAACGTAGAACATTTGGACTCGGACAAGTTCACTTGTTCTACTTTTAGCGAGGCCTATCCAAGGAGAAAAGCGCTTCCTCCTCGGAGAACGACCTCAAACCAGTATTCCCCCGGCTGGTATATAAATAAAGTGACGGCAAAAAGTACTCACTTATATCTCCTAATCCACGAGCACCTTGTTCCAAATGCAAATGTCTGGGGATAGGTAAATATTCCTCCCCCAGCGTTGTTGGCTAGGCTCTTAAGTGAGTCACAAGCGGTCAGCATAACCGAGTATGGAGACTCCATGAAACTATTAAAAAACTTGATAAAATAGAGGCTACCCTATCTACATCCAAAAGTATCAAAATCCTTGTGCAAGGACCAATCCAAGGGGTTTACCGGATCACCTTAAGATTACTCACCATTTGTATTCCCTTCTAGGGGGTACCAAGCGTGGGCAAGCGATTTTGATACTCACCTTCCTTAGGTAGATCTGTTTGAAGTGCTTGACAGTCGAAACTCCATGAAAACATTGTTGAAACATACACTTTTCAAAGCTTTTTTAGAATCAGAGTCAGTTATCTTGTTTTTATCCCACAAGGTTGCTTTGTCCCTTGTGGAGATTATTTTTCTGAAAATCTTTGTTGAAATCTATCCTTTGCCATTGGAAAACATCAAACTGATCTACAACTTGGTTCAAAGATACTCAGAAAAGCCATGTCAGTCCAAATCCTCCCAAAATCCAAAAAATGTCCAAAGCTTTCAGAATCTCAAATCATGGTCTTCCAGTCATATTCAATCCAGTCTTGTCATCCTTTTCTCCTATCCTAGGTTAGCAAAGTCATCTTGGTCATCCCCCATCCCCTTGTTTGTCTTCCTCTAAAGTCAGTCTTCTTCCAATCTTGAGCCAAATCCAATCCCAGTCTTATCCTGTCAGTCATCCCAATTTGAGTCTTAGTCTTCCAATCCATCTTCATCCTTCATCCTTATCCAACTCATCCGCAAGTCAGCATGTCTCAAAACTATTATGATGAGTTTGGTTATTATGTCTCTCCTCTCAATCCATCCTATCCTGATGATGATGAAAGCCTTGTAGATCACGATGCATATTTTGAAAATCTTAGCAAGTTTTCTCCAAACATCCCCCAGCATCCAATCATTCCTCCAAAATATCCTATCATCCCTTCACGCTTATCCACTAGCACTCCCTTTCATGTCCTTGGCAAGGAAAATCCATTATCTTATCCATCCACAACTTATCCCTATCTTAAACCTACACATCCTCCATATGCATCCTTCATACCTCCATCTTCTACTATGGTCATATCCCAATCACCACCATCCCCTCGAAACACTGCACGCTACTTCCCTTATCTAAAAACTCCATCCACTTATCCTCCAAAACCCTTTCAAAACCAAAAACCAAGTCTTCCAATCCTTTTCCCCAATCCACCATCCTATCTCAACCCACCATCCTCCATTCAAACCCATGTTTCTACAAATCCCCTCCCACAAGCAGAGTGCATCCTTCAAACCACTTCATATCCCATACCTCGATCCATCACCTCTACCTCTTCAACACCATCATCCCCTCAAGAAAGTTCAAAATCTTCCACCCCACCTTCATGTGAGGACCATCCAAGCTCCCCATCTCCTCCACATTCCAATCCTTCTTCACAATGAAAGTCTCCAAGGAGTTTCACAAGGAAGCCAATAACAAATCCCACTCCTAAAAATGAAGAGCCAAACCATTTCAAACTTTCATGTGAAGCCATCACTGATGAGGCCCATCCATCACTCCCATTTGTCATTTTCCTTTCGTACATTGATCCTCTTCCATCTCCTAGCATCATTAAGTCCCTTCCATCTGAAGTCTCCATCCAATGCCTACCAACATTACCTCCTCCTAGTATTATCCAAAGCATATCTAATGAGCCTCGTGAGTTCACCCTTCTTCCTACCATCACAGCTGTAGAATCTTCCATCCTTTCATCCATACCATTTGAAGAGTTCTTCCTTCTTCCAAACATCACAGCTATAGAATCTCCCATCCTTCCATCCACCCCATCTAAAGAGTCCATCCATGCATCCCCCAAAACTCTATCCACACAAATCCTACCATGTCAAGATCTTTCCCAAAAGCATGTTGAAATACTTGCAGAAGAAAATCAAGATCCAATCCCTTCACTTCCCCCATCACATGTTCTATTGCTTCCATCACCCCCAATCCAAAATCCTACAATCTCAATTCCTCCAATCCAAGATCCTATCATCCTCGTTTCCCCATCTGAAGATCCATTACCATCCCCCAATCCCAGTCAAAATCCCACCATCATATCCTCTCCTCTCGAGGATCTTCCAATCCAAACTATCCCATTGCCATCACTCTATCCTCTTGGATCACTTACATTTGTCAAAGGCAGTCCACTTGAAGAAAAAGAAATTAGTTTCATATCTTCCATCAGGGAACCAGAAACTAGATATTTATCATATTCCCCAAGTCAAAAATATCCTTGTTTGGATAAAATGCTCAAGAAATGGAATTATCAAGGCAAAGGCCTAGGCTCTCATGAACAAGGAAATATGGAGCCCATTCAAGACAAGAAACATCCAAAGTTATGTGGCATTGGTCACACATCAGAAGAAGGCACTTCCTCTAGAAATGTTGGTACAACTAAAGCTAAATTCAAGCATCCTTCCAAACCCACCATCACATCTTCCAAAGCATACAATGCTATTCCTCCTCCATCGTTACAACCAAAGACAACCTATCACATTCCTCCTTCATCCTCCAAATCCATTTTGGGTCCCTATGTACCAAAATCTACCAGCACATATCCTTCCCATGCTAACTCCATTTTGGGACCTTACATCCCAAAATATCATCCCCCATCTTATCCTACTCAGTCTTTCATCCAAAATCCAAGCATCCCTAGTCAGGATCAACAAAGGCACATGCCCACATATCCTATCTACCAATCTCCTTCCATCTCTCCATCCACATTTCCTCCATCCCGCACATCTCCTCATATTCACTCCGATGCTCCCCACAATTTGGATGCCATATCCAATATGAATAAAAGGAAATATCCACAAAAATCCAAAGATTGCCATGTCCAGTCTAAACGACATGCTCAAGAAAAGCAAAATCCAATCAAGCAATCTAAAGCACTCATATGGCCACAAAGGCCCAAAAAAGCACAAGCAAAATCCACTACATGGCCACAAAGGCCCAGCAAAGAAAAAGCAAAATCTGATGCATCCCAATGGCCACAAAGGCCCACCAAAGCTAAAGAAAAAATGATGTGGATCCCAAAGCAAAAAGATGTAATGCATCTAAAAGAAACATCCACAATGGCATCCAAAGTTGCTAATCCCCCAGCTACTCAATCTTCTCCTCCATCTCCTCAATCTATTTTGGATCCCAAAGATCCTAAATCTCCTAGCATAAATCCTCCATCCTATCTACCTCTATCTTCTGAAACCCATCCACTTCATCCATCTCCCCCGCAACATGTGCCAATGTTGATCCTGACAACATCCCCCTATCATGATCACTTTCCATCTTTCCATCCAAACACTTTCTACCACCATATATCCCATCTACCCCATCCAATCTGTGCTTTTGCATAAATCCATCCATCCTAGCGAAGTTGTACCAACATCCAGAGAAATCAGAAAGGCAACAACAAATCAGAAAGGCAGCAACAAATTACAAAAAGTCAGCAACAACATCAGAATATCAGTGAAAAAATCAAACAGAAGGTCAGCATCAAATCATAAGGTAGTACCAAATTAGAGAATCAACAATAGGTCAGAAATCAATCAGCATATTAGTGAAAGATCAGCACAACGTCAACATAAAATCAAAAAATCCATAAAAATTGGAAAAAATCAAGAGAAAAGTATCAAAAAAAGAAAAGAGAAAAACATTCATCCTATGGTGAAAACTTGGCAATTCAAGCACCTTGGACAAGTACCATGATGAAAACCTGGCAAACATGCATCATGTGTAGGCCCCCCCCCAATTCCTTTCTGCAGTTGGGGGCCATTCCCTTCTATCACCTCTTATCCAAAATCTCCTCCATCCCATTTGTCTCTCACTTCCTTCATCCTCCTTTGGATCTTGATGACAAAACAAAGACTACCAGGTATACATGCTTTTGGACACCTTCTTGGCATCCATCACACCTTTCAGCTACATATCCTCTATCCAATCCATTTGTCCTAGCATCCATCTACCTTCCTCATCCTCTTGTTGGCATATCCTCTGTCTAATCGTACCCCATCCTACTGCCTCTGAATGAATGAATTATCCTAAGCAAGGGGCATCTTTTTCCTTGGTAACATATTCCTTGGAGACTATCTTTCATCCATCTTTCCATCCAGCGAAATCCAAATATTTCTCAATCCAAATCCCTCAACAGTTCCTCCAACATCCATCTTTTAATCCTCAAGCAAATCTGCCATCCAATCTCCCCAAGCATTCCTCTATCCAATCCTCAAGCAAATCTGTCATCCAAGTCTCCTAAGCATTCTTCCATCCAAATCCAAATCTTCCTCCATCCAAATCTCCTAGAAATTCCATCGTCCTCATCCTAAGCATCTCCTCCATCTTTCCATCACCTAGTATCTTCCCTTGTCATTGGTATCTAGCTATAGGCTACCCTCATTGTAATCCAATGCCATTCATCCCTATCCAAACATTCCTAGCAGTCTTCTAGAAATCTTCCAATCCTTTCCACATCCTCTAGCTATCCAAAATCCAACATCCAAGATCAAGCCAACCGATCAAATCACATCCTTAGTCTTGTAGCAAGCCTTGATCTCAATCGAATCATCATCGTTGGGATATTTCCTTCCCAAATTCATGTCATTTCAAGACACATCATCCACTGTCAGTCCATCTTGGCTTTCCAGCCCAACTAGGGCATCGTCTTGCATATCTTTGGAGTTTCAGCTTCATCCCCAGGTTCTTTGTACATCCTAATCCTAAGTCTTGTACCATAGCCTCAGTTGTGTCTCCACCTAAACTCATTTGTACATATGTGTCTTTAGGTCCCATCCTTTGTGTCAGTCAGCCCTTGTCGCTATCTTGTTGTACATATCCTTGTTAGTCTTGCAGCAGTATTTGGTCAGAAATATTGTCCTACCCAACCTCGCACTTCAGCAACATCAATTGTTGACTATCCTTGATCATGATGACCATCTTTGAACTTCGTCATTTGCCAATCAGCAACACAGCATTCTCCCCATCAGCATCGGGTCCACACAGATGTATGCTTCTTTTTTGTCTGACCTAAGCCTAATCACGGGTCCCCTCAGTTGTATCCTTCCTGTCTGACTTAATCTTCCACCAAGCACACCAGGTCTGTGTCGATGTATCCTTCCACACGTCCAGACCAATCTTCCCACCATCAATCAAATCAAATCTCTCTCCTTGGCAAAGGTTGTCTTTTGGAGTTATCATTTTGGCCCTGGATTTTGTCCTTTGGGTCTTGTTAATCTTTTACAGCTTCTCGTTGTTCTCTACTCAAAGTCACCACGATCCTTTATATCATGGTGCGCTGCGAATGAGGACAATCTGGGGCAAGATCTTTTGATCTTTTGCTTCTTCTTGTGAGTTAGTCATGTGTTTGTGGTTTCTTCAGCATCGTTTCCACCATGCCTCCTTCGGGTTTCATGTGTGATGCTGGGGAAACCCTGCATGTTTTTTTAGCATCAGTCCTATGCAACATTGGTGACAAGGCCTCGTGATCTAAGCACTTGGAGCATGTTCCTTATGCATTTTAGGATGGATTGAGATCCATAAAAACCCCATAAATGACACAAAATAGGTATAGAAGACCTGATTTTCCCCTAAGGCATCAAGGATCAAATGATGTTGAAATGAAGATTAAGCTACATGATGTTTATGCTAAGATTGATTTTAAGCCAAATAGAGATGTGATATGATGCTATGCTTATGCAAAACAATGGAAAAAACTAGGTTAATCCTTTAAATCTATGCTAAGATGTGTTTTAAGAAAGCTTGAAAATGATGAGAGACTAACAATTAATATTGATTATGCTATGTCTAGAGCTAAATGAGCATGATAACAATGCTTAAAATGAAAGGTGAATGGATATTTTGCTCTTGGAAATGAGGAGCATTTATAGGATTTGGTAAGGAGGAATGAGTGGCAAAGATCAAAATCCTTTAAGAGAGGCCAAGATTCATTCAAAGGGAAGCACATGGATTGTGCTAGTTCAGGGCCACCTCCTTGTGACAAGTGTCACAAGGGCATTGGGTTGAAAAATGGGAGGGATGTGCACAATTTGGGAATTGTGCCTAAGGTCAAAGAATGTAAAAAAGGGGTGAGGGGCTTCTTAAATGCATGATAAATGCATGTAAGAGGGATAAGGAGGCCTTAAATGCACTTAATGCATGTAAGAGAAGTTTCTAGAAGTTTGTTGAGTTTGGGTTAAGCTTAGGAGTTGGCTAACCTTGGTTAGGGAATGTGACAAGGTTAGGGGGGGGGATTAGGATTAGGATTAGGATTAGGACTTTCCAGAAGAGTCTAGAATTTCCTTAGGATAAACATGGATTTTAGGAAATAGATAAAGATTTATTTATTTCCATGGTTTAGGTTTGAGAATATTTATTAAAAATGAATTTAACAAATATGAGGATTAAATATTTAATCTTAATTAAATATTTTGAGTTGAGATTAGGGTTAAGAAATGAAGGGATTAGCTTTTAATCAAAATTAAAGAAGGATTAGAATATTCTGGAAGAAGTTAGTGGTCTTAAGGAAATTGGCCAAGTTTTGGGCAAAAAATAAACAAATTATTTATTTTAGAATTTTTGGTCAATTTATTAATTAAATAATTAATAAATAAGGAGATAATGTTTAAATAAGATTTAAACATTTTTGGGAGGGATTCCTTAATTAAATATTTTTAATTAAGGTAAAAGGATTTAATGACATAAAAATAAATTAATTAATTAAATAAATAATTAATTAATAAATAATGATGTCATTAGGGATTTTTCAGAAAATAAAAATACTTTATTTTCTAAAGGATTTTTAGGTGTGTATATATATATATATATATATATATATATGATGTTATTGCAAATGAATTGACATCATTCCCTCAAGAAAGTAGAACTACAATCACAATGGAGGAAAGAACACATAAGAGATACAAAGAAGAGTCTTTTTAGACCACAACTAGGAGACCAAAAAGATTCAGTGCTACCAAGTCGCAGATCCGAGAAGACTATACAAGGAAACATTTACAAACAATAGCACACGTACAAAAAACATGAAACAACATATAGAAGAATAGAGATACATATAGAGGATTTGTACAATAGGTTCGATTCCTTTATCACCTTGCACCAATAGAGCAACAAGGGTTGTATAAAATAATCTAACATTTAGAAAACACATTACAAGAGAAGCATAGTACAATAGGAAAACACACAACAAAGCTACCATAAAGGACAAGCCAATCAAGCGTGTCACCTACTTTCTCCATCTCATTCTATATTATTTAGGGAAGGTGGGTAACTCGCAAGAAGGACTATATCCAACACAGTAGGAATGATAGCCAGTTCCAAACAAGGATCCTCTTTAGAATCATAATGTTCGATACTAGGTGTAAGTGTCAATTGTGATGAAGGCATATTAGGTAAATCAATGTCAATGTCAATAGTCCCATATTCATCATTAACATCATTAGTATCATCAAGAGTATCTTCTTCATCCAGATTAATCAAAATAGGATCTAAGATATGAATAGAATCATCATAATCCTGCATTTTAATATCATTATTAGTAGTAACTTCTTCTAACACATCATGCATAGGCTTGCCAAAAGAAGGTAAAGAAATTTGAAGAATAGAAGTACGAGCCTTCACTTGAGCACAATGCTTCTTACAACGTTCATTAGCAGATCGATTACATTTTGTTTTACTTTAAATGTGTTGATAACTGGGAGGAACAACTACTGGATCCTTCGCAGGTTCTATAGGAGGATTAGTAGGATTCTCAGCAGACTGAGAAGCAACACTGGGAGCTTAATTAATAGAACTAGAAACCATGGATAAACGAGGTATGGAAGGTGTAGGAAAAAGACCACGATTAAGATCCATCAGTGGTATGCTTAACTCAAGAATCTTACAATGCTTATAGGTTTGATATGAGCGGAAAACATTATCAGGTCAAGGACATGGATTAGGTAATGAAGGCCAAAAGAAGTCAAGGGTAGCCCAATCCTTGGGCCTAGAAGGTTGATATAAACTATGATTAATCATCTTCACTTCTTCACCATGAATGAATTTAAGACACATATGAATAGGTGAAGCAACAACATGCATGGAATTTAACCAAGGCAAACCAAGCTTGACTTGAAATTGATTAGATGTAGGAACAACAACAAAGGTAGTGTTCACAATTTTACCACAAAGTTCCACCGGCAAGTTAATAGAACCAAATGATGGATAAAGAAAACCATTACAAGTTTGAATCCACAAATCCGATGTATCATAAGAATCACGTTGCAAGTTTTTCATAAAAATATTTTCTTCATTAATAACATTGACTAAGGATGTAGGATCAACAAGACAACCAGGCATAGGTATCTGAGAAATCCTATCATAAATGTAAAGGGGACTCTTTAATAGTCTCAAAATCATCAAAGGTAATCAAGAGTTCTTGAGGTCTTTTATTCTTAGTTTGTTTTCAAGATTTTGGTTGAGATTTTAGTTTAGGCTACGGTTGTAGTTTAGGTTGAGGTGGAACTTGAGGTTGAGCTTGAAGCTGAATTGGAGATACAAATTGATCAACATGCTCCACATGGTTAACAATGTGATTAAGATCATCCATCTTTGAATAAAAAATAATGTCCATAGAAGATGGCTGAGAAATGGTATTAATATCATGTGTAGGTAAAGGATTCGTGTAGATTTGAAGGTTTTAATTAGGAGGAGAGATAGATTTGTTCCCGCTACCATCAAGATTATCAACAGATAAGGCATTAGAATTGATTAAGTCTTGAACCTTGTGTTTTAAAGAATAACACTTCTCAGTATCATGACCATTCTGATGATGGTATTGACAAGAAACTTTAGGATCAAAGGATTTGGATGCTACTATAGTAGGTAAAAGAGGTCGAATAGTAGGTAAAGTAATCATATTAGCAGTCAACAACCTATTCATAATAGAATGTAAAGATTTAGAGAGAGGAGTAAATGTACAATTTAATCAAAAAGCAGTGGATGGAGAAGTGGCATTGTGAGATGCAATAACAACTTGATCAGCAACTGCATTCGCTTGTTTGTTTATCTTGACATAGTTGTTGAATTTTTGAAATTTGTTTGGATTAGGAGCAACATCACTCTTATCAACTGGAACAGGAACCATTGGAGTGTTTCTCTCAAATTGACTCACTTTTAATTGATAATGATGAAGCGCTGCACAAAGTTGTTGAAAAGAGGTAAATTTAGTAAGCAGAATCTTATCTCTAATATCCTTTTGTAAATTTGAAATAAACATATATTGAATATCCATATTAGGAACAGGATAAGAAATCTGAGCATGCAAATGCTTAAATCTACCAATGAATTCAACCAATTTTTCCTTGGTATTTTGTTAACAATGCATCAAATCAATCAAAGACATTATGGACCAATGCAATTTTGAAATTGTTGAATAAAAGCATTAGCAAGTTTTGTAAAAGAGTCAATATAATAAGGAGGCAAGGAATAGTACCATTGTAAGGCCTTGTCATGAAAAGTTCTAGCAAACAATTTGGCTAAGATCCTATGGTCATGAGCATAATCACTACAAAGGATTTGAAATGTTTTAACATGAGTAACATGGTCTCCCTTACCATTGTAATTCTCAAGATGAGGCATATTGGCTTGCTAAGGAACATGAGCATGAATGATGTCTAAGGATAAAGGACATCCCATGTCACATGTAGGAATGCTAAACTTGTTTTGAGTCAAGGATGCAAGTTGTTGTTGTAAAGATGACACAATTTGAGTCAAACTGATGATTGTTGAATAATTAGAGGAAATAGGAGGTATAGCAACATTAGAAACACTAGGTAAAGTGTATGAAGCTACAGGAATGGAAGACACAACTAGAGGAACACTTGGAACTACAGTTGGAAGAGGATTAGAATAAGTAAAAGGAAAATTATGATAAGAAGGTTGTGATGTAGGAAGGGACACAGGAGGAACACTCATAGGAATAGAGGGAACCATCGTAGTCACCAAAGTAGGAGTATAGGTAGGAATATTAGGTAAAGGAACATAAGAAGGTACTATACTAGTAACAGGAGGAGTAAATCCTAAATCTTGAGCTTCATGAGCTAAAGGTTTAACATTTGAATGCACAAGATGAGTGATACCACAAAGGAGATTAAAACCTTGATCATTATCACAAAGGACTTTCTTAAGAGCCTCTATAGTTTGAATAGAATCTTGATTATGATTTTCTTGAATAAGCCAATTACCCATTTTATCAAGTTTAGTTGAAATTTTTTGGACTTGTTCAGGAGGAACTCTTAAAGCTTCATCCTCATCATGAGATGAGTGAGAAGCATTTTTCTCCATAGTAGGATTAGAATCATGAATAATCAAATTTTCATCTAGGATCCTAAGGAAAGGAGAGGAAGACTCGGGATCAAAGGCACCCATAAGTCTATGACTTCGTCTAATCAAAATATTATAAGTAGGACTAGATGTAGTAAATCTCATATACCAATGCAATGCAAATGAACTACACTAAGAAAACACAAAGCATGAACAAGTGAATGTTTTTGTATTCTTATTTTATATGAGATGCAAACATATAAAATAAATCTAATACATGCAAGATCTAACACCATAAAAGAAATATTTTAACCATAAATACGATAAGGCATCTAATTCCACAAAAGAGAGGGGGTAAGCTTGTTGGGTTCGCCAAAAATGTATTGGTGAAAAATATGTATTCTCACCAATATGTAATGTAGTAATATGCATGTGATCTGAATGTGTGATGGAATATAGGATCTACTTCCTAATCCAAATTCCCAAAGGAGAGATCCAAATTGATTAATCACAAGGAAGTGATCAATACACAAAGGAATCAATCTATGGAGAATATGAAGAAAGGAGAAAACCTTATAGTCCATTATAGAAAATGTGCATTTGAAAACTTTACTAAATTGAAGACAAATACTAACCTCAAAATAGGGTAAATCTAGAAAAGACTATATTTTGATGTCTGTGTTTATTTTCGGGAGATTTTGCAACCTGATCTAGCCTAGAAATGTAGAGACAGAGAAAACCCAGAAACCTTTTGTCTTTCAGAGCAAGGTCATCCTTGAACTCAAGATTGGGTTACAATCTTACCTCAGATACAATCTTGACTGCCATTGAAAGTCATCCTTGACCTGAAACAGCTCCAACAAAAATTTTGTTCGTGGATCTCCAAGGTTCGCCGAAAAGGGTATCCAAATCTGCACTGATATTTGTCATCCTGTACCTACACCTACAAGAAAAAGGGTTTTTGTTGTTTGGATGAGGGGTTTTCTTTGGTTAAACCCCGGTTTGGAATCAACCTTGAAATGTAATTGATATTGCAATATATAAACAAAGTAAATGGAACTATTCACCTTGCTTATGTTGAAAACTTGAAATCCTTGTGGAGGATTCGAATCCTTGAATCCACAAGTACGGATGCTCCAAATGAATGTAGAATTATATGTAGGATGTCTCAAATCAATTTTATTAGATCTTCAACACCAATCTTGAATGGATCTTAGAATAGGAAGAAGCTTGGATGAATGTGGATGGAGAAATCTTCAACAAGAGGGATCCAAAGAGATTGAATCCTTCAATGGCTATCAATGGACCTCCTTGATGAATTGGATCACGAATGCTTGGATTCTTGAATTCTTGAAGATGAATGAATTCTTGAATGCTTTCATGCACCTTCTTGCTTTCTTTATATCTTGATTGCACTAGAGAGCTAGATGTCTTGATCATCAAAAGTGGATTGTTGTGAAAATGAAAGAGGAAGGCCTCCTTTTATAGTGATCTAGGGCACAAACTTCTAGAGGGGCCAACATAGGGGAATTAAATTCCAATTAGGCCTTAACCCTTAGATATGGACCTAGATTAAATACAATTTAAGAGTTTACCATTCTGAAATCTGAAACAACCGACTCTGAAGCGGGAAATAAAACTTTCTGAAGCCCAATATCCTGAAACCTCCAATATTTGAAATTTGGATCCAGGGTCAGGGTCGAGGTCAAATTTGACCTAGGTCAGAGTCAAGGTCAACTTTGAACTAGGTCAAAGTCGAGGTTGACCTTGACCCAGAAGGTCGACCTTCACTTCAAGGTCACAGATCTCAATTTCTCAAGACTAGGTGCCAAAAACAAGCTGGAAATAGGTGGAGAGAGAAGTAGAACAGGGGAAAAAACCCAGATCCATTCACATGCCCATTCAAGGAGCTTGACATGACCCCATACCACTTACTCAAAGGGATAAACCGGTCCTAAATGGAAGTGCTTCCATTTTCCGACGATACAGCTACACCTTTTGAGTTATGGTATGGATATGCACCTAATGTGAAATATATTATAGTCTTTGGAAGTGAATGTTATATTCTGAAAGATAATATGAATGGAAAACTTGATGCTAAAAGTGATGAAGGTATATTCCTAGGATATTCCACTAAGAGAAAAGTTTACAAGTTTTTGAATTCTAACACTAATAAAATTGTGGAAAGTGCAAATGTTAGAGTTGATGAATATGCAGAAAAGAATGAAGTTGAGTGCAAGAAAGAACCTAAAGATTACAGATCTTTTGTATACATGGAAGAAGGAGAAGATAGTAATTCACCTAAACTAGATACCAAGGAACATCATGAATCCACCGAGCCACAACAAGAAAATGCCAAGCATCAAGAGGATGTTGTCAAGAAATCAGAAGAAGAGACAATGAATCTACAAGATAAACCTGAAGATCAAGATCAAGTAGAAAGGAAATTTGAACCTACATTGGCACAATATGTAAGAAGACATCATAAGCCTGAACAAATAATTGGAGATAAAGAATCTAAAGTTATGACAAGAAGTAAGTCGAAAGATCATACATGCTTACTATGTGAATTTGAGCCTAAGATAGTAAAAGATGCTTTAGAGAATGAAGATTGGATACAAGCCATGAATGAAGAAATAGAGAAGATAGAGAAGGACAAAACCTAGACACTAGTACCGAGACTAGAAGACAAGAATGTTATTGGAAAAAAATGGGTATTTAGAAATAAGCTAAATGAACATGGAGAAGTCACTAGGAACAAAGAAAGATTGGTATGCAAAGGATATGCACAAGAAGAAGGCATTAACTATGGGGAGACAATTGCCCTAGTTGCAATATTGGAAGGAGTGAGGACTGAGGACTCTACTTGCATATTCAACATACAAAGGATTCAAAGTATATCAAATGGATGTCAAATCTACATTTATGAATGGGATATTGGAAAAATAAGTATACATTGAATAGCCAGAAGGATTTTTTGACCCAAGCAAGAAGAATATGGTTTGTAAACTACATAAGGCATTGTATGGATTAAAGCAAGCCCCTAGAGCATGGTATGAGAGATTGCATAATTATCTGATAAAGATTGGAATTGTAAGGACAAATGACAACAACAATATGTATTTGAAGACTAAAAAAGGTAAAGGGATTTTGTTAGCTGAAATATTTGTTGATGATATCATATTTGGAGGACAAGATGCCCTATGTCAAATGTTTTCAAATGAGATGCAAACTAAATTTGAAATGTCTATGTTTGGTGAGATCAAATTCTTTGTTGGTTTTCAAGTTTATCAGATGAAGAAAGGTATCTATATTACTCAATCTAAGTATGTCAAGGAGATACTAAAAACTTTTGGTATGGAAGATTCTAGACCAGTAAGTACACCTATGGCTACTGGACAAAAATTATCAAAAATTGATGATACAATTGAAGTCAATGAAACCCTATATAGATCTATGATTGGAAAGTTACAATAAGTTGTCCATAGTAGACTGGATATTTCCCTAGAAGTTGGGATTGTTGCAAGATTTTTTGCAAATCCTAAAGAGAGTCACATGATGACAGTGAAAAGGATATTGAGATATCTAAAAGGAATAGAGGACTATGATTTGTATTACAAGAAGAATGATAAGTTTGAACTGAAAGTTTACACTGATACAGGTTGGGCAGGAAATGTGGATGACAGAAAGAGTACAAGTGGTGGTGCATTATTTCTAGGAAAGAGATTAGTCTCTTGGAAAAGAAAGAAACATAACTGCATTTCCCAATCTATAACAGAATCTTAATGTGTAGCAGCAACAGTGAATTATTCAAATTTAGTGTGGATCAAGCAATTGTTAAAAGGTATGAAGGAGGAAATCACTGAGCCAGTTGTTATTTTTTGTGATAACATAAGTGCTATTAACATATGATCAAAAAATCCTATTATGCACACTAGGACTAAGCATATTGCTATCAAGTATCATTACTTGAGAGATTTAGTTCAAGACAAAGAAGTGAGATTGGAATATGTGAATAAAAAGGAAAACTTAGCAGATATATTCACAAAATCATTACCTAAAGATGCTCATGAATACCTTAGAGGTAAATTAGGGGTGATTCCCCTAACTGAGGTTACCTAGAAACATATAGGAGAACTGCATCAAATATGCTAATCAAAATATCTAAAAAATTGATGCAGAAGAGGTCACACTTTATGAGTTGCCTAGAGTTGTGAAAGGTACAAAAAAAGATGTTAATCAGTCATACGAAAGATGACAGAGGAAGTGTATACAACATAAATAATTGACATGAAGAAATCTACATGGAAAAGATGTAAGTGATAGATACAAGTTTCTTTGGCATTGTTGTCAAAGAGGGAGAGATACAACATTGGGGGAGAGATTCAATAACTTGAGGGAGAGATACAGAAAGATATTCAGTGAAAAGACAAAGAAAAATTTATCTAAGAGGGAGCTAGTACTTGGATGTGAATTAGAATGAAGCTAAGGATATTAATGAAGATCTGATGCACAAATATTTTGGATCGTATGGTAAATCATGTGGTGTTTCTTGTGGTGTTTCCAACAATGCCAAAGAGGGATATTGTTGGAAACTACAATTGAAACAATTGTTATATTGTCATTGATTTCAAACCTTAACTAGTAAGATAGTTTCTATCTAGTAGAGTACAATATATTTTGATTGATGAAGAGGATTTGAAAAGAGGAGACAATAAGAGGACCTAAGGAAAGGTTGAGTTATGTGATACTTCAATGGGTACTTGATTAGTTGGCACATTGACAAGGTAATGTGTTGTTTATCTTTAACACCAAGTGAAGAAGAAAAAATGGAAACATAGGCTTAACTGAGTAAAAGTGAAGAAATTTAGTTTAAGAAGAGTGATGCCAGTGTCGACCGAGTGCCAGCATATGTTGAGAAAATCTAGTGTCGACAGAGGATCAGTAATTACCGAGCGACAGATAATTAACTGAGAAAAGATAGTATTTTCCAAGAAGAAAAGTTTTAGCAATGATCAAGATATCTAGTAATGACCGAGGAGATGAACACAATATTGATCGAGTGTCAGTAATTTATAGTTTGTGAAAGAATTGAGAATCCCAATCGACATAGTTGAATTCTTGGGATATGTAAAATGTGTTGAAATTATTAAGGAATGATATGGAGCATTTAATGCATGGTAAAGCATTTTATTATGGATTCTTAGAGAATTTTGAAGATGTATCTAGAAGGAAAAGTAGGAAAACAAAATGATGGAAGGATTCAATGAATCTGACCCAAACCTAAGATCTACAGAAGAGATTAAGAGGAAAAATATTAATCTACCTGATCAAGGAGGTATAAGGATGACCTGATTGTGAGGTTAAACAAAGTATGTGGAAGAGGTTTATTTTATTGACTAATGAATCTAAGCAGAAGGCTAAGGTGAAGTTGTGAAGAGTTGAACATAGTTGTGGTGATTGCTTGAAGAGAATTCTGAGTAGATCAGAGATGGAAATGGAAATGAAGGTCAATTAGTAAATCAGAATATGAGCAAATTGGATCTATATTTTCAAAGTGAGTTGTATATTTTAGATCATAACCTACTGTTACTTTCTAACCATTGTATCAGTCTAAATCCTTCGATCAAGGTTGACCTAATAGTCATTGTGTAAACCCTTTAATCAAGGTGACATTCTGATGGAATGTTCTTAAGCCCTCTAACCAGACCACTCTTAACAGGGTGATTAAATCCTTTAACAGGGTCACACCTAACAATGTGTATTGTAAACCTTTAATTGGGTTGGCTTCTCACAGAGCTCACTTCAGAAGAGTGAAAAATTAGTAGCATGTTACAAGTGGTTTTTCCCAAATTGGGTTTCCACGTTAAATCCTGGTGTTATACTTGTGTGTATGTTATTTGATATGAATATTGTTGAAATTTTTATATTCTTCAAGTTAATTACTTTTGGAAAGTGGATTGCAAGTTTTATGTAACTGATATATGCTATAGAGACCAAGTGAATTGCTGATTAGATCTAAGTTTGTTGAAGAGATAGAAAGTTGAATTGGTACATCTGGACCTAATAATAACTGATTCACCCCCCCTCTCAGTTATTCTAAAATCATTCTAACAGTTTGGGTTAGTTTCTCTTGGGTTCCTTGACATGGAATTACATCTTCTCTACTTGTGAGTAGTTCATCTCATATCCTACTAGCATTCTAATGATATAGTATAGAGCCCTTTCTCTTCCTTGATCATCATGTTGTGATAATACAGTGCCCAATGTTGATTATTTCTCTAATATGTATAGAAGAAAAGGATTCCCTAGTGTAGTCAATACTAGGACTAGTGAAATTAGTAGATAATCATTGAGATCTTAGAATGTTTGCTGACATTGATCTGTCCATATGAAATTGAATCCTTTATGTAGAAAATGTTGGAATGGATTGCATTTTTATGCCAATTGTTCTATAAATTTCTAGATTAATCTTATCTTTCTTTTTAGGCCTCTGAGTTATTCTAAGCTCTTAGGAGGAGGTATTTCTAGTATTACTTTCACCTTAGCCATATTTACTTCTATGCCTCTATGTGATACAATGAATCCTAGGATTTATCCTAAAGCTACCCCAAAGGAATATTTCTTAGGATTTAGCCAGACCTTGTACTCTTGTAGTCTATCAAGTGTAGGACCCAATACTTGCAAATGTGTTTCCTTTAACAAATATCTTGCTAGTAGATCATCAACATATTCTTCCATGATTTAATGAATCATATGGTGGAATATAGTAGTCATGGCTCTTTGGTATGTGGTACCAACATTATTTAAGCCAAAATACATCATGTTCCAATAGTAGATATCCCATGCATAGGTGAATGTTATTTTGCGATGATCCTCTAGAGCTATCTTGATCTGATTATAACTTGAAAACCCATCCATTAAGGATAAAATTTGACGTCCTATCATTAAATCTACTATAATGTCAATGTTTAGTAGTGGGAAGTAATATTAAGGACATGACTTATATAAATCTCTAAAGTCTATGCATATCTAGATATCTCCAGAAGGTTTTGTTACTGGTACTAGGTTAGAAATCTATTTAGCATAATCAATGGATCTGATAAACCCCACATCCAATAGTTTCTTTAACTCTTCTTTCACTAAGAAGGCTATGTGGGGATGCATTTTTCTAAGCTTCTATTTAACTAACTTCATACCACCAGGTAATAATGGTAGATGATGAAGCAGTAATTCTGAATCCAAGCTTGGCATGTCTTCATATTACCAAGTGAAGTTTATCTGTCTTTCTTTGAAGAAGATTATGAATTCTCCCATTTCTCATGGAGAGAGATTTTTCCAAATAGATTTTCTTAGGGTTTTGTTCATCCCTTAAGTTTGCTTCTTGTGTTTCCTCTATTAATAATGTTGAACTTTCTTCATCAATGGGGAGAGGTTCCAACCTTCCATCTTTTGGCACCTTAAATAAGTTTTCACTAGATGATATGCCATTTGTTTTTACTATTTTGCGGTCAAAAGACACCTTTCAGTTTTTAGCAGATGAATTTTAATTTTGATTTTGATTTTTTATTTGTTGGCTAGAAAGAGGAACCACTTCCCCTAAGTATGTTTCTTTGTCTAGATCTATGGATATTACTTCTCTGTGACCCCATGATGGTATACCTTGTCAAAGTCTTAATAAATTAGCAATGGCATTATCATTCTTGAATATTTCTATGTCAGGTTATCCTTGTTGGCCCCAGTTAATATGTTCATGGTTTACCAATCATAAGTTAGTAATAGTTTGAGACACTGTGAGATAGGGGAATGAAAGTGATAGTTCCAAAAAAATGAGAATGAGGTAGATGAACGACTTAAGGAATGGACATCAACATGTTTGTCAACATAGGGTTCGTATATCTGGTTAAGTCAATCAAACATTTCAGCTATGATAAAGTTACTTGTGGTATGAGGTTTATCTCACTCATACTCATTAGAATCTGTCTTGATGTCATGACCATCATGTATCTCTTGTTCAACATACACCAAGGCTTCCTTCTTAAGGGACACTCATGTGTTTGTGGTTTCCATTTCTTATGGTAGTAACTATTGGAGTATGCTACTGATTTGGGTAATGTCCATATCCTTGCCCACTGTTTTTCTCAAAAACCTCTTTTGGTTGTGTGAAAACTTCATTGATGACAACACTTGACCAAGATTGAGCATATCCTATTCCTTTTTTATTTCTCTATGTACATGGAAAAATAAGCTCTATCATTCCTTTTTGTTTTGATCCTAGACCTATAGTACTATTATATCCAAATCGTTGCAAAATTGAAAACCCATGTCCATATTGAGTAAGTGGTAATTCCATTAATGGTATATATTGAGGCTCTCTATACAATCATGTACTAATATGTCCTTCTAAGGTTTCCTCACTTAGTTCCCCCCATTTGATGAATGTTATGGAGGGTGGACATTTAAAAATGGTAGGTTTTGTTATTTTCTCTATCATTTGGGTGGGTCTTGGTTGACCATTTGGCTTAGAAGATAGAGGGAGGTTAGTGATGGTGAAGGCTTCTTCATAGAGATACTAACTTCATCCTCTACGTGTGACTAATATTTTTATCCTTGAGCTTGGTGTGTTTTTTGGGATTGAAGTATAAGTAGATGGTGGACATGCTTCTTGATTCACAAGTACTTGGTCTTCATTGCTACTCCTTAAGTTATTACAATATTGGAATGGATTGGGGTCTCCTATAATTATTTCCACACCTTGATGAATAAATTGTATGCATTGGTGGTAAGTAGAAGGTACTGCTTGCATCTCATGTATCCAAGGATGTCCTAGTAGAATATTGTATTCTAGCTCTAGATCCAAGATTTGGAATGCTATATTCTTGATAAATGGTCCTATCCTTATGGGAAATATAAGGACACCTTTTGAAGATATTTCTACTTCATCATAGGCTCTTATGTTTATCCTTCTAGTAATATCAACACTTGAATCTAAGTACCCCAAGGCTTTTATGACTTTTAAAGTACAAATTTTTAGTCCTACCTTGTCATCTATGAGGACTCATCAAATTTTGTACTTATGTACAAGTGCACTTGTAGATGTAAGGTGTCACTATATAGAGGCTTATGCAGGGGTACATTATGGTCTTTGAATGTAGCATACTTGTGCAAAGTGATGTAGTTGACCATCATTTGAAAGTTTTCAGGGGTTATGTCCCTTGGGAAAGCTACATTTTGAAGGGCCTAATCCAAGGGTTGCTTGTGCTATGTGGATATGTGTAGGAGCTCAAAAATGGATATTTGTTATGGTGTGTTCTTAAGGTGGTCCATCATCATCATCATCAGCAGTAGCAGCAGCAACAACAACAACAACACCACCACCACCACCACCACCACCACCATCATCATCACCATCATCATCAATCTATTTCATTCCATCTCACATTATACATTTCAAGCATTTTAGGAAATTCACATAGTTTGCATATTAATAATCCACTAGTCCACACTTTGAAGACATCTTGGTGAAGTTGATTAAAATATAAGAACTCAAACTATGAATTCAAAGCTAGGAAAGCAATGGAGACAAGCTACAAAGAGTAAATAAAGGTAAATATCTTATTTTTATTGGTCTACTCTTTTATTCTTCATTGTGTGTGCATCTTGAAATAGAATTTAGGATAATTAGTGGATTAGTATTTAAGTTATATAGTTGTACAATGTTTTTTCATATAGGAGGTTTTGCAAGTTGTGGCATGTTGGATTGCAACAAGTTGGATTTTTGTACTTTCCATTGGTGTGTTTGTTACTAAAGTTTGATTTTTCACAAGTACCCCTTTTAGACAAAGTTTAAGTTGGGCATAATTAATATGTTTCACATTATTGGTACCATCATTGGTGACATTCTTGTTTTAATTCCACCTCTTTTATTTGTCTATTGGATTTTTGGCAGTATTCTATAGACTGGGGTCAAAAAAGATTCCCCTTTTGATTAGGTTTTGTTCACATCACATTCCTTTTTTGATCAATTGTTTGAAAGTTTGATCTAGTTGTAATTCAATTATGTAAGCCATGTATGGGATGAGGTTGTCTACAAACATGACGATGAGACCTTGTTCAGGAACATTATAGGGAATTTCGTTAGCTATACTTCTCCATCTTTGCAAGTATTTGGAGAAGGATTCACCCTCTTTCTTATTTATTACATAGAGGTCCTCCATACTAACTTTTTTTTCTATGTTATGATGGAAGAGGGTGATGAATTTATCAACTAACTTACCTTGAGATTTAATTCCATGGGGTATGAAAACCATTCCATTGCTAGTTCATCTAGACTTTGAGAAACAATTTCATGAGGTATTTTTCATCGTGAACGACCTCTATGCAGCTTGAGGTAGCATTCCAAGTGACCCGTGATGCTATAGTCGATGTTTGAGATGGTCCCATTCAGTCTTGGCCTACTAATGGGTTTTTAAAATATATTGTACATATGTCAAAACTAGGGAGAAGTTTTACCCCTTTCTTGATAAGCATGGCTAGATATTTTTGAGGATTATGTTCTACCATAACATCTACTACTAGGAAGTGTTGGAGTAAATAGTTGTTACACTAGATTTGATACATCTACAAAAAATTTCTTATAAAGGATGTGTACATAGTTTATAAGGACAAAAAAATCAAAAACTTGCAGCAATGAATAGTGTATGGAATTACCTTTGCAATGATACTTTATTTTCCAAAACTAGACTTTGAATGTCCAAGTTATGGCAATTTAAAGAAAATCACATATTAGGGCCGAAAGGTGAAAAAAATGGCCCACCACTCTTATGTATCCAAGAGCATGGGTTTCTTCACCATGTGACCATGAGCTCAGCATGTTAGGAAAATTTCCCCCTCCCCTTGATTGAAAGGGCCCGAGAAGATATGATTGGGTGGGTGGGTCTTTTGATGGCTTTGCATGCCACCCCCATAACCACCAAGACCATACAAGGCATTAAAGTCACTGACCACTTGCAATGGACAATAGAGACTGAAAAACATGCCAAATACTTTAGCAACTATTGGCAAGGATGAGGGCACCAAAAATGTGATGGTCCGTTGAATAGTACATTGAGACACTCTTTCATTGCTTTTTGTGGAAGCTCCTTGGTTTCTCTTGAAGTGTGTTGAAATAATCTTTCATTCCCTTTAAGACTATTGCACCTACATTTTCAACTTGGTTGCGAAGTGATAATGGTATCATTCCAACAACTCCATTGGTTGCATAGTGAAATTCACTCATGTAGATCTATAATGTGTCACCTATATCTTCGATCGATAGATGTTATTGCCATCATTTCAATTTGATCATTGTTCTCTAAGTGTCATTTAGAGAACCCATACATATTTTTTTCTTCCTGATCATCATCTTCTTTAGAGGAGATCATCAAATATAGCACCATATTAGTCATCAACAATTTTCTATAGATTCTATATGCTTTAGGGATGTTCATGTTTAGGATTTTGGGACATCTTTTTTAAGGCTTCTAAAACCTTCATGTTCTCTCTTCTGGAGAGGAGTTTTATCCCACTAGGTTTTCTCCTTTTCTCTAGTCATGAGAGATAACATTGTAGTTGTACATGGGTACCTAACATGTCTTTGTTTCTAGGACCAATAAAGCATTTCTACTACATTGTTCTACTCCCTAAGTAGCACTTAAGGGGGGTGTTGGAGTAAATAGTTGTTACTATTTACTCTTTACTTAAGTTTACTTAGTTACACTCATTTATTAGGTAGATGGATATCATTGAGTCCTATTTAGACTCTAACTCATCTTAGAGTATATTGTTGACTTCTATCGAAACTCTACTTCTTCCAAGTTGAGACACTTGTCTCAACCTTGTCCATGCTTCCTATTTTCTATTGCCTATTTATGTAGAGCCTTTCTCCCTTTGTATTCACCTCAATTCAATAAATTTCTTGTGTTTTATCTCTCTCATCTAGAAGATTTCTATAGAATGTCTCCTAGATATAGGATAATCTATCCTAACAAGGAGTATTTGTCTTGTTCTATGTCTCTAAGTTATTTAATTATGCCCTAAAATACAGAGGAATTGGGGAATGGTTATCTCATTTCAGGGAAAATCTTTGAATACACAAAAGGGTGTGTGTTATAATAGAGGTTAGGATATTACTCCTCTTACCATGGAGGGAATGGGTTGACATACAATTCATCTAGATTATCCCCAGTCTAAGATCGGGTTACAAGTCTCTGACTAAAAGTGTACAATGAGAGGAACATCTTGCTATAGGATATGATATGATTGGTGTAGACAAGGGAACACCTTTTCTAACATGTTTGATTCTTATTAAGAAATGTCAATCTTAGGGAAATAGTTCAATTTCTCTTGATCTCAAGGTTGAATAGGTTGGATACTAATTCAATTGAACTCTTGCTTTAGATGAAGTGTGTGGTGAGGGTTGATTGTTTTGATAAAATTTTGAAAGAGAGATTAAAAAAAATATAATCTGACCTATTAAATTGACAATCCTAAATGATTATCAAGCCCAAAAGAGAGGTTTCCTAATGTTGTAGATTTTGGTATAATCCTATTTATATTTCTGAAGATGACCTTGGTATCAATAGAATTGCAAAATGTGTGGAACATGTTTCTTGTTTCTTGTTTTCAAATGACAATTTGACAAATTTCAAGTTGAAGCTTTGACCAGTTAGGTTTTTGATTGACTAGACACGAGCATCTTTTGATAAAAAAAAGTGTTAGTTTTTGTTGAATGTAAGATCTACAGTTTTGAAAACACATCAAACACAATAGACATGGAGTTTGATCTATGCTATGTAATGAAGAAAACAAGTACAATTGTATGGCTGGCTAAGACAATATTTGCTAAATTGCTATTGTGGATAGATTTGAACCATACTTATTTAGAGAAGATAGCTTAGATTTATAGAGACAAGGGATCCTCCTTACAGTGCACTCACTTCTCAGGCATAATAGACTTCAAATTCCCTAGGGTATCACTTCCCAAGGAACTACTATCTCTACTAAGATTTTTAAGAGTGTGGGATGTCTTCGGAGGCATGGGTGGCCCCCTAAGTCAGCAAATAGAAGGATTTTGGAAAAGTACAAACATTTGGCTCTTTAGTTCAAAAATTTCATTTGAGCGGTCATGCATGCTCTTTCCCTATTACTAGGAGGCTTCATTCCTATAGAACACGGGTGTTGGGGAAGTCGACATGTGTAAGCAATTAGCACCCATAGTGAGGCATTTTAGCCTCACTCATTTTATATAGTGATTGAGAGTGGTTTTTCTTTAGCTTGTTATCACTTGGGTCATTCCCTCTCACCTGACCTTATGGTCTGCTCAGGAGGTAGGCCCTGAAAAAATAAAACTTGACCATCGCTAACACTTTTATCTTGCACGTAGGACCATGAAAGATAAGGGAGATGATAGTGTTTGTTAGCAATAGTTCCTCTTTACAAGCACAAGTGTGTTAGTCACATAAGACACATGTTATTTTTAACCACCAATAAGAATGTGAAAGGACTACATGGTATTCTTTTTAAACCCAAAATCTAAGTGTTCCTAATTTAAAAAGATACAACCAAAATAAACTAAACTACCTCTATTGTTGGAAATTTGGCTAATTAGGTTATCACAATGTTGTCATTATGGCAACATATACTCAGCATTAAGAAAACATGATCAGAGGTAGAAGTTTTGTATGAGTGCACTTGAAAATTGTCTAAGTATAACAGTGATTACCAGTCTTCATAGAGACAATTTTGATTAGCGATATTCACAGAAGCAGGTTCAGTGCATGCACACTTGAACATAGATCATTCTATGTATATCAAAGCTACATGTGAGAGTGCAAGTCTATACGACATGTACAGAAAAAGATATTAATGTTTTATAGAGACAATGTTGAGCCGACCAGAATAGAGCAACAGTCAGGATATAATTATATTGAGTTAAGAGATTATTTTTTTTATCAAAATGATGACTTAACTAATTAGGGGGACATCCTAGATATTAACCCTAAGGCAACATATAATGAATTTATATTTTGAGAAGAGTATAATGTATTGTAAGCTGATAGAAAGTTATTTTGTAATAACTTGTATATAAGTAAGAACAATATAATGCGAAGTACACAATAGTTGTAAGAAGTTGATATATGATATGTATGATGCAAAATTGTAAGTTGTAAAGAAGAAAAGAAACAATTACTATATATCAGAGCAAAGATCCTACAAAGCTAGATCTAAATAATAAATTTATTCAGCAGCAATAAAAGGTTTTTGTAACTTACCTTTTGTATTTGAAGTTATCATTGTATATTGTATGTTTGGGCAGTGAGCTCATCTTGTAGACATCTTTGTTTTGTAATAGAAACTCCTAACAGGGTCAAGGATTCTAACAAGGCCTAAAGTCCTTTAATCAAGACATAAACACTATATGTATGTAATAGACTCCTAACAGGGTCAACATCCTTAATCGGATACTTTTTATTAGTGGATCAGTTGTAGGTATCATCCCCATCAGGGTTTTCCCCTGGCCAGGGTTTCCTCGAGAACAAACATGGTGTTATGAGTTCATTCATTTTATTGTTATGCTTGTTATTTAGTTTACTTAGTTCAGTTTCTTATGCAAGCTACAAGTTAATTTCTTATATCCATAATTGGGAAAAAGTAAAAGTTTGTGAAATACTGATTCCCCCCCCCTCTCAGTATTTCCTATTTCTAACACATGTAGACATCATACATTAGTATTTTTTTTACCTTTCCCCCAACCTAGATGAAAATGATTAAAGAAAACTATTGAGGTCTTTGAGAGGCAATTTTTTATATCCAAAAAGCCACAAGATGGAAATACTTAGGTTAGTAACCCTAAAATACTATTTGAGAAATAAGTTGGAAAGAGGGTATGAACTAATTTACCTAAAAAATTGTATTTTACTTGATATCCCCGAATGATTCTCACATATCTGTCAAGGACTTCTTCTTCCTCCTCAATCCTTATTTGTTCTTTTTCCCGCTCTTGATGAATGTAGTTGTTGATCTTTTTCCTTAGTTTCTTCCTTGATCAATATGTGGGAGTTCGCCTAGTGATCTTTTTCATTTTCATTATTTGATTTTCCTGCTCAAATATACAGACAAGTAAAAAATAGAGATACTAAGAGATGATATTTACTCATGCGAATGTCAAAGCAAATCCAAAATTAGAATGTCAAAAACATAATCAATTATGAAAATAAACAAATCAATTGCACAATTATAAGGATCAATTATGAAAATATTAAACAAAACTATTTTGAAACATAGTTAGCAATTGTGGAAATTAAATAGGCCAGTTGCAGAAAATAATGAGCGATTGCACAATCAAGACTAATAACATGTAGAATTTAAAAATATATCAATTGCTAAATATAGTTATCAGTTTAAAAAATTAAACATGTCAAATGTGAAACACAGTTAGTAGTTGTAGAAATTAAAGAGGCCAGATGTGAAATTAAATGAATGAATTGCGATAAACAATTAGTAGTGTAATCACCTAAAAATGGACAAAGACAATTCAATGATAATTCAAAGAAAATCAAGTCAAATCAAAGCAAATCAAGGAAATAATTGAATCAATTGAATTACAATGCACAATTAGCCAATCAAAATGAAAATCAAGTCTTAATTCAATATCAATCAAAATTGAGAGCATTTTAATCAAGTGCAATCAAATCAAAATATAATTAATTCAATTAATTGTGTAGTCTTGGATTAAATTAAATTCAACCCATTCAAGGGGTACATGGCTAAAATAAATCAATTAAATCAATTAATAAAAATCAATTACTCTCAACAGACCAAAAGGAGAGAAAATCAATCAACCAATGAGATTTGAGGAAAGTCATTCACATGGATCAAGCCCAATTGAATCTCATTCACTCAAAGTGAAAAGGAATCTCAACCATCCATCTTGTCTACTTATCCCAAACTTTGAGGACACAAAATTTTCTTTGTCTTCAAAGGGTGGAACCAAAGACTTAACCCCAACTCAATCATGATTAAACACAACTACACCCCCTACCATTGGAAAATCTATAAAAGGAAGGTTAAAATCCTTCATAATTCATCAACCACCTATCTAAGAATTGCATCAAACCTCTTGCAATTTGAGTTTAGAAAAGCATTTAAGAGCAATTTTAGCATTTATCTTGATAATTGTTAGCTTTAGCATTGTTTTATCTCTATCATTCTCATTCTAGGACTATCATTAATGAGAGCTTGCTGAGAGCTCACTCATTAACATCTTAGTTAGAGAGCCATAGGATGCTCAATTAATCATTGATTTTGTTAAATAGTTTCTCAATTGTGGTTGTATTTAGTTATTATTTCACTTATTGTTGATGATTAACCCTAATTCTATGAAGGTAGATTTATTTGTATACAAAATGGCGCCCACTGTGGGGCAGTAAGCCTCATGTTATCATTTTTATCATTTAGATCATGTTTTGTATGCTTGTATATGCTATTTTCTATGGAATTTTTGCAAGAAATAGGTTAAATCGTGCCTACGGCTAATTCAGTCACGCCTGTAATCATTTGGATGATGCCTACTAGATCTGTATCACTGCTTATTCGTTGAACGTTTACACTTGGTTAACACTTTCTATTCTATCTTACATTCTTTGTTGTCACCTATGATTGAAGAAATCACGCCTACGCGATAAAGTTGTATTGCCTTTGCATAAAGAAGTCACGCCTATGAGTGAAGAAGTGTCGCCTGCCGATTATTAGTTGTCTCCTGTGATCAACATTTGCAAAGCATTTTGGATAACAAGTCATGCCTAGTATCATTCTCTTACGCTTGTTATTTTTAAAGTGTCGCTTTGACTTAATTAGTTCACGCATCTTTAAATAGTGTTTGCGCTTATCAATAAATTGTTTACGCCTATTAAAGTTTATGTGTTGCTTGCTAATAGTTAACTTACGCTTGTAAACGGTTTAATATCACCTATTTGCTAGACAATGTTGCTTTCAATTTTCTGTTAGAATTTTTTTGCAGATTGATTAATTCTATCATCTAACTCTCTATTTGTACATTTTGACAGTAAATGAGCAGACATCAAAAGGTGTAGAAGCCAGAAACCAGGTTTAACAAAGAAGGGAAGGCACTAGCTAAGAAAATCAAAAGGGAAAACAAAGCACACATCAAAGCTATTCTTGAGTTAACACAAGATGAAGACAATCAGGTATATCAGAAATACCTTGCTATGATTGAAGCTTACAAAAAGAAATTTGTTTCTTTAAATTGGATCTTTAGCCCTTAGTTCAAATTTTTATTTGAAAATTTGCAATTAGAGTGCTCAAAATTCATTTCATAAATCTTTGTGTTGTCAATTTCAATTTTGGTTTCCCCTCACTTTGATTGTTAGTGTTGACTAACTTGCTAGAGTATAAGCACATTGGAAGGAGCTATTGCCAAGGTGAGTGAAAAATGACAAAATTCTCTCAAAAATGCCCCTAGCTTTATGCTAGCTACAAGAAAAAGGTATTCTCCTAGTCAAGCTTGCATTTGATTAAATTGCGGCATTCTTTTGACATAAGCTTGAGATAAAATAGTAAATGTATTTCACACTTCAATTCTAAGAATCTCCTTGTCAAGAGATTGGGAAAGAACAAATGTGTGTTTAAGTGTGTGGAACAAAGAAGGACAATAGGGATATGCTCTTCACTCTTTGAGTGAAGCAAACTCCCAAACTTGTCGGCCTAAGTTCATTTCTTTTTTTTAATATATATGCTAGAGCAATAGTGGGCTCACCTCCCAAGTTTTCCTTAACGAGGCCAGTGAGAGGGACAGCCCAAAGTGGGATACACTTGCTTTTTCCATGGGAATCCAACCCACTCTAAAATGAAACGTATGTATCCTTAATGGGGTACATGACAAAAGGATTTTAATTTTTCAACCTTCCTCTAGTAGTCCTCATGGATTGTGCAAAATCGTACTTCAGTGTGTGTGGGAAGCCTCCTTGGAGGATGAGAGATTGAAGTCTATTTGAATGGAATATATACTAAAACCTTGATAAAGTAGCAAAGACCACCTTCTAGAGCCATGTTTACGAACCAAATCTTGTGCTAGGTAGGTGCTTGAAGTGTTTTCTTGTGAAAAACCCGTGACAACGTTCTACAAATCAAATATTTTGTGTTTAAGTAGGTAAAAGAGACAAGTGAATGTGTGGTTGTTGTGTTTGAAATACATAAACAAGTGAGAGATATCCATTGAAAAGCATCTTATATTTTTAAATCTCCTCAATAATAAAATCAACAACTCTCATATCAAGGATAAATTCCAAAAATGAACCCTTGTTGGATGTCGGTTTCCATGTGGTCACAAACATATAGGGGATCATTACCAAGTGATAGCACTATCTTTGCAAACTCAAGGCAAGAAGTGGAGTACCAAAGTGAGTTCAAAGATCCTTATCAAGAAGAAATTTTCATGAATCTATTTGAACCGAGACTTGAAAAGATGGGTGATATGAATTCAGCCCATCACAACATCAACCATGCCAACTATAACCCTAGGGAGACACTTGAGGAAAGGGTTGAGAAAGCTTCCCAAGACAATGATTTCCTAGAGGTGATGGAAAAATTAATAGACAAAGATAGGGAGATTTCTTCCTAAGCTTAGCACAAAAGGGGGTAAAGCTGCCCTGCGATTTTGACATTGACCAACTTAGGAAGGACCAACACCAAGATGATCCTATGAACGTCATGACTAGGCAGATTAATGCCTTTCAAGAACAAATAGATACCATGAAGAAGGCAGCTGAACCTAAGGCCTTTTCCATAGAAGCTTTTTGTCCTTTTCCTTTCGACAAAAGCTTAGCAATGGTATCTTTTCCTTTTAATACTATCTTTCCCAAATACGATAAATACATGGGTAAAATAGACCCATAAGAACATTTAAAGGAATTTTGTGCCCTAAGCATAGAGTTCATGTACAATTATACTTATCTAATGAGACTCTTTCCTAGAAGCTTAGGAGGTCCAGCAATGGAGTGGTTTTCAAAACTAACTCCTGGAATAAAGTCTTTTGAGGAGTTAGCCTCCAAGTTCATAACCCATTACTCTTACAACATTGAGCATGAGATCACTATGCTCAAGTTATGTGATACCAAACAAAAAGATGGGGAGTCCTTTTTAGGATTCCTACAAAGGTGGAGGACCATTTTCGCAAGGTGCTCATGAAGTATCCTGGAGAAAGAGAAGATGGAGATCTTCACCAATAACTTGATCGCTGAAATGAACTATCGATTACAACTTCAATGTCCTCCAACATTTGAAAAACTTATTGAAAATGGAGTTAAGACTGAAGATGTCTTGGTCAAAAGAGGTGAGACTAAATTATTTAAAGACAATAAATCCAACAATAACAATAACAGTAGCAATAACAATAATTATGTTCCTAAATATTTTAATCAAGGGTCCAACAATCACAATGATAAATCGAAATCATGGAACAAAAGTAACAATAAAAATCTTGTGAATGATGGGGTTGTGGAGTCACACAACTTGAAGTCTACCCCTTTTATTCTACCCTATGGAGCGAATTCTTCAAACAATGTTAACCAAGCAAATAAAGCTCCATATAATCCCAATAATTATAACACCAACAATTCTAACACTTCCAACAATAAGACTTGGGATAAGTCAAAATCAAACTCCAGCTATAATAAAATGAAATTAACTCCCTTGGGTGAGCCTTTGGAGAATGTACTAAGAACCTTGTTGGCTAATCAAGTTATCACGTTACCTGACATATCAAATTATGAACCCGAAGTTAAACCTCATTGGTGGAATGCATCTCATCATTGTGAATACCATCGAAAAAGAGGTCATCCGACCAATGAGTGCATGAAATTGAAGCACTTAGTGCAAGATTTGATTAATAACGACATCATCCAAATTGAAGGACCTCGAAACAATGGGGATCACACAGCCTATAAGAACCCCTTTTTGAATCATGAAAAGGGGGAGTCATCCAATACAAATCAAAACCATAAAAAGGGTAATGATAAAGTGAATTTTGCCCATACTTATGACAACACAATAAATACCATAAGTGAAGAAGATCAAAGTGTAAATGTTGTTATAATAAAAGGCAAATCAAGAGAAGCACCAGCAAATGTGGTCACTAGGGGGCAAGCATCGAAAATTGTTATACCTAATAATGCTCCAAAAGTGGTGATATCAAACCAAGCTTCCACATCATCATCAAAACAATACAACTTGGTTGACCAATTACAAAGAACTCCCACTCAAATCTCTATTCTTGAGCTGCTCAAACTATCACCAATCCATAAGGATATCTTGGAAAAAGCTTTGTTGGAAACAAATGTGCCTCTAAATTTGGAGGTAGACAAGTTCCAAAACATGGTGGGGCATTTAATTGCACCTCATTGCCTATCATTCTCTGAACAAGATGATATGTCTCTTAATCATCCCCAAAATCTGCCCTTACACATAGAGGTGTTGATCCACAAGCATAGGGTGAAAAGAGTCCTTATAGACAGAGGTGCTGGCCTAAATATTTGTGCCCTTAGCTTAGTAAAAGCCTTAGGATTTTTGAAGGAGGCTATTGACCCAAAGAAAAAGATAACCATAAAAGCCTACGATGATGAAGAAAGAGCATCAAGAGGAGTCATAGTCTTGCCCATAAGAGTTGGTCCTATGAAAAAAGAGACCATATGCCAAGTATTGGACCTAAAATTGACTTATAACATTTTGTTAGGAAGGCCATGGATCCATGAAATGCAGGCTATTCCTTCAACTTACCATCAATGCCTAAAATTCTCATATCAAGGGCAAGAAATAATCATAAATGGAGACCTCAATCCCTTCCACTATTGTAATAACGTCATACCTATAAATGACTCGTTCATTCCACACAATACTAAAGGGTCTATACCCAATCAAATGGAACAAGGCCAAAGTTCTAAAGACATCCCTTTGCTGAAAGGAAAAGAAAAGATGGAAGAAGAAATTGTTGTTAAAGAAACTCCAAAACCCATTAACCAAACTGCATCGACTAAAGGAAAAGAGAAGGTTAATGAGGATGATACTATGGAAGAAGCAAAAGAAGACACTACCAAAGCTGCCCAAAAATATACTAAAGAAGCCCATGATCAAAAGATGGATAAAATGATGAAAAACTTTGATAAGCAATGCAAAATCAAACAACAAGGAGTGGGTGAATACTCCTTATCCATGATGGATCTACCCTTATCACCAAAGTCCTTTGGAAAACCTCCAAGTCTACCTCATAAATATAATGAAAACTTTGTAAGGGAAAGTACATCATCCACCATGAGTGAAGAGGATAATGAAATTCTGAATTGGTTATACAAGGATGAAGAATCAAGTGCTCACATCAAGCACATTCAAAATATAACCATCCCTACTCATCAATATGGTAAAGGTTTTGCAATCATGCAAAAGATGGGGTACAAAGGTCAAGGACCTTTAGGTACAAGAAATGAAGGGCTAATTGAACCCCTAGAATCCACATGGTGAGATTCGAAGCAGAAAATAGGTTTAGGATATCTTGAAGAAGGATATACACAAAAACATTATCCCAAAGTGTATGATCAAATACTACAATTAGAATCTCATAGTGATGAAGATTATAATGAATGGGAATGGGAGACTTTATCAGATGAGTCATACCAAGACAAGGGTATTGATGTCATTC
Organism: Chamaecyparis obtusa; assembly: GCA_027943335.1. Taxonomy (NCBI): domain Eukaryota; kingdom Viridiplantae; phylum Streptophyta; class Pinopsida; order Cupressales; family Cupressaceae; genus Chamaecyparis; species Chamaecyparis obtusa. The sequence goes on from BSBK01005788.1 coordinate 467,950, forward strand.
ATACCTATGCTTCTACCAAAAATAAAGGACTAATGGCAGAATCAACTCCAAATCAAGCATCTAGTTCTAGTCAAGAGAGTCCAAATAATGTGCCAAGCATAAAAATAGAAATAAATCAATGGGTAGGTGAGCCATATTTTCCTTCATGGAGACCTACTATGGAAGAATTGAATGCTAGGTTTAATCCCCATGAGTTTTACCCAACAAAAACCATAGTGGAGTCTAGTGAGGAAGATTTTGATCCTTCTTCTTTAGAGCATTTAGAGGAAGCCCATGTCCGAGATCTTCAAGATACAATGTATGAACCTTCTAACAATGAGATATACACTTTAAGCCCAATCGAGACAAACCCAAGTGTTGACCCTTTAACTCTCATTCAGCCAAATCTAATTGAATGGGATACTATTGAACCCGATACCTTGCCAACTTTATTGAATGACAACATGTTGTCCCAATACCTCCACATGGTTGAACCTTCTTTTACCAAGGACTATCAAGAAGAAATGATCAAAGGGAGCATCCAAACTCTTAATCCGAGAAAAAATGAAAAAAAAAAAAAATAGAAAAGGAAAAGGAAAAGGAAAAGGAAAAGAATCGAGTGTTGAAAACCACTTTGTGGCAACATTAGATCCAAAAGAAAGAAAAAAAGAAAAAAATGATGTTTTCAAAGGTGAAAACCCAAATGAGGCACCTATAGAAGGGATTTTGGATGTTCTACTAGATCATTATGAAGAAAGGTCTCCAATTCTAATCGAGCCAACAGAAAAGATAAACATTGGAACAGAAACAGAGCCAAAGTTCATCCACTTAGCATCATCCCTATCCAGCGAAGAAAGAACAGAGTTCATTAAGTTCTTCAAGGAAAAGCGAGTTAACTTCATGTGGTCTTATGATGATATGCTGAGGTTAGACCCAAATTTGATAATGCATCACCTCAATATAAAGGAAGGAGCTAAATCGGTCAAGCAAAAACTAAGGAAAATGCACCCTCATATAGCCTTACTTGTCAAAGTGGAACTAGAGAAGCTATTAAAGGTGGGGTTTATAAGAGCCATTGATTATGCACAATGGATCTCCAACATAGTGCTGGTATCAAAAGAGGATAAGTCAATCAAAATCTGCACGGATTTTAGGGACTTAAACTTGGCATGTCCTAAAGATGATTTCCCACTTCCGAGCATTGATGCTATTGTCGACCTAACAGCGGGACACTCCATGTTTTCACTAATGGATGGATTTAGTGGCTATAATCAGATCAAGATAGCATCTGAAGACCAAGATAAAACTACCTTTACATGTGCATGGGGTACATTTTGTTGGAATGTCATGCCTTTTGGCTTGAAAAATGCCAGAGCAACCTATCAAAGAGCAATGACTAGAATATTCCATGATATGATGCATAAGCTCATGGAGGATTATGTGGATGACATACTAGCTAAGTCACATTCAAGAAAAGAACATCTACCTATTTTGGCAAATTTTTTTGAAAGGTTAGAGGAGTTCAAAGTAAGGCTTAACCCAAAGAAGTGTGCTTTTGGAGTTCAATCTGGTAAACTTCTAGGTTACATTGTATCTACCAAAGGGATAGAGGTCAATCCCACTAAAGTGAAGGCCATAATGGAAATGGATGCACCTAAAACCATTAGTTAGATGAGACCTTTACAAGGAAGGATACAATCCATTAGGAGATTCATCTCTCAATTGGTAGAAAAATGCCACAATTTCACACAACTCTTGCATAAAGATACAATCTTCAAGTGGGATGAAAAATGTGAAGAGGCTTTTAATCTACTAAAGAAATACCTCATAAATCCACCAATATTGATGCCACCTATCAGAGGCAAGCCCTTAATCGTGTACATTTCAGCAATAGAGAATTCATTGGGGGCACTCCTAGCACAAGAGGATGAGAATGGAAAAGAGAAAGCAATCTACTACATTAGTAGAACCTTAGTCAAATATGAGCTGAACTATACCTTCATGGAAAGGGCATGCTTGGATGTAGTTTTTTCTTCCCAAAAATTACGCCATTATATGCTAGCCCACAAGATAAGGCTCATTGCTAAAATAGACCCTTTGAAGTATCTATTAAGCAAAATAGCATTAAATGGAAGATTAGCAAAGTGGGTGATGATCCTAAGAGAATTTGATATACAATATGTTGACAAAAAAGAAATTAAAGGACAAGTCATTGTAGACCAATTAGTAGAGGCACCACTTAATGATGATCATCCTATACAAGTTGAATTCCTAGATGCAGAAATTGTGAATGTTGAGGCAAAAACATGGCAGCTCTATTTTGATGGTTCCTACACTCACCATGGGTTAGGAGCAGGCATACTTCTAATCATGCCTCAAGGCTCCACTATTCCTAAGTCATACTGAATAGAGTTAATTTGGAATCACCTCTATTTGTGTATGTGTGTGGGGAAAATGTAAGATTCACTCCTAAATCCAAATTCCCAAAAGAGAGATCCAATTTGATCAACCAAGAGGTTAATACACAATCGAATCAATCTATGAAGAATATGAAAGAAAGAATAAATCCTATACTTCCCTATAGTTGGATTAAGCTTGAAATCTAAAATAATTGAAGTGCAAATACTAACCTTGAATTAGGGCAAATCTGGAAAATGCTAAATTCTAGCTTCTGTATGAACTTTCTGAAGATTTCATCACTTGTTCTAGACTAGAAATGTCGAGGCAGACAAAACCCAAAAATCTTTTCTCCAAATTCACACAGGTCAACTTTGACCTTTTAAAAGGTCAAAGACCACATTATTTATTTGAAGTCCGATTTTGATTCTGTTCATAGATCCTAAAAGATTACCGAAAAGGGTATCCGAATTCACTCTCAGTTCCGAGATTTCACACATGTACCTGCAAGAAAATGGGGGTTTTTGGTTGTATGGGGGGTTTGCCTTAGTCAAACCCCAATTTAGGAATTAACCTTGAAATTGAATTGAAATATATGGTGCATAAACAAAGTAATTGAAACAAATCACCTCACTTATGTTGAAGTCCTTGTAGAGAATTTGAATCCTCAAATCCACAAGTAAGAATGTTTCAATGAATGTAGGATGTCTCCAATCAATGGTATTTTGATCTTCAACACCAATCTTGATTTGATCTTTGCATATGAGAAGGTTTGAATGAATGGAGAAGGATGGATCTTCAAGGGGGCTCCAAGGAGATTGAATCCTTCAATAGCTAACAATGGAACTCCTTGATGGATGAATGCTTGAAGACTTGCTTGAATGCTTAAAGACTTGCTTGATCACTTTGAGAACTTGAGAGCTTGAGCATGAAAACTTGATGTGAATGAGATCTGAAAATGAGAGAGGAAGGCCTCCTTTTATAGTGAACTAGGGCACACTCCTCTAGATGGGCCACCTTGAAGAATTAAATCCCAATTAGGTCCTCACATTTATAAAATATACCTTGATTAAATACCATTAAAGGATTTACCATTTCGGAGCCCGAAACAACCGACCCGGAAGCAGAGAAATAACTTTCCTGAAAGCCAAATTAGCGGGAAATGAAACTTTGAAATCCTGGCAGGAAGAGGTCAAGGTCAAGGTCGACCTTGACTTGGTCAGGGTTGAGGTCGACTTGGACCTATTCAAGGTCGAGGTCGACTTTGACCTCAGACCCTAACTTTGTCAGAATCTGCAACAGGAGTTCCAGGGGTGCCAAAAACTTGGAAATTGATGTCAGATAAGGACCCAGTGTCTGGAACAGATAGAAAATCCTCTGTTTGATGTGATGATGGACTAGGAGGTCTCATTTCTAAACCCTACTTAGAAAATAGAGCCATAGAAGAAGGAAAATCAGGAAAGTCCTTAAGACCTTAACCCTAATTTCACCTAGAATGAAGAAATCAAGTGCGAAGAAGAAGTGGAAAGCGGGGAGAAAGCCAAATACATGCAAAGACCCAATCAAGGTGCTTAACATGACCCCAAACCACTTACTCAGAGGGCTAAATGCTCTTAACATGGAAGTGCTTCCATTTTAAGATGATACATTAGGCCCCCACTTTAGCAAGATTATGGACTCGATGCAAACTCTTGGTAAAGGAGATAAAAATAATAAGATAATCTTATTGTAATCTAAGGGACAAAGAGAAATCCCAAGCCCCCAGGGACTCAAGTCTTCATCGACTCTTAAATCACAGAAAAGAGAGACATCTCTAAAGGAAGAAAGAAAAAGTGTGATTACCTTGCCCAATGAGAACTTATGTCCCATTGTGAACCACACAGGAAAAAGGTGCAATCGGAAAGATGGAATTGAACTACCTAGTGAATGTGGCTACTCACTAGTCAACCCATCAAGGATTTATCCTTAGGAATATCCTATTCCATAAGAATAAATAAAAAACAAAAGAGATCTTGTCCTAAGGACACTTTCAACCTTAAGGGATCACAATATATGTGTATTTGAAACTGGAGGGATCAAGAGATCCTAATATAAATCCATACTTTAAGGATTAGTTTTTTAATCCAAAAAGAATGATTGAAAAGTAAATTTAAAGTGCGTGTCTTCCTCAAGATTTAGCAACTTATGTGCATTACCTTTAGAAGATTTAGCATGTTTTGAATTTTTCATAAGTGCGTGTGTGTAATAAGTGAGCAGAGCATATGCCCCCACATTAAAGTCATTGCTGACACTTTAACAGGAGCAATGGCTTTAACGGAAACATAAACAACTCCACTGATTATGTTTCCACGTCGAGATGCCCCCAAACAAAGACAAATCAAGGGAAATAACACAGAAACATACAGAGAACACGGAAGGGATCTACCTACCATGGGGTCAGTATGATCATAAGATAATATATATATGATATTATTACAAATGAATTGACATCATTCCCCAAAGGAAGTAGAACTACAATCACAAAGGAGGAAAGATCACACAAGATATATGAAGGAGAATCTTTTTAGACCATGACATGGAGACCAAAAAGATTTAGTGCTACCATATCTTGAATCCAAGTAGATTACACAAGGAAACATTTATGAACAATAGCACAGTTACAACATAACATTGAACAACGCATAGAAGAATAGAGATACATATAGAGGAATTTGAACAACAGTTTCAATTCCTTCTTCACCTTGTACCAACTGAGTAACAAGGATCGTATAAAAGAATCTAACAACATTTAGCAAATACATTATGGGAGAAGCACAGTACAACAGGCAAACACACAACAAAACTACCACGAAGGACAAGCCGCTCAAGCGTGCCACCTACTTTCCCCATCTTGTTGTATATCATTTAGGGTAGGTGGGTAACTCGCAAGAGGGACTATATCCAATATAGTAGGAATGATAGCCAGTTCCAAACAAGGATCCTCTTGAGAATCACTATGTTTGATACTAGGTGTAAGAGTTAATTGAGATGAAAGCATATTCAAAAAATCAATGTCAATGTCAATAGTCTCATATTCATCAGTAACATTATCAGTATCATCAAGAGTATCTTCGTCATCCAAATTAATCAAAATAGGATCTAAGATACGAATAGAATCATCATAATCATGCATGTGAACATTATTAGTAACAACATTATGAATAGGTGTATCTATAGAAAGTAGAGATCTTTTAGCTTTAGCATGAGCATGACGCTTTTTACGAAGTTCATTAGCAGATTGGTTACGTTTTGATTTATTTGAAATAGGATGAGAACTAGGAGGAACAATCACAGGATCCTTCACAAGTTCTTTAGGAAAATCAATAGGATTATCAACCATAGGAGGAGCAATCACCGGATCTTTGATAGATTTAGTAGGAGGAACTTGATTAACAGAACTAGAAGCCATAGTTGAAGGAGGTATCGAAGGTGTAGGTAAAAGACCACGATTAAGATCCATAGGAGGTATGCTTAATTGAAGAATCTTACGATGCTTATAGGCTTGATATGATTGAAAAATATTATCAGGGCGAGGAGGACATGAATTAGGTAAGGAAGGCGAAAAGAAATCCAGAGCAACACAATCTCTAGGCCTAGAAGGTCGATATAGACTATGATTGATTGTCTTCACTTCGCCATCATGAATGAACTTAAGACACTTATGTATAGGTGAAGCAACAACATGCATGGCAGTCAACCAAGGCAAACCCAGCTTAACTTGAAATTAATCAGAAGTAGGAACCAAAACAAAGGTAGTGTTCACAAGTTTTCCAAAAAGTTCAACCGGTAAAGTAATAGAACCAAATGATGGATAAAGAAAACCATTACAAGTTTAAATCCACACATCTGATGTATCATAGAAGTCGTGTTGTAAGCTTTTCATAAAAAGATTTTCTTCGGTGATAACATTGACTAAGGAGGTAGGATCAACAAGACAACCACGAGTAGGTATCTGAGAAACCCTAGTAGCAATGTAAAGGGGACCATTAGGAGCCTTAACAATCTCAGATTCATCAAAGGTAATCAAAAGTTCCCGAGGTCGTTTATCCTTAATTTTTTGTCGAGGTTTAGGTTGACGTTTTACTTTAGGTTTGGGTTTATCTTGAGGTTGAGATTGAACTTGAAGTGAAGGTTGAGGTGGAGATATAGGCTTAGCAACATGCTCCACTTGATTAACGACATGATTAAGATCATCCATCTTTGAATCATTTACAATTTCCATAGTAGATGGTTGAGCAATAATATTAGTATCATGCGTAGGTAAAGGATTCATATAGATTTGAAAGTTTTGATTAGGAGGAGAGACAGATTGATTCCCACTACTATCCAGATTATCAATAGATAAAGCTTTAGCATCAATGAGATCTTGGACCTTATGTTTTAAAGAATAACATCTCTCAGTATCATGACCATTCTGACGATGATATTGACAAAAAGCATTTTGATCAAAAGATTTAGATGCAATCGTAGTAGGTAAAAGAGGTCGAATAGGAGGTAAAGTAATCATATTAGTAGGAAAAATAGAAAGAAGCCTTTGATCACTTAAAGGTGTACCAGAATAGAATGTCAAGATCTTACAATAAACACATCAAGCCAAGGACATTCCAAATAGGTGACCTAGTGTTGCATGAAAATCCCAAGAACCAAGTAGAAAGAGAGAAAAAAGGAAAGTGGGAAGCAAATTGGTTAGGACCATTTCTCATTGTTGAAGATTTTGGGACAGGCACATACAAGTTATCAGATTGTGATGGTGAAGAACTCCAAGAACCCATAAATAACATACATCTCAAGAGGTTTTATACCTAAGATAGATGAAAGAGTATAAAGAGTATCAGATGGAGAGCATCATATTTATTGTACATAATTCAAAAGAGATCTTGAAAATACCAAAAACATTGGAAAAGTTAAAAATATCAAAAACATTTGAAAAGCACAAAAGATCAAAAACAATGGAAAATTGAGCCTGAAGAAAGGAAAAACATTCAAATATGATCATCAAAAAGATGTTGTCTTGGTGAAAACCTAGCAAATAGGTGCCTTGATAATATGAAAAAAAAATTGAAAAAAGAAAAAATACAAAAATATTGAAAAAGAAGAAAAGTGCCTTGGTGAAAACCTAGCAAATAGGCACCTTGGTAGCAAAAAAAGAGAAAAACTTTAAAAATAGAAAAAAGAGCTTGATCCATTCAATTGGTGAAAACCTGGTAAACAGGCACCATTGAAAGTCCAAGTCAGTTGCATAATTAGAAGGTCACCTTGTTAATATTGCATTCGCTAGCATTTGTATATATTGCATAATAAAACCCCATAGTTGCATTTGCAAGTACCTTAAGATTTTGGTCACCTAATCAAAAAATTGTCCTAAGTCCCATAAACAAAATCAATATTAAACTAGGGGAAATATACTCTCAAGGAGCAAGGATTCATCAACAAGCTTTATTCAATTAGAGAATCAATTCATCACACTCGAAAGAGGAACACTTAACCAAATCTACATCCCAGTCCAATTTGAGCCTAAAATGAAAATTTGATCCAAGAACTTAAATGACCTTACCTTTTATCAGGATTTAAAAATTTGAAATGGATGGAACTACACTTGAACTATGGATTTGAAAAACATGGCCAAAAATTTTTCTAAGTGTTGACTCAATTGATGAAATCATTTCTTTCTAGTGAATCGATGAAAGTTTTAGACTAGACAAGCTATGATGAAAGGATGATATTTTCTTGATTTCTGAATGACTATCTTAAAATCAAAGTTTTAAATCATGTATTATTTGTCTAAGGATGTGATCATCAAAGAATCATCGAGGACTTGTACATAGGATAAAATGGAGATTTCTGCTTGTTTACGCAAACGGATACCTTGGCTATTTTGATCTTCAATATCATAATACCAACATCCACTTGCAACATAGAATCTGACAAAATCGGTATTCGCACTCTCATGATTGGCTTCAATCAGTGATAGTCATACCGAAGAGACCGATGGGAAAGCAAGGAAAAAGGCAAAAGTATTCATATCATCATAGTGGAACTAGTGATGATTGTACTAAAAAATGAGATCCAAAAACGCTCAATGATGAAAATAAGCTCTAAATCTTGAATAATGACAGTTAGTTGCATACATGTTAGATTAAGTGCATTGTATATATGTGTTTTTCTTTTCTTAGCTTAAATTGCAAGGGGAAAAATGAAATTGGGGGGTTTAATTCAAACATCATGATTCTAGATTCAAAACAATGAAAATGAGATTATCTTTTGCATACATGCATATCATTAATCATTAGTCATTATACATAAATAGATGGAAAAAAAGAAAAAGAATCATACCTCATACATCATTTGCATACATGTAGCTACGGATAGAATTGCATACATTTGAAAAAACATAGGATCATCCATATCCATTTGATTATAAAACAATTTGCATCCATACATTGAAAAATAGAAAACATCTCATAATATCCATACATCAATGCATCCATCTATCTATATCATAAAAATAAGATACTTTGCATCCATCACATAAAAGTAAATGCATCATAAACATCATATAGCTGCATATAAAGATAATCTCATAAATCAAATCATCAAATAGAGATGAAGGAATAGATCATCATATATCATCAAAAGAATGTGTCTCAAAGGATCCAGTACATCAAAGTATATCCATATACAATATCATGAAAGTGGTACATCAAAGGTTCCAATAAATCAAAAAACATGAAATGTGCAATAGAGGACATCAATGATAAATGAATCTATCATAAATCAATCAAGATCTCGTAGCACCAGAACCACTTGGATCTCTATCATCCTGTGGAGGAGGAGCCTGAGAAGTGCTTGCTCCACTTGGTCTCTGAACAATCACGGCTGAAAGAAACTACTGCATCAAGGTAGCAATCTGATCTAAACGCCCCACAATAGTAGATATCTCTGTCCTCATAGACTACATATCTCGGGCTAAAGCACCAATAGTGGGAGCATCCTGTGGATCCTGTCCATGATCCTGTGGCTGATGAACTGGCTGTAGAATCTGTTGTGTCGGAACCTGTTGTGCCTAATCCTCCTAAGCATCATCATCCTATTGTGCCAGGGAAACTCTCTGTAATTGCACTAAAGGATCTAAACCCCTAGGAACCTGTCTAGCAACCTCAACATGAGCTTGTCTCTGAGCTCGCTACTGTCGATGAACTCTATCCTGTCTAACTGTTGTTCTAGGATGAACTATCTGGACTACATCAACCTGTCTATCTCTAGCTCTATCTCGATCATGTCCATCCCTCACCCATCCTCTACTAGCAATAACAGGAGGATCTCTACGTCCTCTATGCCTCTAATGTCTACCACCACCACGCCCATCATCACCACCACCGCCACCACCACGTCGATCTAGAATAAGCTCCGCTGGATCTGTGAAATGAATAAATCTATTTTGAGACCACCAGTCTCGATACTCATGGGACATCTTAGCATCAGACATACCTGTCAACATCTCCCATCTACAGAAAGGCATAGCAGCAATCTGAGCCAAGGCAAACTGGTAATCAATACAAGGGCCCCATAAAGATCTCTCATCCTGAACTTGTGCATATAAGGCATTGCCCAGAGGCATATCCTGTATACTACCATTCTATCTGGAAACTTGACCAAAACAAAACCACTCAATAATAGTATCAGATCGACCAATCATCCAACAAGGACTAAACATATATGGAAACTCGTCATCATTCTCCCACCACAGATCATAATCAAGGTAGGGACGCCATGTAACCTGATCAAGATCATCTATCTGACGTCTCCAATAATCCAGATGACCTAAATGATGTTGAATCACCATACCAGTATATAGAAAGGCATAAGGATATCCATGTGGCCGTCTCCTGTTAGAAATAGGCCTGGTAATAGGAAGATGATCCCAAATCCATAACTAGAGAATAATAGCACCGACAGATAAGGAAGAACTCTCTCTGTACACCACCTCATGAAGATCTCGATATAACTAAGCTAGCACACAAGAACCCCAATCAAAATGTCAAGGCTGTGCTAGTAAATCCTCTAAAATCCTACCCCAACTAATAGAAAAACCACAACCTCATCGGTTGGGAAGAAGTAGACCACCAATCAATGCACCAAGAACTGCAGGCAATGTAGGGAAAGAAGAAAACTATGGCCATGTGATTGTATCATCATCAATCAAATTGTCCTCGAACACTCATCGACAGACAGTAGAATCATACACAGAGTCATAATAAACAATCTCTCCTCGACAGGGAATCCGTAACAAACGATACACGTCCTCAGGTGTGATCGTCATCTCACCATGAGGAAGATGGAAAGTATTATGGTCGGAGTGCCAATGCTTCGCCACAACTGTCAATAACCCATGGTTCAGCTAAAACTGAGGAAGATCGAGAAGGAAGCTCAAACCACAAAGCTCTATAACATGGTACTCAGCCACAGTCAATGTTTGTCCAAGGTCAATAACCCATGATGGAACTGATCAGATATATAACACAGGGAAGTCAGCCTGTTTGGCAAAGAACAAAAGAATCATATTAGCATATTATATCAAGGAACATCTAAAGTCGATAAAGTTTTTTTAAAATCCATTTACTCATCATGAGCGCATCAAAACTCCTAACTCTATATCTTGAGGAAGGAAAATCTTTGTTTTATATCTCTAGATCTTGAAAGCAAAATATTAGACCATCACCCTATCATAACAGATTGACAAATCAACTTCGTTGGTATTACTATACTGATATTCTAATCAATTGTTTAGTTCAAATGTCACTAACCTAATCATATTATTCCAATCAGTCATCTTGACATACTAAATATTTCGAAAGGAAAAACTAAAACAAAAACAAAAAAATAGTCAAGTACAAGTGAAAATTCTGAGAAAAATGCTGCAGGCGTGATTTTATTCATCACAGGCGACATTTCCTTAAGTGACACACAATTTTTGTCAAGTGACATTACTTTTGTCTTAGGTGACAAATTTTTCACAGGCAACACTGAATTGACTTAAGTGACACTAAAACATTCCTAGGCGACATCGAATTGTTGGGATATCATAGGCGTAAAAACTTAAGGAATCTAGTTTTTAAAACCTAAGGCTACGCGTGAATCATTTAACCTTAGGTGACAATGAAAAGTCGATAAGTGACATTGAAATACTCGTAAGCGATACTAAAAACTGTGGATGCGACATTTAACAGTGTTAGGCGACATTGAAATTTGCATATGCGTAAATTAAATATTTCAAAGCAGTGATGAAATTGGGAAATGCAATAAATGCTAATTAATGAGCAATAAATGCAATACCGAGGTTTGAAAAGTACTTACCGAAGGTCCATAGTCAAGTGGCCTTGCATATCTCCGACACTGCATAAATTGATGCTCTCGAATAGGCACAACCATCTACAAAATCCAAGCAGAACCAAAGCAAAATCACAGAAGCCAAAAGTGAAAATGAATAGTAAATCTAGGTTTTTCAACCTATTTAAGCTAAATTTGACCTAATTTTGAGGTAAGAAATGACGTTGACCTATATGAATGTATTGCATTTACCAGGGCAAATTGAGAAGTGTGGCATATCATAAAGTGTTTTTCAGAGATGAAAACATATCAATTAAACATTTAAACCTATTCATCGAAAACAAACAATATGTTTCATTTCTGAGGGGGCATACCATCAGATAATCAGATCAACATCATCAGTAACATCAACAGAAATTAGAGACCGATCATCAAATCAAATCGAAAGCTGTTATTAGAAAAGTTTTCATAATCAAATGAAAGGGGCATTATATCAATCATCAAATCAAACATCATATCAGGATCAATCAGCAAATCAATCATCATATCGAGAACGATCATCAAAGAACCATATCAAGAGAGTTTCGTATCAATCATATATGCATCAACCTCATATAAAAAATTAGAGGATCGACCATCGAAAGACATTAAAAATGAACATCAAAGATCAACCATCAATGAATTAGGACCTTTTATCAAGCAAGATTAGAGTATTCTTTGAATTGACATGCTTCACACGTCAACTCAAAGAGGGGCATTTGTAATCACCTAAAAATGGACAAAGACAATTCAATGATAATTCAAAGCAAATCAAAGAAAATCAAAGAAAATCAAGGAAATAATTGAATCAATTGAATTACAATGCACAATTAGCCAATCAAAACGAAAATCAAGTCTTAATTCAATATCAATCAAAATTGAGAGCATTTTAATCAAGTGCAATCAAATCAAAATACAATTAATTTAATTAATTGTATAGTCTTGGATTAAATTAAATTCAACCCATTCAAGGGGTACATGGCTAAAATAAATCAATTAATAAAAATCAATTACTCTCAACAGACCAAAAGGAGAGAAAATCAATCAACCAATGAGATTTGAGGAAAGACATTCACATGGATCAAGCCCAATTGAATCTCATTCACTCAAAGTGAAAAGGAATCTCAACCATCCATCTTGTCTACTTGTCCCAAGCTTTGAGGACACAAACTTTTCTTTGTCTTCAAAGGGTGGAACCAAAGACTTAACCCCAACTCAATCATGATTAAACACAACTACACCCCCTACCATTGGAAAATCTATAAAAGGAAGGCTAAAATCCTTCATAATTCATCAACCACCTATCTGAGAATTACATCAAACCTCTTGCAATTTGAGTTTAGAAAAGCATTTATGAGCAATTTTAGCATTTATCTTGATAATTGTTAGCTTTAGCATTGTTTTATCTCTATCATTCTCATTCTAGGACTGTCATTAATGAGAGCTTGCTAAGAGCTCACTCATTAACATCTTAGTTAGAGAGCCATAGGATGCTCAATTAATCATTTCTTTTGTTAAATAGTTTCTCAATTGTGGTTGTATTTAGTTATTATTTCACTTATTGTTGATGATTAACCCTAATTCTATGAAGATACATTTATTTGTATACAAGTAGTTGCAAAATAAGAGTGTGAAGAAAAAAAAGTCGGGGTCATATGACTGAGACTGGAAAATGAAGTTTAGGTGTATTCAAGCATTGTTGGGTTGTTCTTTCATCTCAGGTTCACCAAATATCATAGGAGAAATCTACACAAGGCTCATAAAGATGATTAGTAGCACTAGATTATCAAAGAAATCAATCTACTGATCAACATTAAAAAAACCCTCATAAAAATGATAAAAGAAAACCATAGATGAAGAAACTAAAAACTGAAAGAAATAAATCAAACTCAATTCTTATCTTTCTTATTTCCTTCTATCACTTCTCTGCACTCTGTTGGGACTCAAAAATATGGCACCTAGAGTTGATTTCTATAGCGTCCCAACTCAGAGATTTGAGAATGTGATTGCTTGGTAACATAATGAAAGCATGATAATCTAGATAACTTGCATAACATGGATCCTTCAAATGGGTTTGAAGGTGAGTTTATATAGATTTTTTAATCCAAATGAATAGTCAAGATTAATTTGAAAAAATCATAATCAGTGGTTGAGAAAAATGGAGATTGATTGATTTTGGGAAATTTCCTAGTTGCAAGATGAGATAAGAAGATTTCTTTCCATTTCGAACTCAAAAAGCAATGAGTTGATTTGGAAAAAGATGAGATGATAGAGATTAGAAGCTTTTCAAGATTTTGAGGATATTTGTTTCTAAAGACAAAATTGAATTGAGATAAAATTGAATTTTGAATCTAAATGCATTTTTGGAATTTATTCCATATTTGAAGATTGATTTTTGCATTTTGAATTTTAAAATGAAATTAATTCAAACTATAATTTTAATTTTTGCATTTTTGAATTAAATCCAATTAAAATTGAATTTGGAGAGAAACAAAATTAAATTAATCTTAGAATTTAATTTATTTCGAGGAATTAATTAGCCAATTTAAATAATTTGGAATAACTATTTAAGTTGTGGGATAATAGGAATTAAATTGAATGATTGATAAAGACCACTTAATTAAAGGTTGATTAATTAAGTAATATTAATTATTTAATTAATATTAGGTGGAAGTGATTAAATAATGCAACACTTGTATTAGCGAGGAATTGGGATGAAGACTATTACTTGGAAGAAATAAGGCCAATTACTTAAAAAATTAAAAAAATATTTAATTAATAGAGGAAAAATTAGTATTTAATGATCACTCGCAAGCGTGAGACAATTTTAGGTCTATACAATTATATTAATGAAAAGTTTAAATTATTACAATTTTCATTCTTATTTTATTGTAAAAGGCCTAGGTTGATCACATTCAATAGAGGTTCTAGCTCACTCACACTTATACATTGGCTTGGATGTTTCTAACCTTATCAACTCCTTTTACATAATGGGTTACACCTTATACATTTTGTAAAGGTAAACCTCAACCTTCAAATGTATGTCAAACACATTATCATAGGCATCATTTATTGTATTAAAGTGTTACGTAACCCTATGTGTGAATGTATTCACCTATAGATTGATAAGCCCCTTACAATCATTTTTAAGTAAAAAATGAATGATGTACATTTACTTCAAATTAAGACAAACATCCCCAAAACACCCAAAAATAAATGCATATATTTCACTTTTGATTATTTTAACATTTTTAATTGCTAATCCTTCATACAAGCATCAACATGAGACCAATACATGTTCTTGAGAGTACAACCACGAGACAAATATTATCTTTTGAGTTGGGGAGGAATACCAGTACTTGCACACCCTAAATTTGCACATAGAGCCTAAACTATAAGTTAGATTTTGACAATTCTTTTTAGTTGTCTTCGTATGTGAGTTGATACCTTAAAAAATATTTCTTGGCTTCTAGGGATTAATGAAACTCCCTGTAGAGATTGTCAAGCATTGAAAGGTCAAAAAGTGGTTATTTCAAAGTGTCATTCGATACCCACTCAAAGATGGACAAATAGTCGTTCACTAAAAAATGCCAATACTTGTAGACAAATGTCCCATTAGTCATACACAAATGTTCCAATAGCAGTGTATAAATGGGTCAATTACCAACCAAAAAAGATAAAAAATGATTGAATATCAATATGTGCATTATCAATTTTGCGGCTCCTTTAAAATTAATAATTGGGGGGTCAAGTGTGCATGGAGTGTGTGGTTATTGGAATGTGTTTGGTTACTAGTTCTCTTCGCCTAACCACATTAGAAACCACCTACAAAAGACCAAGAGTGACAACTTAGCAATCCATTAATTTAGAACTTGGGTTAACAACAAGAACTCAATGCTTTAACCAATTAAACTCAAACCTTTACCTCCCCTACCTTGAATTTTAGGTAGTTAATCAGCATGCTAGAATAGGGTGGGAGATATAATTTCACTAACCACTGGTGCAGGAGCACCCTTCTAAGGCATCCCACCATCCAATTTTGTTGTGATGAAACTTCTTGAGAAAAGCAAGTAAGTAAATAAGAGCCTTAGCTCATGTTTGTGTGCCTAGGTCTAGGTGAGGTCCTAGTGGTTCAGCTGGTCTTCCTTCTTAATGGCACAATGATTTAGGGAAAGTTGTCATCCTGAGATCATTGACTAGCTATGTGTTTAAGAGGTCTTAGGTTGTGTGTTTGGTAGAGTTATGAGCACAAGAGTGCCTTGGAAAGACCTTGAAATGGTCTTGGTGATGTAAGGGAAAAAGTTGCTCAAGCAACCAAAAGTTGCTTAAAAGTTGCTAGCAACTTTTCCTTTGAAGGCTTTAACCCTGCCTAAGTGGCTAAAGAGCCCTAACAATACACTCACACTAAGGAGGAGGATATAAAAGACCTGAAAAACCCTAATATAGAGGTTGGATGTCATTTGGTACGATTCTGTATGGAAATACCAGTTTGAACTGTGAAATCTGTGAACAGTCAAGGCTATTTTGGCTTGTTTGAATGTGAACAGGAAGAACTCTATTGAATCTTTGCAGGGTATCATCTAATTAGTTTTTTATCCTTCATGTATATGTGTGTGGTTTGAATCTTTCAAGCTTTATTAGAATATATTGTTCATTTCTTGTTTGTAACCAGTTCTCTGCCAGTTTGGAGAGACATGTAGATAAAGGGCTGTAACTTTTGTTTCCACCGTGGAAATTCCATGGAACCTTGGATTCTAAAAGTATAGACCCTACTCTGTAAAACTATGTCTGTAGGGCCCTTGAATGTAAGTGGAAAGATTTGTTTGACCATGCCCTAGGCGAGCTAAGGCATAGCCCGGTTAGGAGCGGTCAGCAGTGTAAGTGCTCCAGTTGACAGAGGAGAGAGTTTCAAGCCTAGCCCTTTGGAGGGAGTCAAGGGTCATGTCTAAAGGATAAGTGGTGTGAAGGAGGGAGTTTGAACAATCTAGGAGGGGTGTTGTTGTGGACCAATTTGCTCTGTGACCTTGAAAAGCCTTAAAACCCTCATTTTTGGTACAGGTGTTGTACGGACTGTTGGAAGCCTGAGACCCCAAAAATCCTTGAGAATGGGTCATTTGTAGCAGATGTTCTTTAGAAAAGGTGTTTTGAATCTTTGAGGGAAGGGTGTCAAAAACCCTATAAAACTGGAAGGAGGGCTAATTAGGCCTCTTCCTTGTAGCCCTAAATTACAAAGGAACCCTCAAATTGGGTGATGACCCAACCATGCCAATGCATTTAAAAGGTGCCAAATGCCCTAAAAACATCTTGGAACTCTTGAAATCCTTTTTTGGGGCTTGGGAATGGATTTGAACCCTAGAAGACCCTTATAAGCCTATGTAAGGGATGAAGCTAGAAGCTAGAGCTTGGAGTGTTGCAAGGTCAAATAGCTAAACTTGGTGGTCAGGCTAGGTAGGTCAGGGGGTCCTTGAATGTGTAAGGTATCCTATAGACCATTCATAGGTGTTAGGAGTACACTTGGGTCCTTGGGTAAGGATCAGAGCATAGACTAGCTAGTCTATCCTAGCCTCCCCATCAGATTGGTATCAGAGCCTCTTAAGGCTTGGGAAGTGAATAGTGGATGTTTCAACCATCAGAAGAATCAGTTGGATCATCACACAAGTAGAAAATGGTGACTAATGCAAAGCTTGCTAAGAAGGTGGAAGATTAGGAGGAAGCTAATAGACTCCTGCAGGAAAGATTGATGCAAATGGAGCAACTCTTGGATGATGTCCAAGCAAAAGCAGATAAGGTGAAAGACAGGATGGAGAAGAAGGATGCCAAAGGTAAAGAGAAAACCATTGATGATGATGTGCCTACACCTGATCCTCCAACCCAAGATGAGCAATTTCTTAAAGCTTTGAAGGCTATCACTAGTAAGGCACTTGAAGGTGTCCCATTACTGATTGGCAAGATGGATACAGAGCTTGTGATGCAATGGATTGAAGGCATGGAGAATCACTTCGAATGTGAAGATATCTCAGAGGCACAGAAGGTAAAAGTGGCCAAGTCTAGTTGAGGGGACAAGCTTTAACCTGGTGGAACTACTTACAAGGTGAAAGAGAGAAAGAGGGTAAAAACCCAATCTCTAATTGGAAAGCAGTGGCCAATAAAGTTAGGGAAGCATACTTACCAGTAGATTATGAAATCCAACAGCATAGGAGGAGATTGAATCTCAGACAGAAGGAGATGGATGTAGCCACCTACACTGAAGAGTTCCACAAGTTGAGCCTAAGATCCAAGATCAAAGAAGATGAAAGTATCAAAGTGGCAAGGTATCTAAGTGGTTTGAAATGGAGCATAGCAGAGGAAATGAGTTTGTTTACTCCCACCACAGTACTTGGATGTCAGCATATGGCACAAAAGCTTGAAGATAAACAAAGAAGAAATCAAGAACCTATTTCCAAGAACAGGGGAAGAGGTAGAGACTCTAGAGGGGGTCAAAGAGGAGGTTCTAATAGAGGAGGTGACTCAAGAAGCCAAGGAGAGAGAAGACTCTTGGAACAAAGTTTAGAAATCAGTACAAGAGGATCTTTTGGTAGAGGAAGAGGTTCTCAAGGGAATAGAAGAAGAGGAGCAGGAAGAAGTAGCTCCTACTTTGCCACCATGAAGTGCTATCAGTGTGGACAGCTTGGACACCCTACCTATAGGTGTCTTGATAAGCCATCAACCTCAAACAATGAGAAGAGGGTAGCCTACACCCAAGAAGACAACTGCAGCTCATGCACTAATGAAGTCAGCAAGTTAGAATCAGAAATGGGTGAGAACTTGATGTTCAGGAGAGTACTCATAAGGCAGCCCAATCAAGGTGAACCAAAGCAAAGGGGAGCTCTTTTTAGAGTCAGGTGCAAGGTACAAGGCAAAGTTTGCAAAGTTATTGTGGATTCAGGGTCCACTGATAACATCATAGCAGAGGAAGCAGCAAAGAAGCTCAAACTCACAAAGGTTCCCCATGAAAATCCATACAAGGTGACTTGGTTGAACAAGGAGCAAAGTGTGTTAGTGAATGATCAGACATGGGTAGAGTTTTCCATTGGAGGCTATAAAGACAAAGTGCTTTGTGATGTCTTTCCCATGGATGCATGCCATCTTCTATTGGGAAGACCCTGGCAATTTGATAGGAAGGTGATCTATGATGGAGAGGAAAACTCCATTTCTTTCAAGAAGGATGGGAGGACTTTCAAAATTCAGTCCTTAATAGAGAATGAAGAGGGAACTTCTAAGACACCTAGTGTGTTGCTTAGTAGTGGTAAAGAGTTCTTACAAGCACTACATGATGAGGAGACCATAGGATGTGCTATCATGGTGAAGTCAAAGGAGGAAGACAAGAATTTGCAGGTAGAACTACCATTGGAAGTGCAACAAATGTTGGAAGAATTTAGAGATATTGTAAGTGATGGAGCCCCTACCACCTTACTTCCAAGAAGAGCTATAAGTCATCAAATTGACTTTGTACCTGGTGCATCTCTACCTAATAAAGCAGCATACAAGCTTACCCCTGATCAGAACAAAGAAGTGGCAAGACAAGTGCAAGAGCTATTGGATCAAGGGTTGATCAAGAAGAGTATTAGTCCATGTGCAGTCCCAGTGGTCTTAGCATCCAAGAAAGGAGGAAAATGGTGACTTTGCACAGACTCAAGGGCTATCAACAGGATCACTATCAAGTATAGGTTCCCAATTCCAAGAATAGAAGATTTGATGGATTTCTTAGGTGGTGCTATGTACTCCACTAAGCTGGATTTAAAGAGTGGTTATCACCAAATCAGAATCAAAGAGGGTGATGAGTGGAAGACCGCTTTTAAAACCACAGATGGATTGTATGAATGGCTTGTAATGCCATTTGGGCTTACCAATGCCCCAAGCACCTTCATGAGGTTAATGAATGAGGTCTTGAAGGACTCCACAAGTAGATTTGTAGTGGTGTATCTAGATGATATACTCATCTATAGCAAAACAAAAGCAGAGCATCTTGAGCACTTGAGGTTGGTCATGAAGAGACTCCATGAAGAGCAATTAACCATCAACCTAGAAAAGTGTGAGTTCATGCAGCAAGAGCTAGTTTATTTGGGCTTTGTAGTGTCCAAGGGTAATCTAAAAAATGGACCCAAGCAAGGTGGAGGCAATCTTGAATTGGCCTACCCCTAAAACAGGGACTGAAGTTAGAAGTTTTCATGGCTTGACACAATTTTATAGAAAGTTTGTGAGGAACTTCAGTGGGATTTGTGCACCAGTACTAGACACCATCAAAGGAGGATTGAAAACCAAGTTCAAGTGGACTGAGGCAGCTGAGAAAGCATTTCAAACATTGAAACAAGAGGTAGCTACCAAACCTATCTTACTCTTACCTACTTTTGACAAATTGTTCACCATTGAATGTGATGCAAGTGGTGTAGCAGTAGGGGTGTGTTGAGTCAAGAAGGAAGGCCTGTGGCATTCTTCAGTGAGAAACTCAATGAGGCTAAGAAGAAGTATTCAGCTTATGACTTGGATTTGTATGCATTGGTACAATCTCTCAAGAAGTGGAGGCATTACCTTTTGCCAAAAGAATTTGTGGTGTTTACTGATAATCAGGCTTTAAGCTACATAAACACTCAGGAGAAGCTTAGTAACAAGCACTTGAAGTGGATGGAGTATCTCCAATCCTTTACCTTCACAATCAAGCACAAGAAAGGGCAGCTCAACAAGGTAGCAAATGCCTTGAGTAGAAAGCTATTAACTGTCCAAGAAGTATAGCTGCAAAGCATTGGAATAGCAGGTTTTAAAGACTTATATGAGGGGATGAAGACTTCTCACAAGCCTACAAGGTGTGCTTAGAGTTTGAGAACCATTTCCATGGTGAGTTTGTAGATTATACACTTAAAAATGGATTATTGTTCAAAGGTAATCAGCTTTGTGTACCTAGAGGATCCATGAGGGAAAATCTGATTCAAGAGAAGCATAATGGCAGTCTAAGTGGACATTTTGGCATAAACAAGACATTGGAGTTAGTATAGAGATACTATTTTTGGCCTAAGCTAGCAAGGGATGTGAGAAGGTATGTAGAGCAGTGTGGAGTATGTCAGAGAGCTAAAGGAGGTTCAAGCAATGCAGGACTCTACCAACCTTTGCCAAATCCAAATAGGCCTTGGGAGTGTGTAAGTATGGACTTTGTGGTTGGACTTCCTAAAACCAAATCAGGTATGGATAGCATCTATGTTGTAGTAGACAGGTTCTCTAAACTGAGTCATTTCATTCCATGTAAAACTACTCATGATGTAAGCTATGTAGCACATCTCTTCTTCAAAGAGATAGTTAGGATTCATGGACTCCCTTTGAGTATTGTGTCAGATAGGGATAGCAAGTTCATGGGTCATTTTTGGCAAACCTTATGGAAAAGGCTGGGAACTAATCTCTCTTTCAGTTCAGCATACCATCCTCAAACTAATGGTCAAATTGAGGTCATCAACAAGGTGCTTGGCAACTTGCTAAGGTGTTTGACAAAGGAGTATGGGCAAACTTGGGATCTTGTTATATCTCAAGCTGAATATGCTTACAATGATAGTGTAAATAGGACCACAGGAAGAAGTCCTTTTGAGATAGTATATGGAAGACACCCTAGAGGAGTGTGTGAGTTGAGAGACTTAGGTTCTATGGAGTTGAAGAGTGGACAAGCTGAAGATTTCACTCAAACTATCAAGGAGGTTCAAGAGCAAGTGAAGAAAACCATTTTGGAGTCTACTCAAAGACTCAAGGCTAAAGTGGATGAAAAGATGAAAGAAGTACAGTTTCAGATTGGGGACTATGTCATGGTCCATCTTAGCAAAGCAAGGATGCAGAAGGGCATGCGCCCCAAGCTGAAAATGAGGAAAGTAGAGGCCCATGTAAGATTCTAGCCAAATATGGAGAGAATGCCTACAAAGTGGACTTGCCATCAGACTTAGCCATCTCACCAGTGTTTAATGTTGCAGACTTGATCATATTCAAGGGAGATATCAGTCAGCAAGGTACAATTGCACCAAAGGTACTGCAAGATATAGACACCAATGCAATGCCCAAGAAGAAGCTAGCCAAAGCAGAGAAGGTCTTGGAATCCAGAGTGAATAAAACTATAAGGCATCAAGTCTACATGGAGCACCTAATCAAATGGAAGGATCAGCCTGAATCTGAAGCCACCTGGATTAAGGAAGGACAGTTCAAGAAGTTTGGAGTTGATCTGGCTCTTCTTGACCCCAAAGTGCCTTATTTTGTGCTAAGGGGGAGTATGGTGCAGGAGCACCCTTCTAAGGGCTCCCACCATCCAATTTTGTTGTGATTAAACTTCTTAAGAAAAGCATGTAATTAAATAAGAGCCTTAGCTCATGTTTGTGTGCCTAGGTCTAGGTGAGGTCCTAGTGGTTTAGCTGGTCTTCCTTCTTAATGGCACAATGATTCAGGGAAAGTTGTCATCCTGAGATCATTGACTAGCTATGTGTTTAAGAGGTCTTAGGTTGTGTGTTTGGTAGAGTTATGAGCACAAGAGTGCCTTGGAAAGACCTTGAAATGGTCTTGGTGATGTAAGGGCAAAAGTTGCTCAAGCAACCAAAAGTTGCTTAAAAGTTGCTAGCAACTTTTCCTTTGAAGGCTTTAACCCTGCCTAAGTGGCTAAAGAGCCCTAACAATACACTCACACTGAGGAGGAGGATATAAAAGACCTGAAAAACCCTAATATAGAGGTTGGATGTCATTTGGTAGGATTTTGTACGGAAATACTAGTTTGAACTGTGAAATCTGTGAACAGTCAAGGCTATTTTGGCTTGTTTGAATGTGACTAGGAAGAACTCTGTTGAATCTTTGTAGGGTATCATGTAATTAGTGTTTTATCCTTCATGTATATGTGTATGGTTTGAATCTTTCAAGCTTTATTAGAATATCTTGTTCATTTCTTGTTTGTAACCAGTTCTCTGCCAATTTGGAGAGACATGTAGATAAAGGGCTATAACTTTTGTTTCCACTATGGAAATTCCATGGAACCTTGGATTCTAAAGGTACAGACCCTACTCTGTAAAACTATGTCTGCAGGGCCCTTGAATGTAAGTGGAAAGATTTGTTTGACCATGCCCTAGGCGAGCTAAGGCATAGCCCGGTTAGGAGCGGTCAGTAATGTAAGTGCTCCAGTTGACAGAGGAGAGAGTTTCAAGCCTAGCCTTTTGGAGGGAGTCAAGGGTTGATGAAGGGTGCTCCCCTTAATACCACAAACACATAACAGAATCAGAGAAACAACAACAATATGCAAGAACATAAAATTGGCTTCTTATTATCTCCACAAATGTGGAATTACAAACTTTCAGAATTACAATATGCAAAGCCACATGGGCATTCCCTTACAATATTCTGTAGAACAAAGCCTTAAATCAATACCCAGATCTACCACCCAGAACTGTCCTAGACAACACTACGGGCCTTCTTTATATAGGCATTTTCCACCGTCCGAGAAGGTTCCAGAAATTTAGCCCTTAGGGCCGACCAAACTTAGAATTATTTTATTTTTCAATTTATTACATCCAAGTCGGCTCAAAATAACTTTTGAAACCCGAACAGAAATTTTGAAAGAAAATTATTTTCTGCCATTTCAAGTGGCCCGACTTTCGGAGACCATAAGTCATCACTAGTTGACCCGATTGACTATTATAACCCCATTTCAGAAAGGCCACGAAGCGCTCTACAAGCTTGACTTGTGCAAGCGCCTGTCACCCAAATTTTTGACCTCATCCGGGGCCTCTAAAGCCTTCAAAATTGAGTTCAAAGTTTCTGTACCCTACTGCAAATACCGAAAATCTTCAATATCTTCAAAACTAGACCTGATCTAGCCATGAAACTTTACTGGCAAGCTGATATGACTGAGATGAACCTCCACATGTAAAATCAGAACATTCTGAGATCGTATGACCAACTTACTAGAAATAACAAGTTTCCATAAATAACAACCCTGCACAAGATAGCCCTTATTGAATACAAAAATAGAAATATTTTTGGGTGATGCAAGATTGCTCTTACACCCAGGATGCTCCTGCATCAGACACCCGAGGTAATTTGAGAAGTGACCCCATCACGACTCAGGTGTGCAGAGGAAAACCAAGACGGTTAACCTCCTCCTTTGTTAGCCATGATGAATCTTCAACAGGTCATCCTTTCCACTTGACCAAATATTCTTCATATGTCTTATTCCTTGTGCTTCTGCCAACACGACTATCCAGTATGTCTTCAATCTCCTTGTTATCTGAACTGGTTGGTGGAATACTCCACTGTGCTGCTGTAACCTCATCTTCAAAACCTCCTTCATGATACTCCGTCAAATCTGAAATGTTAAACACTGGTGAAATATTCAGCTCAGTAGGCAATTCTACCTCATATGCATTTCCTGAATCATGCTTCTTCAGTATCTTACATGGCCCAAACTTCTTCATTTTCAACTTGTTATATGTACCAACCGAAAATCGCTCCTTCCGCAAATGAACCATGACTTCATCTCCAACCTGAAATTCCTTATGCCTCCTTTTCTCATCTGCCTTAGACTTATACTGCGCATTCATCTTAGAAATATGCTTCCTCACCTCCTCATGGATGTTCTTCAAATCTTCTGCAAAATCCTCAACTTCAACACTACTTATTTCTCCTTTATTCATCTTTCTCAACTCAGATGCATTTCTTGGACTACTCCCATATACAATCTAGAATGGTGATTTACCAGTGCTCCTGTTGACAAAATTATTGTATGCAAATTCTGCCTGTGGTAAAATCAAATCCCATCCTGTTGGCTTATCTCCAACCAAACATCTCAGCAAATTTCTCAAACTCCTATTCACCACCTTTGTCTGTCCATCAGTCTGTGGATGATGTGATGAACTGAACTTCAAATCTATCTTCAACTTCTTCCACAATGTACGCCAGAAATATCCAACAAACTTAGTGTCCCTATTTGAAACTATACTCTTTGGCAAACCATGTAGTCTCACTACTTATCTGAAAAACAATTCTGCTACATGAACAACATCATTAGTCTTCTTGCAGGGAACAAAATGTGTCATCTTTGAAAATCTGTCAACTACCACATAAATTGAATCATGTCCCCACTGTGTCCTTGGTAAACCAAGAACAAAATCCATACTGATATCTTCCCAAAGCTTCTCTAGTACAGGTAATGGCTGATACAACCCTGTATTCTGCTTCACTCCTTTCGCCATCTGACATACTCTGCAACTTTGTACAAACTTCTTGACATCTTGCTGCAACTGTGGCCAATAATAATTCTCACTAACCAAAGCAAGGGTTTTATCACGACCAAAATGTCCAGCCAATCCTCCGCTATACTTCTCCTTGATGAGATTCTCCCTCATAAAACTTCGTGGAATGCACAACTGACTCCCTCTGAATAGCATATCATCCTGAATGATGAATACCACTACTTGCACACCCTAAATTTGCACACAGAGCCTAAACTATACGTTAGATTTTGACAATTCTTTTTAGTTGTCTTCGTATGTGAGTTGACACCTTAAAAAACATTTCTTGGCTTCTCGGAATTAACGAAACTCTCTGTAGAGATTTTCAAGCATTGAAGGGTCAAAAAGTGGTTATTTCAAAGTGTCGCTCGATACCCACTCAAAGATGCACCAGTAGTCGTTCACTCAAAAATGGTAGTACTTGTAGACAAATGTCCCAGTAGTCATACACAAATGTTCCAATAGTGGTGTACAAATGGGCCACTTACCAACCCAAAAAGCTAAAAAATGATTGGATATTGATGTCTGCATTATCATTTTTGCGGATCCTTTAAAATTAATAATTGGGGGGTCAAGTGTGCATGAAGTGTGTGGTTATTGGAATGTGTTCGGTTACTAGTGCTCTTCCCCTAACCACATTAGAAACCACCTACAAAAGACCAAGAGTGACAACTTAGCAATCAATTAATTTAGAACTCACTTTAGCATACCACAATTCACAGCCTAAATTTTTATATTTGAACTTGGATTGACAACGAGAACTCAATGCTTTAACCAATTAAACTCGAACCTTTACCTCCCCTACCTTGAGCATTAGGTAGTTAATCAGCATGCTAAAATAGGGTGGGAGATATAATTTCACTAACCACCCACAATACAAATTAACAGCCCTTAGCTTACCCTAAACTCGACCCCATTGTAGTATTTGGTGTGGGGGGGGGGAGTGTGTGTGTGGGGGGATGGCTGATGGGTTTAATTGCCACCCACTTACCCCCTCTATTTAGGGAAATTGTAGTTGCCATGTGAATGCAAAACATTAACTCTTTTTAAAAATGAATATATTTTATATTTATATCATATCCCTTTATCAATGCTATCAAAATCATCAATAATTAGAGTGAGCTCATTGAAGGAGCTGTAAGTGTTGCTATATATTAACAACAAGGACAAGATTTGGGCCCAAGGGCCACCAAGTCAAAATGAGGCAAAAATCTCTTTTTATCTTGAAAAGGTACTTTTCGAGCATCCCCATCTGTGAAGAAGAAAACAAAAATGAGAATGGCAGAATGGATATACGACTGGCATGATTGGATTGCTTCCGCCCTTACAATCATTCCACTGGCTCACCATTTACTCCCATGGCGGCTCTGCCATCCAAATTAAATGTCCCTTCCAACCCAAATTTAACACTTGCCCACATTAATTCATTCAGATTTCCATGCTGAGCGTCACAGTTTTTCATGTGAAATGAAAAAGATTTTTGGCACACTGCCCAAGCGGATTGAATGCCTGGTAAAGGACGATTTGTATGAGATTCAGCCGCTCAACAGTACTTTGTCACTTAATTAAACAGCCTGCCAGTTTTATGATATGATTGTTTACTGTCACAAGAAACCCCTACATTTTAGACCTTTGTTATTTTTGGTTTGTTTCACTGTAATCCTCCTTACATAGCTTAAAATGGTATCATGATTGCGAGGATCCTGAGAACTGCATTTTGGACAGCTTTAGGTACTAAAATGGGACTGTATCATCCCTAGGAAATGCTCTTTATTAAGTTTTTAAGTTTATCCTTTCAATCATTACAAATTATATTTTAAGATTAGCAAATTTTATTCAGAATAATGAGTTGGAATTAAGTGTGGTGTTCCAATAAAGAAAATATAGCATTTAGTTAGATTTATCATGATAAAAATATATTGTTAGAATGTGGAGAACTGGTTTATTAATGTATTAAAAATGGTAATCTTCATCAACGAATGTTTTAGAATCTATAAAATGAGTTTATTTATTGTGGTTTAACTTTTATGCTTGTAAAATTAATTTATGTAGGGTAGTGTCTATAGGCATTATTTGAGAACTTACTAAGAAAGGTTCGTGTTATACATATTCAAGGCTCTAGACAAAATGATTTAATAACAAGGAACCAAGATTAAAGACAATAGGAAAACTTGTAGTGTAGAGATGATAATGCAAGTTGATAATATAAAAGAATTGGGATGTTAATTAGTTTTGTTGGGTGATATAAAAATGAATAATGAATGCATTTAAAACAAAACAAAATAATGCAGACGCATTTGCTATACTAGTTCACAATGGCTAGTGAAAAGTTAGGGATGGTTTAGATTTGAATTTTGAATTGTGAAAGTTTAGGGTCCAAATTCATGATAGTTGACTATTCTAGTTATTTTTTCTAGCTCCCTCGCATTTATACATTGGCTTGGGTGTTTTGAACCTTATCAACTCTTTTTACATAATGTACCACACTTACCTTTTGTAAAGGTAAACTTTGTTGGAAAAATGGCCAGCGCTCCCCTCGGGATTCGTGACATGGCTTAACCGCCTCATGTGTCTTCTATAAGCCTAGTGGTTGTATCAGGGATTAACAGGTTTGGTGCAACGACAACTACTACTTGTAACAAGTGGTATCAGAGCTTGGTCACAGATTCGAATCCCCTTGGGTAATGCTGAGGGGGAAATTGTTGGAAAAATGGTCAGCGCTCCCCTCAGGATTAATGACATGGCTTAACCGCCTCATGTGTCTTCTATAAGTTTAGTGGTTGTATCGGGCATTAACAGGTCGATCTTTTGGTGCAACGACAACCACTACTTGTAACAAACTTCAACTTTAAAACCTATCTTAAGCACATTTTCATAACCATCATTTATTATATGAAGTGTTACACAACCTTTTGTGTTGATGTATTACCTACATAGTGATTTATATTGAACCCTCCATGAAATCCTATAAAACAAGACAAACATGCAATGAGTAGTATCAATTATGCATTTAAACTAGGATTGATAATTTTCTTTAAAACTATTTATACAAATAATTAAATAAGTAATGAAAGTGAAAAGGAGTAGGGTATTGATGTTTGGGGTAGTGTTTAGGGCATAGGTAGCGGGGTCTTATGGCATTCTTCGATTTCAATGTATGAAATCTATTTAGGTTAGTGGGTTGTGGGGGGCTTTTTGCTAAATGCATAGGTGCATTTTGAATTGCTCATATTGGACAACATTTGCAGATGTTACAATCTTGCAAATTGCTTATTTTATTTTAATGAGCAAGGAACAAAGTTTTTATTTCTGGTTCTTTTCTCCAGGAGCCTTTTTCGAACCAGTTTAACATAATATAAATATTAAAGTTTCACCAAAAAAAAAGTAGGGTAGAAAATCATGTCTAAGTGGAAGTGGTCAAATCATGACTAATTAGAAAGATTTTGATAGTGCAAAAATATTGATAAAATACATCTCACATGTTTGTGATAAGCATTAGCTATAATTTTCTTAAAGGTCGTCTTCAAAAATAATGAATGCAGAAAAGAAAAGGGTAAGAAACTTCATATTACGGAAAATTGTTAAAGTTCTATCTCAGCAAAAATATTATGATAATATAGAAAGGTTGTA
The DNA here is from genome assembly GCA_027943335.1 of Chamaecyparis obtusa. Taxonomy (NCBI): domain Eukaryota; kingdom Viridiplantae; phylum Streptophyta; class Pinopsida; order Cupressales; family Cupressaceae; genus Chamaecyparis; species Chamaecyparis obtusa. Next base: position 496,635 of record BSBK01005788.1, read on the forward strand.
AATATTTTTTTAGCATGGGAATGATTATATTTTAACATTGCCATTGCAAAATATAACTCACAAAAGAAACCTCAATGACATGTATACTACCCTCCAATCAATATGCAAGGAACTGGAGGGTAAGAAGAAAAATATATGGTCAATGATAAAAAAAATATAAATATGATAAAAGATCTAATCATGTGCTAAGCATGTAGTCTAGCATGAGTAAGACATGCTCATGTAAATATGTATATCAAAGGAAAGGAAGGCGTCACCATTTTTTTCCTAAAGAAAATAAATAACAATATAATGATAGTCATTAAAATTTTACATAAAGATCATGGAAGCATAAGTGACATATAGGAAATATAAGCCCTTGTTCATGGATGCTAGAGGCTAACCCTTTTTCGTGGTTCTAAGGTGAAATGCAGTAAACATGTGTTTGAATTCTTCAAATTCTAATTTGATGCTATCTTTAGAGGCAATTTAGAATTTTTTGGGTTAGGGTGTGTTATTAGGGATGAATTTAAAAACTTTGTTAATGTATCCAATAAAATTCTAATAGATGGTACTAATGATGAAATGAAAGATTTAGCTATGCTTCTTGGTCTTCGATTGTTTAATAACATTGTAGTAGTTCAATTATCATATGAGACTAAATGTTTAAATTTTAAATCTTTACAAAAATAAAAAATAATAATTTAGAAGTATATAATATTCTATGAGAGGCTTGAAATGTCTCATAGTCTCTCAATGCATATTCCTTTCAACATTTTTTTACAAAGATAAATGTTTTTTTCAACTATGTTGCAAGCTAGGGAATAAAGTTTAATAAACATAATTTGATATTTAATAATTAAATAAAAAATTAGAATGTAACTATATTCTAATTTTTATTTTAACTATTAAATACTAACATCTGTCATGTCACAGGCCCTTTTGATGTCTCGGCAGACTTTTCCTAAACACTAAGGCCAAGCTTTGAAAACCATATAGGTAAAATAATGCTTCATATAATCATCAATTCAAGTAGTAGTGCCTATATATAGCTTCTTTGATGGAGAAGTTAAGATTAGTCATGTAGAATAGATCATGTGTTAACTTCAATCAGCATATTACTCAATTCATGCTTGATTAAGCAAAGGTGGAACCTAATTAGATCATCAATTAAGAATTAATAAGGTGGTGGTGGCACTTGATAATCTCCAATAATGTGTATTGATGTCATTATTAATCTAAGACATCGAATTTGGTGTAGTAAAATGTTAAACTAACAAAATTAAATTTTATTTATGATACTTTATTTTTCCTCATACTTCATGCTATAATTATATTTCATCGTTATTAAAATGAGTTATTCTATTTACACATGTAGCTCAAGCTTAGAAAGATTGTGAATGACTAAAAATCAAGGCTAGATCTCTCTATTGAGAAAATGTAATGCTCTAGCTAACACACACAAGGGAAAACACAAATTGTTTTTTAGAGAGAATGATAATAATATTGGAGACACAATAATAACACGTCTCTCTTGCACAAAAATGTGCAAACAAGTGCCATGTAGAATACTATGAAGAAAGAAAACCAACAACCCAAATAACTGCACCATTTATGTAGGCAAGGTGGCACCAGTAGAAGCCTTACTAATCATGGGAAAAATCCATCATGATGAACCTACAAGTGGGGAGATGACACCCAAACAAAAATCAACTACAATCCTATCATCACATTCTCTTGCAATGTGACACAAGGATAGGATGAGGGAATCATCAACCTCAAATATGTAGAAAGACACTCTTACAAACAACCTTAAACAATATCTAAATATAAGGCTCAAAACCTCCACAAGAGATTCCTTTACAAGGAGGTGCACACCCTCCACTAATAGAAATGACAACAAGTTACTTCGACAAAATGATACTCTTCCCAAAGTCAAGGTATGCCATAATACTTGATATACATGATATTTGTTGATAAAATTACATTGGGAAAATTTTTTAAGAAAAGGGGGAAAACTCTCACGTATAAGGTTTCCCAAAGTAATAGAGGGAAGAGACAATAATATGGGAAAAAAGCATGAAAGGACACTAGCACCTAAATCTCAAGTGTCTCATTCTAACATTGGAGTCTCATTCTAATGCCAGAGTCTAGTTTGAAATTGGACTCCAATTCTAGCACTCATATCCATTGTACCTACCACTTCTTCACCTAATTAAATAACCTACCAACTTTATGTCTATGATTGTTTACTATCACAAGAAACCCCTACATTTAGACCTTTATTGTTTTTGGTTCTTTTGATTGTCATCTCCCTTTCATAGCTTAAAATGGTAGCATGATTGATGCAGGAGCATCTTGGGTCCTTGGAAATCCTGTGTCACCAAAAATAAGTTTGAGTTTTCCCGTGTTGCTCGATTCCTTCTTTGACCGAGTTGGCTCGATAGTTGCAAGGTTTCCTTTGTTAACCGAATTGGTCAGTTAATTCCCTGGCGCTCGGTTATCCTTGCTTACCGAGTTGTTTGTTTTAGTTTCCTGTTGAGGTTGACTTGTGCAATTAATTATGGTTGTGGATTTAATGTTGGTATATATCATTAGGAAGCGTGTGGACCTAGATCTGGTCGTTCCTTCTGTTGATGGTGGATCTGAAGGCCGGCTTGTTCGGTAGCCTCTTGTATATATTGTAATCTTTGGTTGTAATTTTAGGACATCAGTAGTAGAAAATAGAAGTTAGAAGATTGAAGATAGTTTCAGATCCTCACATGTTGGAGGACTTCTGTAATTGAATTGTAATATCTAGCCCTAACCAAGAAGGTCTTGCAGCCCAGCATGTATGAATCAATTTGAAGAAATATAAGAAGTAGATATGCATTCTCTCTCTCATTGGTGTGTTATTGCTTCTACGTGTGATCTCTGCAAGGTGGATTTGGTTAGGGTGTGCCTTTGGCTCCTCTCCTCATCCTCCCTTGTGTCAAGTGGTATCAGAGTTGAGGTGAGATTTGGATCTAGGTTTGCGAATCTAGGTTTGAGGGTTCCTTCTTGTCAAACCCTAGTTAATTTGTTGTGGGGTAGCAGATTACGATCTAACCTGCAATTGCAGAGGGTTTCAAGATGGTTTGTGGGAGGCGAGATGTAGATCCAAGATTGGCAGACATGTTGAGACAACTTGCTGCTAGATTAGAAGCTGTTGAGACAGCCCAGCAAAGAGGAAGACATCTTGAAGATGTTAGTGATGATGAAATTGAGGAAGAAAAAGGTGATGTAGAACCTGCACCGGTGATGGATCAAGGTGACAAAATATTGTTGAAGGCTTTGACAAATCTGAAGTCTACACCACATTTCAATCCTCCTAAGTATAGTGGAAAATTGGATTTGGATGAATTGGTGGACTGGATCACTGAGATGGAAAAGTACTTTGAATATGAAAATGTCCCTAAGGAAAAGATGGTGAAGATTGCAAGCACAAAGCTGAAAAGTCATGCATCCTTGTGGTGGGAACATCTGTAGTTGGATAGAAAGAGGAAAGGCAAAGACAAAATTAAGGTATGGAATAAGATGGTGAATAAGTTGAAAGGAAATTTTTTACCTTGTGATTATCAGATTAACCTAGTTAGGCGAATGCAAAGTTTGAGGCAGAAAGATAGCTCGATAAAAGATTATACTGAGGAATTCCATAAATTAGATATCAGATTTGGACATGATGAAGATGATGTGGAAAGAATTGCTAGGTACTTGAATGGATTGAGAGTTTCCATCCAAGAAGAAATCAATTTGGTCAAGTTGGAAAACATTGAAGAAGCTTATCAATTTGCATTGAAAGTTGGGGATAAATTGAACAAAAGACATGAACAAAGACAAAGAGGTAGAGGTGGTAGATTCCCTAGAGGAAGAGGTAGATCTTATGGTGAAAAAAATAGATCTAATCCAGAAAAGACAAATTTGGATAAAGGCAAGACCGAGTGGAAAGGTGAAAGTTCATCTAGAGGAAGAGGCAATAACTACTGAGGTGGTTATAACAGATGTGGTTTCCGAGGAACTTGTTACAATTGTGGAGAAGAAGGACATAGATCCTTTGAGTGCACACATGCAAGTAAGAAGGTCGGTAGAAATAGAAATGCTTTGGTGCAAGAAGAGTCACCGAATGAACCTGAGAAGGAAAAGAACTTGATGGTAAGGAGAGCACTTTGGAGTGAAAGTAATAAGGAAGATCCGGTAAGGAAAATTTTGTTCAAGACCAGATGTAGAGTTTTTGATAAAGTGTGGAAGGTAATCATTGATAGTGGAAGCTCGAAGAACTTGGCAACTGAGGAAATGGTTATAAAGTTGCAGTTGAAAAGGTTGGAACACCCAAAGCCCTATCAGATTTCATAGATCAAGGATGAGCATACACTCTTGGTAAGTGAAAAATGTTATGTGAATTTGAAAATTGGAAAGTACTATGATAAGGTGTTATGTGATATCATGCCTATGGATTGTTGTCATATTTTGTTGGGTAGACCTTAGCAATATGATATACATGCTATATATGATGGGAGATTGCATAGATATACTATTTGGGCCGATGGGAGAAGACAAATCTTGTTATCTTTGATTGAAGAACCTGTTAGTAGTGTTTGTACATCTGTGAAAGTTTTCTTGATGGAAGGAAGAAAGTTTGTTAAGGATTTGAAAAAGAATGATGTATGTTTGGATGTGATTCCTAACAAACTGAGTAAGAAAACAAAGGATAGCATCCCTGAAGAGATTGATAAATTACTCACCAAGTACAGAGAGAACATTTATGATAATGTACCTAATGGTTTGCCACCGAAGAGAATCATTGATCATTGCATGGATCTAATCCTTGGAGCTAGTTTACCGAATAAGGCACCACATTGGTTGATACCTACCAAGAATTAGGAATTGAACTGATAGATTCAAGAATTGTTGCAGAAAGGTTTGATCTAAGAAAGTTTGAGTCCTTTTACAGTACCAACAGTATTGGCACCTAAGAAGAATGGAGAATGGTGAATGTGTACGGATTCCAGAGCAATAAAAAAGATAACAGTGAAATATAGGTTTCCTATACCGAGAATGGATGACATAATGGACAGTTTGACTAGCATAAAGTATTTTACCAAAATTGATTTGAAAAGTAGGTATTATCAGATTAGAATCAGAGAAGGTGATGAGTGGAAGACTGCTTTTAAGAAAAAAGAAGGTTTGTATGAGTGGTTGGTTATGAATTTTTGTCTCCTTCTTGAGTCAAAGGAAAATTGTATGGCTGCTTAATGTAGACTTCTTCTAATTCACCATTTAGAAATGTTGACTTCACATCCATGTGATACACTTTGAATTTCTTATAAGTTGCATAGGCCATAAACATTCTTACTGCTTCAATCCTTTCAATATGTGCATATGTTTCTTCATAATCAATACCTTCTTCTTGTGAGTATCCTTTACATACCAGTCTTGCTCTGTTTCTTATAACTTCACCTTGTTTATTCATCTTGTTTCTAATAACCCATTTAGTTCCTATAACATTTTTGTCCTTAGGTCTAGGAACCAATTCCCAAATATTTTTTTTTCAATATGATCTAATTCTTCCTTCATTGATTGAATCCAATTGTTATCTTTACAAACTTTATCAGTAGTCTTAGGTTCAATTCAAGAAATAAAATATAATGCTTCTTGTAACTTATTTCTTGTTATAACTCCTCTATCTTTGCTCCTAATAATCTGATCAGTAGGATGATTCCTTATCAAATTCTTATTAGGTGTTATTGTTTCAACTCTTGCTTCAACTCTATATGTATTGCATCCATAATCAATTTCCTCACAAATCTATGAATGGGGTAACCCCTTTCCAAGTTTGGACTGGTCGAAAATCCATAGTTAAGAACTTCAGAGTATTTGGTTCCCTTGTATGGGCTCACATTCTAGATGAGGAACGAAAGGCTATGGATCTACAAAGAAAGCCTTCCATATTTTTTGGGTATCTAGATGACGTCAAAGGCTATAGACTTCTTCATCCTACTACTAATAAGTTTTTCATTGAGACGAGTTTTCAATTTGAGGACAATTCTTCCAATACCACTTATCCATCCATCATCACTTTAGAGACATTGCATCATGAGTTCTTCAAAGGACATTGATCCTCCAAATGTTAATGAGGAGTCTTCTTCCTCCAATTCAAATGGTGATAGTGATGATAAGGATTCACATTCCTCTCCTAGTCAGCATTCAGAGGTTAACGATTCTCCTCCTAACTCTCAAAACTCAACACCTCTTTGGATTTAAAAGGCAATAGATTCAGTTGGTGATTTGGTTGGTGATCCATTAGAAACTAGAAGAATAAGGTCACATTTTTAGAAAGCTCCACATCTGTTTATTTCTTCATCTTTTGATCCACAATCTTTTAGAGAAACTTCAGGTGTTCTTGAGTGGGATGTTGCAATGCAAGAAGAGTTCAATTCCTTGGAAATGAATCACACGGGGGGTTTAGTTCCTCTTCCTAAGAAAAAGATACTCTTTTTTTGCAAGTGGATTTATCATAAATAAATTATAGTAAATGGGTCAGTTGATAAGCAAAAGGCTGGCTTGGTAGCAAAAGGGTTCTCCTAGGTTCGCGAGATTGACTATTCTGAGACTTTTGCATCAGTTGCTAAGATGAATTCCATCCGACTTGTCTTAGCTATATTTGCAACCCATCACTTGAAATTTCATCAGATAGATGTGAAGATTTGTGTTTTAAATGGTGACCTTCAAGAGGAAATCTATATAGACTAACCATATGGGTTTGTTCAAGATCCCTCACTTGTGTGTCAACTTTGAAGGTCTCTCTATGGCCTCAAACAAACTCCTCGATCTTGGTAAGCCAATATAGATTCATTTATTCTGACCGTTGGTTTCACTCGATGTCATTTTGATTTGAACATATATATTCTAAAACAAGATGACACTCACATTTTTGGTTCTCTATGTTGATGACTTGTTAGTCACAAGAAGTCACTCATCCACTATCAAGGTAGTGAAAAATGCTCTACATGATAGATGTTTTATGTTTGACTTAGGCCTTTTGCATTAATTCTTGGGGATTGACATCACTCATTAATCCTTAGGTATCTTCCTTGGACAACCCAAGTATGCACTTGATATGCTCTCTAGATTTTGCATGGCTGATTGTAAGCCTACACCAGCTCCATTCTATCAGGGTTCAAACTTGAGGCTAAGTTCTCTTCACCCTTGGTTGATAGCACTTTACATTGATAACTTGTCAAGAGTCTCATCTATTTGACTCATATGGGACCCTACATTTCATATATTGTGGGCATGGTCTCTCGATTCATGTAGGAACCACATGAGTTACATTGGAAAGAAACTAAGAAGGTTCTCCACTACATCCTAGGTACTCACAATTATGGAATTCATTATGCAACATGTGTGGATATTGACTTGGTGGAATCTACAGATTTAGATTGCATGGGTGATTCTCAAGATCACAAGTCTACTTTAGGGTATTGCTTCTCACTTGGTTCTAGTCTAATTTGTTGGTCGACCAAAAAACAATCTATAATTGTTCTTTCATCATCAAACACTAAGTATCGAGGGGTAGTTAATGCCACCACTAAGGCTATTTGGCTTTAGAATTTTCTCAATGAGTTTGGAATTCCAATCAAGAAGCCTAAAATCATATTTTGTGATAATCAAAGTGTTATAAAGATCTCAAAAAATCTAATTCATCACCAGAGGATGGAAGACATTGAGATACATATGCACTACATTTGAGAGCTAATTCAGGAAGGCATCATTGATTTGAAGTATTATTCTACATTGGAGTGGACTACAGACATCTTCACCAAACCCTTCACCAAAAGCAAATTCCTTCATTTTTTAGCTTTGCTTGGGATGTGATAGGTGTCTACTTCAGGGGGGCTACTCCTGTTATGGGGGGGAGGGGGGGCTTCTTCTTTTGGGGGGGATATCTATGTACATGGGTACCCAACATAGCCTCATTTGTTAGGACCCATCTTTTTACCCACCTAAGATACACTTAGGAGGAGTGTTAGTGTAGGTTTTATATTTTCCTTATGTTAGGGGGTATTTATTTTTCCTACACATTTTATTTAACCTTGCTTAGATTATTAGGAGTGGTTAATATGATAACACATGGTGAAATACTTTAGCTACATGTGTAACTCTACACCTCACATGGGTAGTTGAGTTACACACCTTGTTTTGGCTTGTTGTGCCACCTCATTTAACCACAGCTTTGTCATTTCCCAAGTATGTTATGGGATAACTAGTTTTCTAACCCTCCTTTGGCCTTATGTGCCAACTTTCTCAAGTCCTTTCCCGTCTTTGTGTAAGGAGGTTATGTCAAATGTTTTGGCATTTACCAAGAAGATAAAACCTTCCACTTTTAGTGAGGAATAGGAGTTAATGGACCCCTTGGTTTTATATGGTTTTATTCTCTATACAATAAACACTCAACTCTCACCTTCACTAGCTCGATGATATTTTGGTGAGTCTTCTCAAAAATTATCTTTTTGTCTCTATTTTTCTCTCATTTCAGATTTCTCTCCATTCATCTATTTTGATCTTTGATCATTTGTTCCTTGGAGATTGCTTGTGATCTACGACTGGCATCAGATCTTGGCTCAGTTCTCACTTCTCACATAATATAGTAGTAGCTAGTATTTGTTGAAGGTTCCACACTTCATTGGCAGTGGAGGCTCAAAAATTTTACAAGCAAAGACACAATGTGCTTGGTCAACCCCTAAATTTGGATGGTTTAAGCTAAATTTTGATGGAGCATCTTAGAGAAATCTTGTGGCCTTGAGAGGTGTTAGTAAGTAGATTTGTCCTTCAAAAATAAATAAAACTTAACTCCAAATGGCGACTCTGCTAGGGAAATAGAAACAAAAGATTAGTATTTTCTTTTCTCAGTAAAAACTTCTATTATTATCTCAGTGTAAAAGAGATTGGTGACTCCGTATTATAATTTTCAGAATCTTTTGGTTAAAAAGAGTCCAGTGTATTATGGCGTTGGTTTCATCCCAGCCATGGAGACCCCAATTTGGGCCTTTTTCTCTGTCATTACATTCAGCCCTACCTAAAAGGCCAAAAGAGTATATTCCTACATTTGCTAGAGATAAAAATAAATGCCCAGAAGATCACATTAAAGCATTCAGTGTTGCCTATAGTATTCTTGGTGTACTGGAAGAAAATGTCTATGTGAGATTGTTTGTTGGAAGCTTGATTAGTGAAGCTGCAAATTGGTTTCAGAATTTACAAAGTGGATGCATTACTTGTTGGAACGATCTGGACGTAAAATTCCTTGATAGATTTGGATCTGCAATTGATATAGGTGAATTATTAGTAAATTTTGTTCAAATCAAGATAGAAGAAAATGAATCTATGAGAAGTTTCATTGACAGATTTAATAGATCTGTTAGTAAAATGCCTCAAGCAAGTCAACCAACTAAAAATAATCAGTTATCTATTTTTATTGCTGCATTGCAAACTAAGATCAAATTTTTGTTGAGGCAAAAGAAATTACAAAATTAAAAAGATGCTCAACAGGAAGTTATGGAAATAGATGATTTCATGAATTTGAGTGGAATTGCTCAGGATTAAATTTAGAAAAAAACCGAAATCTAATTTTTCAAATTTTACTATGTTTTAGTAAATTGCATTTTTGAGGGTCTTTGGTGCATTTCTGGGCTTGGATGATGCATGAAAGTACCTCTTACTACCAAAATTTGGTTCTAGATAATTTGAATACCTTTCCAATGCATCAAACGGTTCGCAAATTGAAGCTAGGACTAGAAAGTTATGCCTTCTCCAAGTGGACCTAATTTTTATATATAGTTTTTTGATAATTTTTGATAGTTTGAATAGTTTATTTGTAATAAATATTATGATGGTTCTTCATTTCATTTCCAAGGGATTTTGATGACCCTTGGGATCCATCAGACTTGTATAAACTCAAATATTCGAATAGAATGGATCAGTTTTTGGTTTGCAATCTTCTTGTTCTCCATTTTTGTGTTGAATTCTACAATACTGCAGGTATCACATCAGGTATTGTAATTTGGTTATCATAAATCAGATTAGGAATAAGGTGTTTGGATACATACACTACAAATATATCTCAATCTGAAATTTATCTTTGTGATCAAAATGTTTATCCAAAGAAAAGCCCTTTACAAAGGAAACCTTTCATGAAAGCAGTGCAACCAACACAATCTATTTCTTGTTTCCAAAACTTGAATGTTTTAAATGATCAAGACTTCCAATCAGCTCCTGTGAATGAAAATAATCCTTCTAGTGTTGCGAGAATACATTATTTACATGTTGAGAATGAGGATGCGTTAAAAAAAGTGTATGACCATACTACACTATCAGAAAAATCATTAACACGCTCACATGCACCATCCATTCAGCAAAAATCCAATGATGGAATATTGTATGCAAGCTTGCCTACAAGCATTTCCTTTTTAGAGTTTGAGCCTTTTACATTTGATGTCATTAATAATTTTCCAGCAAGTAATGATGATCAGATTGATATGACAGAGCAGCAAAAGCAAATAATTGGAAATAAAAATTTAAATGAAAGTTTGCTTGAAAGTAATTCTTTTTCAAATTTCAAATCCTTTACATTTTCTAATGCATTTCCAGCAAGTAATTTTAAGCATGCTGGTATGATGGAGCAGCAAGAACAAGAAATGTATAGTGGAGATAAGATAGAAGATATCTTTCATATTGATATACGGGCAGATTTTGAGTCTTTTTAGTTTGATTGCATGCAAGATGGTGAAGAGTTTTTACATTCCAAGGCATTGAAGAATCATGAGAGATCTTATGAAGAGAAAGATGATGAATTTATTTTTGCTTCCGGTTTGACACCACATACACAATCTGAATTAGAGATATTCAAGTTTGATTATAAAGATGAGTTGCTTAATAGTATTCCCATGCTAGAATCATTTTTTTTTTATGATGTTCTTAATAATGCATCCTTGGAAAACAAGTTTCAAATAAATTCAAACTCATATTTTGAAAGGAGCATTTTTGCAGATCATCCTTTCACTCTTGAAGAATGTTATCCTATCAAATGCCTAACTTATTTTTCTAACATTCATATGGGAGGCACTAGTTTTCTTGGTACACATAAGCTCATTCAATATGGTGTTAGCACATTGCAGCCATAAATTTATGATGAAACATGGCTCTTTGGGAGTGATTCTCTACTTATAAATTTCTTGCACACTATTGATTTGTTTTTCAATATTGGAGAGATCACCAGATGGCAACTGGTATATGTTGCTTCACGTGGATGCATCCCATTATTCCAGAAAGGTTCATTCTTTTTGTAGCCTGTGAACGGTTTTGTGTAAGTAATCTTTTCCCTAGTTCTCGTGGTGGGAGTTTCCTACTTGTGTACATACTTATAAATAAGTTTGGCTTGGCTAGTTTTTGTTGTGTTGGTAGTTTTAGTGTGTTTCTCATCTTTGCCCCTCCCCCTCTGCATGCAGCTCCCTGTTATCAACTTTGACTCCATTGCCCAATGGCTAGGCACTACTTTTTCTTCACTAGAGATGCTAGATTCCTTCATCCTCAAGAGTCCTCGTCCATAGTCGGAGTCATTTTTACCACTTCTCCTTTCTCTTCATTTATTGGCTTTCATATTTTTCTTTCTTTTGAGTTATGTGAAGTAAGCAACATGTGTTGCAATGTCGGTCCCCTCGTTGAACTACAAATCTTGAACTATTTTAGTTCAAAGTTCAAGGTTCAACCGTCGGATGTAAATTGTAACAAGCCTTGGGTGGTAGCCAGTCCATGCCTTTTATGATGCTTCATTTATTTGTAAATGCACTAAGGGGCAGTGCTTCAATTTCAAGCATTCAGATTGAGTTCAAGTTTTTATTCCAAATACTATTGACATATTGAACTTGAATTTTGAACCTTCTTAGTTCAAAGTTCAAAGTTCAATGGCACAATGATTCATGTTCACACAGTTCAAAGGTACACAAAGGTTGAAATTGTAGAGTTTGTGGTTTATCAGTTTGAATTCCAAAAATGGGTGATATATTTTATATGGTTAGCATACAATCAAAATCTTGGGTTAACAAAGTCCTGCATAATAATCTCTCAACCAATGAATTGTAGTCAATTACAAAATGCAACTTTCGTGATAGAGATCTCAGATGCAAGCAATGTTTTCAAGCAATAAGATATGGGGTCCAAGAATTTTATGAAAGATAGTTTTATGTTTCCTCTAAGGTCATCCATCAACCATTTTGAGATAGTCTAAAAGAAGAATTACAAACTGTGAATGTGCAGCCATGCACTTACAGCTTGTATCAAGTCGGATTTTATGGCTGTTTTACAGACCCAAAATCATTAGTGAATAACATTTGACTAGAATATTATTTTTGAAATCGCTCCAGTCAAAATTGAGATAACTAGGTTTCAGACCACATATCCGAAAATGAGCTCGATCCAACAGTGGAATAAAAAGCTATGCCCCCCACATGGAGACCCTTTCTTTCTGCAAGAGATATTTTTGTCCGCCTAGCATTAAAATGTTTTTATTTTTTGTTTGACATATTCAAAAGTCAGTTGTCTAATTATCATTTAATATGTTAAGCTATATCTTTATAAACTTTAAAATCAATATTTTATAAAGATATCATGTTTTTAAAAAAGAAAAACTTTGAGAATGAATGACAAATATTTTCAAGAATCACTTATGGAATAAAGTTGAAAAGTTATGGGAAGTGAAAGATGAAGGGAAAATTAAAATCAAGAATCAGTTATTGAAACGGTTGCGGGGCTGAAGATTATTTAGAGGAAGATTTCGATGAAGAAGGGGTTCTTCTTTTCCAGCAGTCAGTTGGCAATAGGGGAGAGGGAGAACATTTTCTGAATTCTGTATTTACAGTAGAGGATTGAAGGAGAGTTGATATTTTATTTTTGCAGAGCTGGTCTTTTTGTGCAAAGATATGATGATCAGTTGGTCATTATATTAAGCATCTAAGAATAAAATAGATTTTGTATATCTAAATCTGTAGGTTTTTGTGTATGATTTTCTTGATTGAAATAAATCTGTGGGTGATTCCAGTCATTCTTAGATGTTGTTTTGCCTCTCTTTTCCAGGATTACAAATGTATTACAAGATGTTAAATTCTCCTTTACTTCTTTGTTTTAGGGAGATTAGATGAGTGATTTGTTGGTTATTCATTCATTTCTTTCTAAGCTTTTAAATCTTTTTATCACATTCATTTCATAGTGATGAGAGAATGTTAGGTTGCCTTCGTGTCTTCTGGTTAAAGACATATTTAGTTTTTAATTCATTGTAAATCTTTCTAAGAGGGAGCTATACCTCTCAATTCAGAGGAAGATTATCAATTCAATGATAATCTATCCAATTGTTATTGTTGTTTGTTCTTCTTTCTGGGCATTTGGAGTTAAGTTATTTATTTATTTTCGAATGACAAATTTATTTACTAATAGATTTTTGGTGACTCCGCTGGGGAAACTGAAATGAAAGATCAATATTTTCTTTTCTCAGTAAAAACTTTTATTATTATCTCAGTGTAAAAGAGATTGGTGACTCTGTATTATAATTTTCAAAATCTTTTGGTTAAAAAGAATCTGGGTGTATTATGGTGTTGGTTTCATCCCAGATGGAGACCCCAGTTTGGGCCTCTTGCTCTATCATTACATTCAACCCTACCTAAAAGGCCAAAAGAGTATATTCCTACATTTGCTGGAGATAAAAATAAATGCACAGAAGATCACATTAAAACATTCAGTGTTGCCTGTAGTATTCTTGGTGTTATCAGCTTTGACTCCATTGCCCAATGGCTAGGCACTACTTTTTCTTCACCAGAGATGCTAGATTCCTTCGTCCTCAAGAGTCCTCGCCCCTAGTTGGAGCCATTGTTACCACCCCTCCTTTCTCTTCATTTATTGGCTTCCATATTTTGCTTTCTTTTGAGTTATGTGAAGTAAGCAACATGTGTTGCAATGTCGGTCCTCCTGTTGGACTACAAATCTTGAACTATTTTAGTTCAAAGTTCAAGGTTCAACTGTAGGATGTAAATTGTAACAAGCCTTGGGTTGTAGCCAGTCCATGCCTTTTATGATGCTTCATTTCTTTGTAAATGCATTAATGGGCAGTGCTTCAATTTCAAGCATTCAGATTGAGTTCAAATTTTTATTCCAGATACTATTGACATATTGAACCTGAATTTTGAACCTTCTTAGTTCAAAGTGCAAAGTTCAATGATGCGATGATTCATGTTCACACAACTCAAAGGTACAGGTTCACTTTCAAAGGTTAAAATTGCAGTGTTTGTGGCTTATCAGTTTGAATTCCAGAAATGGGTGATATATTTTATATGGTGGGCATACAATCAAAATCTTGGGTTAACAAAGTTCTGCATAATAATCTCTCAACCAATGAATTGTAGTCACTTACAAAATGCAGCTTTGGTGATAGAGATCTTAGATGCAAGCAATGTTTTCAAGCAATAAGATATGAGGTACAAGAATTTTATGAAAGATAGTTTTATGCTTCCTCTAAGGTCATCCATCAACCATTTTGAGACAGTCTAAAGGAAGAATTACAAACTGCGAATGTGCAACCATGCACTTACAGCTTGTATCAAGTCGGATTTTATGGCAGTTTTACAGACCTGAACTCAATATTGAATAACTTTTGACTAGAATATTATTTTTAAAATGTCTCCGGTCAAAATTGAGATAACTAGGTTTTGGACCACATATTCGAAAATGAGCTCGATCCAACGGTGGAATAAAAAGTTATTCCCCCCAGCATGGAGACCCCTTTTTTCTGCGAGAGATATTTTCGTCCGCCCAGCATTAAAATATTTTTATTTTTAGTTTGACATATTGAAATGTCAGTTGTCCAATTATCATTTAATATATTAAGCTATATCTTTATAAACTTTAAAATCAATAGTTTATAAAGATATCATGTTTTTAAAAGAGAAAAACTTTGGGAATGAATGACAAATATTTTCAAGAATCACTTATGGAATAAAATTGAAAAGTTACGAGAAGTGAAAGATGAAGGAAAAATTAAAATCAAGAATCAGTTATTGAAACGGTTGCGGGGCTGAAGATTATTTAGAGGAAGATTTCAATGAAGCAGGGGTTCTTCTTTTCCAGCAGTCGGTTGGCAACAAGGGAGAGGGAGAACATTTTCTGAATTTTGTATTTACAATAGAGGATTGAAGGAGAGTTGATATTTTATTTTTGCAGAGCTGGTCTTTTTGTGCAAAGATATGATGATCAGTTGGTCATTATATTAAGCATCTAAGAATAAAATAGATTTTGTATATCTAAATCTGTAGGTTTTTGTGTATGATTTTCTTGATTGAAATAAATCTGTGGGTGATTCCAATCATTCTTAGATGTTGTTTTGCCTCTCTTTTCCAAGATTACAAATGTATTACAAGATGTTAAATTCTCCTTTACTTCTTTGTTTTAGGGAGATTAGATGAGTGATTTGTTGGTTATTCATTCATTTCTTTCTAAGCTTTTAAATCTGTTTATCACATTCATTTCATAGTGATGAGAGAATGTTAGGTTGCCTTCGTGTCTTCTAGTTAAAGACATATTTAGTTTTTAATTCATTGTAAATCTTTCTAAGAGGGAGCTATACCTCTCAATTCAGAGGAAGATTATCAATTCAATGATAATCTATCCAACTGTTAGTGTTGTTTGTTCTTCTTTCTAGGCATTTGGAATTAAGTTATTTATTTCTTTTTGAATGACAAATTTGTTTACTAACAGATTTTTGGCGACTCCACTGGGGAAACAAAAATGAAAGATTAGTATTTTCTTTTCTCAGTAAAAACTTCTATTATTATCTCAGTGTAAAAGAGATTGGCGACTTCGTATTATAATTTTTAGAATCTTTTGGTTAAAAAGAGTCTGGGTGTATTATGGCATTGGTTTCATCCCATCCATGGAGACCCTAGTTTGGGCCTCTTGCTCTGTCATTACATTCAACCTTACCTAAAAGGCCAAAAGAGTATATTCCTACATTTTCTAGAGATAAAAATAAATACCCAGAAGATCACATTAAAGCATTCAGTGTTGCCTGTAGTATTCTTGGTGTACTGGAAGAAAAAGTCTATGTGAGATTGTTTGTTGGAAGCCTAATTGGCGAAGCTGTAGATTGGTTTCAGAATTTACAAAGTGGATGCATTACTTGTTGGAACAATCTGGAGGTAAAATTCCTTGATAGATTTGGATCTGCAGTTGATATAGGTGAATTATTAGTAATTTTTGTTCAAATCAAGATAGAGGAAAATTAATCTATGAGAAGTTTCATTGACAGATTTAATAGATGTGTTAGTAAAATGCCTCAAGCAAGTCAACCAACTGAAAATAATCAGTTATCTATTTTTATTGCTGCATTGCAAACTGAGATCAAATTTTTGTTGAGGCAAAAGAAATTACAAAATTTAAAAGATGCTCAAAGGGAAGTTGTGGAAATAGATGATTGCATGAATTTGAGTGGAATAAAGTGTTTGGATACATACGCTGGAAATATATCTCAATCTGAAATTTATCTTTGTGATCAAAATATTTATCCAAAGAAAAACCCTTTACAAAGGAAACCTTTCATGAAAGTAGTGCAGCCAACACAATCTATTTCTTGTTTCCAAAACTTGAATGTTTTGAATGATCAAGACTTCCAATCAGCTCCTGTGAATGAAAATAATCCTTCTAGTGTTGCTAAAATACATTATTTACATGTTGAGAATGAGGATGCATTAAAAAAAGTGTATGACCATACTACACTATCAGAAAAATCATTAACACGCTCACATGCACCGTCCATTCAGCAAAAATCCAATGATGGAATATTGTATGCAAGTTTGCCTGCAAGCATTTCCTTTTTAGAGTTTGAGTCTTTTACATTTGATGTCATTAATAATTTTCCAACAAGTAATGATGATCAGATTGATATGACAGAGCAGCAAAAGCAAATAATTGGAAATAAAAATTTAAATGAAAGTTTTCTTGAAAGTAATTCTTTTTCAGATTTCAAATCCTTTACATTTTCTAATGCATTTCCAGCAAGTAATTTTAAGCATGCTGGTATGATGGAGCAGCAAGAACAAGAAATGTATAGTGGAGATAAGATAGAAGATATCTTGCATATTGATATACGGGCAGATTTTGAGTCTTTTTAGTTTGATTGCATGTAAGATGGTAAAGAGTTTTTACATTCCAAGGCATTGAAGAATCATGAGAGATCTTATGAAGAGAAAGATGATGATTTTTTTTTTGCTTCCGGTTTGACACCACATACACAGTCTGAATTAGAGATATTCAAGTTTGATTATGAAAATGAGTTTCTTAATAGTATTCCCATGCTGGAATCATTTTGTTTTGATGATGTTCTTGATAATGCATCCTTGGAAAACAAGTTTCAAATAAATTCAAATTCATATTTTGAAAGGAGCATTCTTGCAGATCATCCTTTCACTCTTGAAGAATGTTGTCCTATCAAATGCCTAACTTATTTTTCTAACATTCATATGGGAGGCACTAGTTTTCTTGGTACACATCAACTCATTCAATATGGTGTCAGCACATTGCAACCATAAATCTATGATGAAACATGGCTCTTTGGGAGTGAATCTCTACTTGTAAATTTTTTGCACACTATTGATTTATTTTTCAATATTGTAGAGATCGCCAGATGGCAACTGGTACATGTTGCTTCACGTGGATGCATCCCATTATTCCGAAAAGGTTCATTCTTTTCGCAACCCGTGAACGGTTTTGTGCAAGTAATCTTTTCCCTAGTTCTCGTGGTGGGAGTTTCCTGCCTGTGTACATACATATAAATAAGTTTGGCTTGGCTAGTTTTTGTTGTGCTGGTAGTTTTAGTGTGTTTATCTTCTTTCCCCCTCCCCCTCTGCATGCAGCTCCCTGTTATCAGCTTTGACTCCATTGCCCAATGGCTAGGCACTACTTTTTCTTCACCAGAGATGCTAGATTCCTTCATCCTCAAGAGTCCTCACCCCTAGTCGGAGCCATTGTTACCACCCCTCCATTCTCTTCATTTATTGGCTTCCGTATTTTGCTTTATTTTGAGTTATGTGAAGTAAGCAACATGTGTTGCAATGCTGGTCCTCCCGTTGGACTACAAATCTTGAACTATTTTAGTTCAAAGTTCAAGTTTCAACCGTCGGATGTAAATTGTAACAAGCCTTGGTTGGTAGCTTGTCCATGTCTTTTATGATGCTTCATTTCTTTGTAAATGCACTAAGGGGCAGTGCTTCAATTTCAAGCATTCAAATTGAGTTCAAGTTTTTATTCCAAATACTATTGACATATTGAACTCGAATTTTGAACCTTCTTAGTTCAAAGTTCAAAGTTCAATGACGCGATGATTCATGTTCACACAGTTCAAAGGTATAGGTTCACTTTCAAAGGTTGAAATTGCAGAGTTTGTGGCTTATTAGTTTGAATTCCAAAAATGGGTGATATATTTTATATGGTGGGCATACAATCAAAATCTTGGGTTAACAAAGTTCTGCATAATAATCTCTCAACTAATGAATTGTAGGCACTTACAAAATGCAACTTTGGTGATAGAGATCTTAGATGCAAGCAATGTTTTCAAGCAATAAGATATGGGGTCCAAGAATTTTATGAAAGATAGTTTTATGCTTCATCTAAGGTCATCCATCAACCATTTTGAGACAGTCTAAAGGAAGAATTACAAACTGCGAATGTGCAGCCATGCACTTACAGCTTGTATCAAGTCGGATTTTATGGTAGTTTTACAGACCCGAACTCAGTAGTGAATAACTTTTGACTGGAATAGTATTTTTGCAATCGCTCCAGTCAAAATTGAGATAGCTAGGTTCCGGACCACATATTTGAAAATGAGCTCGATCCAACGGTGGAATAAAAAGTTATTCCCCCCCGCATGGAGACCCCTTTTTTCTGCGAGAGATATTTTTGTCCACCCAGCATTAAAATATTTTTATTTTTAGTTTGACATGTTCAAATGTCAGTTGTCCAATTATCATTTAATATGTTAAGCTATATCTTTATAAACTTTAAAATCAATAGTTTATAAAGATATCATATTTTTAAAAGAGAAAAACTTTGGGAATTAATGACAAATATTTTCAAGAATCACTTATGGAATAAAATTGAAAAGTTACGGGAAGTGAAAGATGAAGGGAAAATTAAAATCAAGAATCAATTATTGAAACAGTTGCGGGGTTGAAGATTATTTAGAGGAAGATTTCGATAAAGCAGGGGTTCTTCTTTTCTAGCAATCAGTTGGCAACAGGGGAGAGGGAGAACATTTTTTGAATTCTGTATTTCCAGCAAAGGATTGAAGAAGAGTTGATATTTTATTTTTGCAGAGCTGGTCTTTTTGTGCAAAGATATGATGATCAGTTGATCATTATATTAAGTATCTAAGAATAAAATAGATTTTGTATATCTAAATTTGTAGGTTTTGGTGTATGATTTTTTTGATTGAAATAAATCTGTGGGTGATTCTAGTCATTCTTAGATGTTGTTTTGCCTCTCTTTTCCAGGATTACAAATGTATTACAAGATGTTAAATTGTTCTTTACTTCTTTGTTTTAGGGAGATTAGATGAGTGATCTGTTGGTTATTCATTCATTTCTTTCTAAGCTTTTAAATCTGTTTATCACATTCATTTCATAGTGATGAGAGAATGTTAGGTTGCCTTCGTGTCTTCTGGTTAAAGACATATTTAGTTTTTAATTCACTCTAAATCTTTCTAAGAGGGCACTGTACCTCTCAATTCAGAGGAAGATTATCAATTCAATGATAATCTATCCAACTGTTAGTGTTGTTTGTTCTTCTTTCTGGGCATTTGGAGTTAAGTTATTTATTTATTTTTCAAGGACAAATCTGTTTACTAACAAGAGGATATTGCATTCTTCACCTATGGGATGGATATGTGGCGGCCAAAATGGAAATTCCCTTAGAAGAAGACACAAACAACATGCAGAAAGTCAAAGCATTAAAAAAGGGGCTACTAATATGAAATGACTAAGACATAACAAAAAATAAAATAGAAGGGGACTTGAAAATTGCGATAAATGCCATAGAACTAGTGCGGCCCCTAATTAAAGTCTTAATGCTATGCTAGGTAGGGCAATAAAGCTTCCTAGGCATTTTGAAGCTTTCACAATTAACCACACCTATTGGGAAACGAACATAGAGGCAAATATGATGGAAATTTAGTAGTTGGTGAGATTAATTTTGGAAGAATTGGCTTTGATAATGACAAGGATGGGAAGACATGAAATAGAGATTATAAGCAAAATAGAGCATTGATATTTCTTTTAGAATAGTGTTGTCATAAATCATACACTAAACAAGAAGGAAGATGAAGGATTATGAGTTGGCAAGGACAAATCCCACTAAGCAACTAACCTAAGCAATTCATCAATATGACTTGGACTCAATTGTAGGCGAAAAGATAACCACAAAGCAATGATGAAGATATCAAGCCAAATATTTAACAACCTCAAAAAATCATTAAGATATCATCCCAAAATCAAAATTTGCATTCTCCAAAAGAGACATGACACCATATTGTAACATTGATGGCATAACAAATTAATGCCAACTTTATTTAGCATGTGGCCAAGGACAAAAGATGGTTGATGAGAAAGGGAATTACTTAAACAAGTGACATATCAACCTAGAGAAAGGACAACAAGGAGAGCAACATGCCTTGCCATAACGAGGCATTAATGATCCTCTTTCCTAAGAAGGCATGAATGTTAGGAGATTTTTTCTATAAATAAATTGCCACCGTTAGAAGCAAACACATTTTTGCTCTGGTTTTTCTTCGTCAATCTTCCCTGCACTAGTCTTCTTAGCTTGGCCCTAATGGGTTATCATATTAAGCTCATAGCTAATAAGAGGCAAGTGTCTTTCCTTAGAGAGATAATAGATAAATGCCTCAAAGAAGTGATGAATTATTCCAACGTCTGATCACTCATATTATCCAGAGGATTTTGGGGGGAGAATTTTTATTTGATGAAGGTCTAGATGGGACAGGAAGTGAAGATTTCAACAAAGTCGTGCTGAAGTATGGTGATGATTTGTTAGAAGCCAAAGCAGTTGATTAACTGGGTCCAAGTCATGGAGATGTTGACTCTCTACCACTTTTGTTGCTAAAGACAAAAAGATGGCGCTGATTTGTGTATAAGCTATACTCTTTTTAGCTCTATCCTTGAAAATATGCAAATAGCATAGTTACAATATGTTCTATAGATCATAGACAACTTATGTATAGAAAATGTCAAGATTGTAGTTAGTTTTTGTCTACATGTTATCTTTGAACCTCATTGTAGAAGGTATTTTGAATACAAGAATTTT
This sequence comes from Chamaecyparis obtusa, assembly GCA_027943335.1. Lineage (NCBI taxonomy): Eukaryota > Viridiplantae > Streptophyta > Pinopsida > Cupressales > Cupressaceae > Chamaecyparis > Chamaecyparis obtusa. The sequence goes on from BSBK01005788.1 coordinate 518,037, forward strand.
GTGTAAAGATGGACATAAATTTTGATACATGGTTGGAACTATAGAGCTAAGCTTAGATTTCCAACCCCACTATGTAATACTTTTTTATATTAATGTAAAACATCTGCAGCTCTGCTACATGTTATTGATTAAAGAAAATAATTATAATTAAATTATAATATTTAAAAAACAAATGCTAATCATTAGATAACATTTATTTTATTCAACTTGTTGAATTTGCAAAACATAATATTTTATAAATATGGTACATTGGATATCATGCAGAGTTGCTCTCGCAAGCTCTTTTTAATTGACCAAATTCATGATGATAGAAAATGAGAGAAAGAAGTGTGAGACATCCTGGCTAATATAATAAGCAATTTGCGAGGAGGAAATTACAGCACCCAGGAGAAGACAGGTATTTGTAGCCATAAGGAATATGTTTGAAAAGTGTCGGTAATTTTTTTCATTAGTTATATAGATTTAGTGAAAACAATTAAGCTTAAAATTCTTGTACTTTTATCGACTTACATACCCGGGCAAATTGTTCTCCCCGGGCAGAAAAATCAGAAAATGTATATTTCACCCTCCAAAAATAATGAAATCCACAAACATTAGGTAAGCCTCTCAATTTTTCACCTTTTTTCATGGATCCCACTGCAAAAATATAGCTGTTGCTGATCGCTATAGTTAGGGTCTAAAAATCAGCAGCATATTTTCGAAAATGGGAATACAGAAGGCTTAAATCACGACTACTACTGTTTTTAATTTTTATTGCAGTAGCATGTTTTTCTTAAATACTATTCAAATCAAAAAAGGCTTAAATCATGCCTCTGGTGCTATGATATTCCTGACATTTTTAATTTTTGTTATTTCAGTACTCTTAAACTTTTTTGATCATTTGTGTCAGTAATTAGAAAAGGATGATTGCAACTGTAAAAGATGGTGATAACATTCAGCAGCAGTAGGCCTTTGATCTGGGTCTTGTTCCAAGCATCTGTTCTGCAAATCCCTGAAAAGCTCAGATACATTGAGCCCACATGTCCTGATGAGATACCCAACACCCCACACATCAACTTTCACTCCATGGAGGCCTCTGGACATTTCAGGAGCATGGTTCAGCCCACTTAGACTGTGGGGGTAAATTTGAGGTGCACTAATTGCATCCTCAAAGTCTATGATGAACCATTCATCTGATTCGGTTTTCTTCATCACATTATCCCATCTGAGATCCCTGTGCATGAATGAGATGTTGTGTAGGGCCACCAAGGCCTTTGTCACACATTTGAGGGCTTCTATAAGTTGTTCAAGTGTGTGAGGTCTGATTGGATAGCCCCTTGGCTTGAATATCAATGCCAACTCCTTTTCTGCACTTCTGTGAATGTACTCAACATGGGGGATCTTATTGCCCAAGAAATCATATATCTCCTTCACATTAGCCCATTTCCTTATGTTTGAGAATGTCTTTTTCACATATCCTGGCATCACCTCAATAACCTTCCCATTTCCTCTGTCCAGTTTTTCATAGTCACTGTGAATGTTACTAGAATTATGTCTGAAACAAGAGTCTGAGAGAACGGGCAAGAGCCTTGCTATTCTCCAGCAGGGAACTAGGGTTTTCAATCTTTCAGCAGGAGTTGAGAGATTCACTGAGAAAAGATCAATTCTAACCACCCTCTCATGTGATCTGCTCAAGGCACAAAATGTTACACTATTACCTATAGCATAGTAACCTAAAATATAAGGCAAATCCCCATAAGACCATAATGTTTTGTCCACAATCTTGACTGCAGGATCATCACCCTCCTTGAGTGAATCAGTCTCCTCACCTCTCCATAAACACAAATTCTTAACAAACCCACACGTGCTAGGCCATTCCTGGGACAGTGAATCAGATGATCCTGATTTCCTGAGCATCACAATATCCATTGCACAGAGCTTGTAGATGATTTTGTTGATGCAGTCATCCCACAAACCAATAAAAGACTCCCTCCCATATCTTCTGCTTGAAGTTTGCCTAATTAGAGGTCCTACAATCTCATATGTTATTCCCCTGCAATCTGTATCTGAGGAAGCACAGAAGAATACTTCCTTGCCTGTTGGAAGATCCTCATATACATCCGGTCTCACTGGAAAACGTAAATGCTTGGAAGGAGGTTCTTGCAGGTAAGATGATAGCTCAAATAAAGTTGGTAGGTTGGAAGCAGGAACTCTTAGACATCCCACAAAGTAATCAGTCCTGTCTCTAATCCCATGAAGAGGAGGACATGCTGCATGGTATCAAGTACATGGAATAATAACAAATTATAAGTCCGAGAAATCACAAGCATCTGTATCAGAAGCATTTTAAAAGGTTAAATTAATAAACTATGATAGTATTTCTCAATAGTTAAAATCAATTAATAGGTGATAAAGAGTGTTTTATTGATTTTTCTACTCTGAGCTCTCTAATCTCCTGACAGACAATGGATCATAGAATATGATCTGAAATATTATGGTAAAACACATAATCAAATTCAGAAACAGCACAAGGACCACAAAAGCATTTTATTGATTACATGTCCAATTGTTTAAAAGTCTTTTTTCTAAGGCCAAGTTGTACTCTGAATTTCAATTTTAAAATATGTACCCTCTTCATGCATGGCCGTGGATTGAAATTACTGTGCTAGTCTCCATATGAATCGGACAGAAAATCATTATAGACCAAAACAGAACTAAAATTCACGTAAGTTGCTTTAGCTGATCATTTTGAATAAGTGAAGCAATAAACTAATTACTTTTGCAGCATATTTTTTTGCTTACCTTTAGAAGGCAACTCCAGTGATTGAAGCTCTGAAGCTCCTGTTGAAGAAAACGAACATCCTCAGTAATCGAACACAGTAAAAAACGGAACAATAATACAGTCAAAATGGTACCATCCAAAAGAACAATTAGGAATATGACCCTCAGAAATACTATAGGACAGCATTCATATAATCTATCTCACTAACATGAATTGATCTAAAAGTTCAATCCTCAACGCTTTTCTGAATCGTTTTTTCATAGCTTAAAGGCCTCATCTGCTGTATTTGTAACGAGAAAAACGTGTTCGAAACAGTGAAGGAATCTCTTACCAGTCTTATGTCTACCAAGAACTTTGATCTGCTGGCCGGGGAAGAATAAATCGGTGGAGTATCCCTTGAGAGGACCTCCCTCAAAGGCCTCAACCATACTACCAGTCCACGTCTCATCAAAGAATGTCAATTCATTGGCATTCAAGAAATTCAGTTGGTCCACCTTCAACCTGCCTCGCTGATATTCACCTTCCTCAGCCCAAATATGAGTTGTTTCTTCCCATATGATCTTCACTTTACCAATCCGTTGCAAATTTCTGTAACTATCTAGCGTATTACCGTCACTGGTCCTTAATGGCTCTGCCACTGCAATTGTTTCATTCCCAGGAACAATAGCCTGCACAAGTCCTGCAATCCCAGCCACAATGATACTATTTAGAGTGACCAATTTATGTAGAATAGAGGGCTAAACTCTTATGCCCACAAAAGTATGTCATTAGCTTTGTATTGCATCTAATATCATATTTAGATACCCAATTTGTATTTATAAACATGACAGTTTAACTCGAAAAGCACAACCCACTAACTTTTGGAATGCATATGATTTTGTGGAATAAGAATACTGTCATCCAAAAAGCAAAAATCACGAGCAGCTCATATGGTAACCAGGACTTCAACTCTATATCCCAAAGGCATATGAAAAAACTTTTCGATTGCGTGTAAGACATTGGAAAACAGTGTTTAGGCCGTAGATAGTCTTACTTGTATCCTCAGCTCTGGTTTCTTTGGGTTTACAGGTATCTTTCTTCTCTGCTGGGATGGGCTCTCTTGCAGCTGATTTATTTGTGGGTTGCACATTTCTGGGAGATGATCTCTGTCTCGAACCCATGAACTGTGCTAATTCTTCATATACTTCTTCATCAAAGGAGGCTGGCAAACGGTGCAATTTTCTCTCATATGATGACAGTCTGAAATAGCTCTTACCAACTTGTTCTTTTTCAGGGCCCCTTTCCCATTCATAGACCTTCCTGAACTCCCCCAGCATGTTATCCCATTTTGTTCCAGCAGTTTTAGCATCCCTGTTAACACCATGCTTGTTCAGAAACTCTGCCACCTCTCTATCTTTAACTGATCTGTACTTGTTTAGTTTAGAAGAATGGGATGCTGTATCCACCAGGCAGTTACCATCTACCGACTCCTGCTGCTGGGATGGTTTTGATGGGTCACCAAGGTATTGTATTCTCCATGCTCTGGCCAGCCATAACATCTCATGAGGCTTCCAAACTGGGGAGACAAATTTGCCCTTTCTGAATGCAACTGCATTGTTGTTATTGTTTTGGCCTCCCTGTGATGGCTGGGATTTATTTGAGCTGGAAGGTGAAGATGGCGGCTGCTGCTGCTGCTGATGCTGAGTTGATGGAGATGATGATGAAGGATTGTTCTGTTGCAAAGTGCAATGTGAAGGTGACAAAGATGAAGGATTATTCTGTAGCAAAGTGAAATGGGAAGGTGACAAAGATGAAGAAGAGAGATTATTCTGCTGCACAGTGAAATGTGAAGGTGACAAAGACGGTGAAGAGAGATTATTCTGCTGCACAGTGAAATGTGAAGGTGGCAAAGATGGTGGAGAGACCATTGCCTGTGTAGGATTGGAAACCACTCTCCATGGAGACTCATATCTACCTCTTTTTGCACTTGAGGCCTCTGGAGACTCAAATCTACCTCTTTTTGCACACGAGATGTCTGTGAGTATGGGCAGCTTAGGGGCATAGAGAGGATTGTTTTGGTGAGGTGAGGATGTCGGAACCACAGAGAGAGGAGTTGGACCATGGCAGTAGTCTCGGGGAGGTTGATCACTAGCAGATTCTTGATGTTCATGGTCACCATCCTTGATTGATAATGATCTCTTGAGATCATCGTCCATCACTGACATACAGTAAACAAGGCTATTATGCAATGATGAATACGTATTTAAGACTAGCAAAAGTTTTCATCTTTATCCTGTTCATGAAAAACTGCTCCTAGAACTAACTAGTAAACTAGAACTAAGAATACCCAAAGACCTAGTTGACAAGAAAAAAGCATGTTTGTTGTTCGACTGCAGTGATCATTCCATCTGCACGCGAAGTTGCCTGTTGTAGCAATACCCAACCAATACCATGACTAATATATCCAAAGACACAGTTGTATAGCAGGCCTACACTATCATCCACAGTGACCTAAATTCTGATATCAGTCAGAATAATGCGAATATTTGTGTTTTTTCCAACTCAGTTCCTATTCAAGGAGAATAACTTAAATGGAATAGTAATGGATACAATGAGCTACTAAAGTTTAAAATGGAACAGTAATGGATATAACGAGCTTCTAATTTCCAATGGAACAGTTACAGATGATAGGAGCAAATAGAAAATGCACTGCAAGCTTTGCAAAGTACAGAAGCCCCACTTCAAAGAATATGAACCTGAACTGAAGCATACCCTGAAACCCAGTTAAGGCAATAGCAAAAATTTGTTACTAATACAGGTACGCCTTAGAAATGGCAATTGCAAACAAATCAATACTATCCTAAAATGCCCAAAAACCCAGTTCGGCAGAATCCCTTACAAACACTCAATGACCTGATTTCTAACCTTAATCATCAGAAACAAGCATTTCTGATTTTCTGGTTTGGTCCATGTTCTCAATGAACAGACAGTTCTCAACTTCAACAGAAACCCCATCCCAACTTAATTTACTCAGAGACCCAGTTGCCTATACAATGGACATCCCTCTACAATTCCCTAACAACCTAAATTCTAATCCAAATCATCTCAAACAGAGGCCACCTCATATTAATTTAATGTTCATAATGAACGAGAAGGATATCACAGCTTCAAAAGAATCCTGAAGGGAGTACCAACCATGAAGACAACAAATTTCTGAAGAGCCACTTTAACAGTACAACCCTATCCCAAGGTTTATTTTGTGTCATTTATGCCTTTCACTAGTAAACTTAATTTAATGGCATGAATAACAACTTAGGACATGGCAACTAACTTTTCAGACAAGATAAGACAGATTTATGCACAGTACACAGGGATACTTATACAACTACTGTACCACCACTCAGCGTTTAAATGCTTTTTGGTCTTTTAAGTACACGTTGAAGTGGCTCAAATAACAGGTGTAGGGCATCGCAGATTCATTCCGGACAGCTTGTAACGAATCTATAACCAGTGGTCCATCCCAAAAACTCTTTCCTCTGTGGGAAAACAGTACCGTACAAGTAATGATTCTATCAATGAGCTCAGCACATAACAAATGTTATAGGTATGCAATTCGCTCTCAATATTTTTGTTTGTGGTGCACTGATTTGCAACCATTTTCAGCCATCCATGTAAGAAAAGAAAGCTGGTGGACGTAGGTGCACAAATGATTCGCTTCAACATTCATTTTTCACACACTAGGTAATGTCAACTCGTTTTTGAAAAAAAACAATCATGTTTTAAAAAGTCAAGTGAATACCCAAATTGGCTAGTTTCGATGTTGTGGAGGAAGACTGCCAAATATGTATTTGGTTCATTGTCTCTCATCCAAACGTTGTAAGTTTAGGGATTGACGTCTTTTATAAGACAAAGGCATAACATAATAAGCTCACTCTTTCCAAGAAGCCGACTTTTCATTTATGGACCTAGTAGTTCATTGGATGCACCTTATCCCATACAACCTATGGAACACTTGATCTAGGTGGTCCATGTAGTTAGTTTAGTTTTGTAGGACGTGGTTAAGCTCCCTACAAAATGTATCATTGATCCAATTTTAAAAAGCATAAAATACGATAGATTTTTGTGAAATTTTCAGTATCTATTCTACATGATCTGCATATTTTGTGGTTGAAAACCATAAAAACTTTGCAAAAAAAATCACTGTATTTTCGTGAATTTGAAAAAAAAAAGTTTGAATTTTTTTTGTTTTTGTTGTGTTCTATAAGGAGCTTAGCCCTTGCCAGTTTTATATGGCTAATAAAGCTAACAAGTAGGTTGAGGCAATGAGGAGTAACCTTAAGATTAAAGATTCAATTGGGCAAATTTAGAAACTTGGTTAGGAACTTTGAAATTAAAAGAGGATTAAAAAAAGATTATGTTTATGTTTTATGTATACTCAAGTTTGTTGATAATTTAAAGCGGTATTAAATATGTTATTAGGTTGTTTGTGAACTTGGAATTCCATTTTAAAAATCCTTTTTATTCACACTAACTTATATGAGTATAATTGTTCTACTTGACTTCGCATTTTTCTTAATTTTAGGATAGGTTGTTGTTTAATTTGGTGGAATAATCTAGTACAAATAATATTCAGGTAAGTTTTCTAGTTGAAGAGTTCACCCTATGATTTGTGTGGAATTGTTGATCACATCTGGAGATTGGGGGGTAGGGCTCTCCGATTGAATTTAAACTTTTACTTTGGTTTCAAATATGCAACTTTAAACAATAACAAAGAAAGATAAAACATTCAACACCAATGTACAAGAGAACACCAAAACTATGTGGAAAACCCAAGGAGGGAAAAACCACGGTGAGAATCAACTCACAAACAATATGTGAAAAATATTACAAGAGGCTCACTGCCAAAATTCTTTCTCAGATACACTATCTTAGGGAAAGATACAAAGGACTAGGAGAAGAGATTCAGTGTATCAATATAGGATACATGAGATGAAGTATAATGAAATAGGCCTTCAACAAAATGCTTCTAACATTCTCCTTAGAATGCAGATGCTTAAATGACATGATGTCTCCAACAATCATTATTAATTCAATTCCACAACTTCCACCATATGCTATTGTCTCCTAAAAATTGCATCTCTCTCAATTCACATATTCTCCACATCCTTTGCAATTGATTTAATCTTTTATTTATACAACTCAAATCAATGCCAAATAATAATTAGGTTAGGCAAAATAAGGGACAAGGGGGACATCCTAGAGGTTAGCCACCAAAACATAGTTGTGGTGAAAGTTGTCATGTTTAGGAGATAGAGAGGACCAAAACAACATAACACTATCTAATGTGATACCAAACATTACATATGTTTGACACACATCCTCCAAAGTTAGGAACGAGGTAATGTGTAGCAATAGTTAGTCAGCCCAAAAATACATCTTCAACATGAAACCACTTAATGTGGATCTCCACATAGCAAGCTGAGGCCCAATACCAACTCAACACAACATCTACCATAATCAAGAATGCAACATAAGAAAGAGAGCAAACCTTGTCAACTAGATAGCCACAAACAACCCTATAAACCAACTCTAGATACAATGCAACACCAAAGAGAACAATTATAGCTATGTGAACCACATATATATGTTCCTTGAACATACATCATTAGTCCCAAGAATACATATCATATTTATTGAATAATCAAGCTACGACAACCATTTTTGCACAAGATTCTACATAATTGGAAGACCAAGAAAACACAACTATGAAGCACATAACTAGAAATATACTTTTGGTACATATTGTAATCACCTAAAAATTGGTCTAGTCTTATCAAAAGACCTAATTGCCCTAAATATCAATCAGGTGATCAAACCACATCAATATCAAGCTTATATGTGTAATTGAATTGGATCAATTTAATTACATAATTCATCACTCATCAATCATCAATGATCAGTAATTAATTAATTCTCCTAAGTCGTTTAATCAAATTCACAATAAAAAATCTCATGGCTAAGGAAATTAATTAGTTTAATTTAATTAATCATCCTATTATCTACTCAACTCATAAAAGGACAAACAAGTTGGTTTCAACCAATGAACTTCAATCACATGGATCACTCAAGGTCCTAATCTCAACCACTCATTCTGGATCAATCTCAACCATTGAATTTGAATTCAAATCAACTTCCCTCCAAGAGGAAATCTATAAAATCAAGTTTAATCAAGTCATTTATCATCTGGATCATTTGCATAAGGAAATTATGCTAAATTGAGTTCTCACATCTAACTCCTTATCATAACTATATGCTACTATTTTGTATCTAGATCTATTTTTCTATTTCTTCATCTAGCTTATCAATTTTATCTCTTGCATCTTATAAGTGTCTATTCACTGATCTATGCATAATTTTGAGAGTAAAACTCACAAATAGATCAAACTCTTTATAATTAGGAAGCACTAAATCGATTTCTATTGGTTTATTTGACGTTTTCATTGATTTAACATGCTAACCAATTGATATATTTATTTAGTGAAGTGTTTGTGCTTGCAAGAACATGTATAATGTATACACACATATTTTTGGCACCCACCATGGGGCCTAGCCCTGAATTTTTATCACATTTCTAACAAATTTCATTCTTTCAGGTCTTTATTTTATGTTGAAAGTCATATCTGGGATCTTGAGTCTCATCTCATAAATCCTAAGTCACATCTGGGATCCTGAGTCTCATATTGTAAATCTTGAGTCTCATCCTGGATCCTGAGTCTCATCCCATAAATCTTGAGTCTCATCCCATAAATCCTAAGTCTCATCCTAGATCCCGAGTTGTATCCCATAAATCTTGAGTCTCATCCCTGATCGTAAGTTGTATCCTGTAAATCTTGAGTGGCATCTAGGAATAGTTGTATTTAGTTGATCCTTAGCTGCATGCAATATAAGGATTTTCACTTTGTAAATCCTTAGTCACATTTTGTGAAAAGTCGCCTTTAGGGTCATCAAAAAATTGCATCTTGGATTTCTTGAGTTGCATCTAGGGCAGAGACATAGTCTTTTAATTTTGATTATGATTTTTAGGACTAATGTTGTTCATTTGATGTTGTTTTGATCTTTGCTTGTGATTTTCATATCCTAACAATTGTCTATAGGATGCTTTCCAAAGAACACGCTTGTCAAAGATTCAAATACAAAACATTCAAACTACTAATGAGGTTCATGCAGGTTGCCTAAGAATATAATCGAGAAAACATCTTGTATTCTTAAGCTTATTTTCTTAGGAACATAGATAATTAGTAGATTCACTTGTAGTGGTTGTTTGAGTGTGAGGGGACACTAATACATTTGGGGTGAAATTGCGACGGCCATTTGCGACGGCAGGCAAATGTCATGTGGTTTTGCCTTTTTTTTTTCAAATATAGCCCGACATCGTCGCAATTTGCGACGACAATACATTTGTCACTGTCGCAATTGCTACGTTGTCGGGATATAAGCGCAAAATTAAAAAGGAACGTTGTCATGTGTGTTTTCAACAGCGCCGTAACCCTCCGCGAAATCACATCAAGATATAAGGGCAAACAAAATAAGAACGTTGTCATTTGTGTTTTCAACAGCGTCGTAACCCTCCGCGAAATCACATCGGGATATAAGGGCAAAAAAAACAAGAACGTTGTCATTTGTGTTTTCAACAGCGCCATAACCCTCCGCGAAATCACAGCTACAATTTCTGAGTACGTTGGGTTTATTTTTCTTTTGTCATTATTATGTAATCTGGTATTCAGCTGTTAGAGAGCTAAAATACCCAGAAATGAGGACATATCTATGTTGAATTTATTGTTAGCGGCTTTGGTTATTTAGAAGTTTAATTTTATTTGTTCATCTTTCAAGCACAAACGTTTTGTGGACCGTAACGTCTTCATTGTTTCGGGTATGCAGTGAAACAGCCCTAACTTGCAATTGCGATGTTGTTGGGATATAAGGGCAAAAAAAAAAGGAACGTTGTCATTTGTGTTTTCAACAGCACCGTAACCCTCCGCGAAATCACATCGGGATATAAGGGCAAAAAAAACAAGAACGTTGTCATTTGTGTTTTCAACAGCGCCGAGAGAGATTCCCTCCGCGAAATCACAGCTACAATTTCTGAGTACGTTGGGTTTATTTTTCTTTTGTCATTATTATGTAATCTGGTATTCAGCTGTTAGAGAGCTAAAATACCCAGAAATGAGGACATATCTGTGTTGAATTTATTGTTAGTGGCTTTGGTTATTTAGAAGTTTAATTTTATTTGTTCATCTTTCAAGCACAAATGTTTTGTGGACTGTAATGTCTTCATTGTTTCGGGTATGCAATGAAACAGCCCTAACTTGCGACTACCTTCACGGTACTTGTGTACATTATCATGTTGTCTTTACAGTGACTGTCCTCATTCAAGTGGCAATTACACAAGGGACAGTCACTGTGAGATGTCCTCATTTGTGACAAGGACAGTCACACTTAGGACATCTCATAGTGATATTCCCTTGTGTAATTTCCACTTGAATGTATTGCTATTGAACCACATTAATGCTTTTCTTCTTCAACAAATGAGGACAGTCACTGTAAAGACAACATGATAATGTACACAATTACCAAAAAATGATCTTGTTAATTGATGTAACACTTTGTCTTGCTCACTCCCTATCCTTCACTAGGGTCTCTTTAGGCCAATGTTTTGACTTGATAGGGTACTTAACTATCCCTACACTCTTTAGGTATCTCTACCCAAGATCCCACTCCTTCAACTAGTGCACACCAACAAGAAATACAACGAACTCTGCTCAATACCAATCTAGCTACTAGGACACTCCTAGTCTTGTCTTCACAAATTGAAACACATTCAACTAGAACTTTACTCCATGGAGAGGCTGGCCACTAGGACCTCTATTGGTTTCAATATTACTCCTTCACCTATACTTTTCATCAGTACTTCAATCCGGTTCATCAAACCATGCATGCCAATTGCACCCAAAAATAGGCTGCTAGCAATTAGGCCTTTGTCAAGCCTTTTTGTTTATATTAAGCCACCTAAAGGGCTTAGGATTCAGATGCCCTTTATTGAGAACTCCAAGATATCTAAGGTCTTCTCCTCCTAGATTTTTTGTACACCAACTGCTACAGCCATGCCTGAAAACAAGTATTTTGACACAACTTGGACAGTCTGACTAAGAGTTTGTTTTCTTAGCAGCCAAAGAAACTCACCCAATCTTCTAATTTGACTTGGGGCTTCTTTAGATGTGTGTCTACCTCTCCATGAGATTTTAGTTGAAGCAACCAATGCATTCAACTTCTTGTAATCTTCTTGTAATGATTTGTCATCCCTAACTGTGCTCAACTGACTCACCTAGGACATCATTGCAAACATAGAAAATGAGCTTCCCAGGGCCCCTCCTTCCAAACATATAGTACATGGAGTCTCCTCACCCATTCCAAGAGCCCGTACAAAATTGACAATGGAATGATGAGCTAAGACTCCATTTGTTCAACCTGCCTGGTTCAAACCAATGATAGGGTACTTAACAAAAGAATTAACAAACTAGTTGGAATGCTTCAAAACTCAAAAAAAACACAACACGGAATAAAAAAACAACTTGTACTAACTTTTCCAATAGACACTGCGAGCTATCTAATCCATTAATCAACTGAAAACAAAGAAACAAAAAAACTCAAGAATTCACTAAAACCGTGTTACTCTACAAATCTTCTTAATTCCAAATGTTTTTCCCCCCAACCTTTTGCACAGATCGATGGAGGCCTCTTATAGTTGATCTGATGCCTAATTCAATGGTTTCATATAGTTACATAACCATCTTACTCGAAAATGCTCCCTTGCACAAATGTTGTCAATGTTGTGAATGACAACATTGACAACTTGTTACAACCTTTGGGATTTTGGTTCAAAACTTATTGTTCAAACACCATAAGACCCTAACCATGACTTAGTTAGGCTATTTAGACCTCACATAGGCCACTTCTACACTTCTTTGCCCAATTTGACCCCTAAATGCTTCATTCCCACTTTTGCCACAATATTGGTAACTTGGGTACAAATTGGCACTTGCCTTCACAAAGGTCACACATGAGGACATCTCACAGTGATCGATTGTCCCTTGTGTAATTGCCACTTGAATGTATTGCTATTGAACCACATTAATGCTTTTCTTCTTCAACAAATGAGGACAGTCACTCTAAAGACAACATGATAATGTACACTCACTGTAAGGACAGTCACAAATGAGGACATCTCACAGTGACTGTCCCTTGTGTAATTGCCGCTTGAATGTATTGCTATTGAACCACATTAATGCTTTTCTTCTTCAACAAATGAGGACAGTCACTCTAAAGACAACATGATAATGTACACTCACTGTAAGGATAGTCACAAATGAGGACATCTCACAGTGACTGTCCCTTGTGTAATTGCTACTTGAATTACACAAGGGACAGTCATTGTGAGATGTCCTCATTTGTGACAAGGACAGTCACACATGAGGACATCTCACAGTGATTGTCCCTTGTGTAATTGCCACTTGAATGTATTGCTATTGAACCACATTAATGCTTTTCTTCTTCAACAAATGAGGACAGTCACTCTAAAGACAACATGATAATGTACACTCACTGTAAGGACAGTCACAAATGAGGACATCTCACAGTGACTGTCCCTTGTGTAATTTCCGCTTGAATTACATAAGGGACAGTCATTGTGAGATGTCCTCATTTGTGACAAGGATAGTCACACATGAGGACATCTCACAGTGATTGTCCCTTGTGTAATTGTCACTTGAATGTATTGCTATTGAACCACATTAATGCTTTTCTTCTTCAACAAATGAGGACAGTCACTCTAAAGACAACATGATAATGTACACTCACTGTAAGGATAGTCACAAATGAGGACATGTCACAGTGACTGTCCCTTGTGTAATTGCCGCTTGAATTACACAAGGGATAGTCATTGTGAGATGTCCTCATTTGTGACAAGGACAGTCACACATGAGGACATCTCACAGTGATTGTCTGTAATGTCCCCTTTTTGGCTAACTTGGAAAACAGGAACAATTACTCCACTTCTCAGACTTACTCTATCAGATACTTACAATTAAACTAAGTAATGGAGGTTACTTAAGATATCAACCGCTATTTCAGATTCAATCACAATATGTGTGCAAGATGATATTGATACCAATATGTTTAATAGCACTGTCGGATATAATGATATGAAATATGCTATGAATATGATGTTTCCTATCACTTATAGTGATAGTATAATGATGGTATGTCTGATATAAACAATATCGATATACAATCAATAAGTATTGCTTACAGCAATGTATTTGCTGTGTCTGATATGATGATGTAATTATGCAAATGTGTAATATCGCTATGAGTGATATGTTGCTATTTCAGATTCTGAATTATATGCTTGCAACTTCAAATATTGATGCTGTTTCTGACTATCCTTTCTATCTGTGCAATCATGGTGTTGTCTCTGATCTGCAATGATAAACTTGAAACCAAACTGCCAAAGGCAGATGCTCTATTGAGTATATCCAAATATGGATAAGTAAATAAAGTTCTAATGATGCCTTGAGTGACTGACGAGAATGCATTCTTATATTGTCTTTAACAAATGAAGAGATGCTATGAATGAGATGTGTCTTGTTTCTTCCTCCATGTCCCTTTGTTAAGCACACCTTTCCATAATCCGACAGTTCACATAATATTATTTCATTATTTTCTGATCATAGATAACTCCCAGATTGACTCAATATCAAATCTTTTTATGAAGGTAATCTTCCCTAATTGGTAGTGCAACCAGTAGTTAACATCCATTGTGTTTGTATTAGTTTGGTCTAACTATCATTAGTATTTAGTCAATCGATATTAACTCTTGCCTTATCCCATATTGTTATGATGATATCCAATCTTTCTACTCTGATATAAGTCGATATCATTTTTTGATAATTGTCCATTTATTGGTTGATTGCTGGTAATGGAGTTTGATCTTCAAATTGACTTCCATTCCTATTAATACTTAAGGATACATTGTACTTATTATCCATGACTGATGCCTCATTCATCAATAGCTTGTGATATAATCACTGATGCTTTTGTGTTTCTACAAGATGTGGTTTATCTCAGACAATCGATAATCTTTCAATCCTTTAGTCGATATCCTCCTATGTGGTGTCTATTGATATAGATAGTAGAATTCAATCTAGTTTATGTTATTGTCATGATAACATAGGAAGTGATGGTGCATATTTGCTAGCGGGTCTTCATGTTTGATATTGCTTTATCGGATATGTCATTGTCTAAACTTGTGCAATTAATGATTATTTATAATATATGAATGGTTATCCTTCTTGCTTATCAATACATCTTCTGAAACACATAGCGACCTATCCCTTATTCATATCATGTTGATCTTGACTTCATAGTATTTGGTTCATTAATCATCCTCTCATGGTATCGATGTGTAATGACTAGTGATTGTTGTATCACTTCTTCGTTCCTCATCGTGATAGATAATGCAGATGTTTAATGTAGATGTATATCGATTACAGATATTCGATATTGCTTTAAACGTTATTATTATTATTATTATTATTAATGTTATTGTTATTATTAAATATTATAATTAATGATGTTAGTAATATTAATAATATTATAATAAATATTATTATAGTGATAACATATTGTTTTATATTGAGAGGTTTATTAATATTATTTATATATTAAAATTATTATATCAATAATTGATTTAATATTATTACTTAATATATTATTATAATATAATATATATAATTTATTAATAATTATTTATTAATAATTTATATTATAATTATAATCATAATTATATTATTTATTAATATTTTAATATTATTTAATTAACATATTACTTATTATGCTAACTATATATTATTATTATCTTTTGATAATAATTATATATTATTGTTATATACCGTTAATAATAGATTATTATATATCATCTAATCATTTTATTATTATACTAAGTTCAATATGTCACGGCTCATGACATTGTCCCTTGTGTAATTGCCACTTGAATGTATTGCTATTGAACCACATTAATGCTTTTCTTCTTCAACAAATGAGGACAGTCACTCTAAAGACAACATGATAATGTACACTCATTGTAAGGACAGTCACAAATGAGGACATCTCACAGTGACTGTCCCTTGTGTAATTGCCACTTGAATTACACAAGGGACAGTCATTGTGAGATGTCCTCATTTGTGACAAGGACAGTCACACATGAGGACATCTCACAGTGATTGTCCCTTGTGTAATTGCCACTTGAATGTATTGCTATTCAACCACATTAATGCTTTTCTTCTTCAACAAATGAGGACAGTCACTCTAAAGACACCATGATAATGTACACTCACTGTAAGGACGGTCACAAATGAGGACATCTCATAGTGACTGTCCCTTGTGTAATTGCCACTTGAATGTATTGCTATTCAGCCACATTAATGCTTTTCTTCTTCAACAAATGAGGATAGTCACTCTAAGGACAACATGATAATGTACACTCACTGTAAGTGTACATTATCATGTTGTATTACAAATGGACCTTATGTTGGTCGGGATATAAGTGCAAAAAAAAAAAGGAACGTTGTCATTTGTGTTTTCAACAGCGCCGAGAGAGATTCCCTCCGCGAAATCAAGCGGGTTATCATTTGTGTTTTGAACAGCACCGAGAGAGATTCCCTCCGCGAAATCAAGCGGGTTGTCATTTGTGTTTTCAATAGCGCCGAGAGAGATTCCCTCCGCAAAATCACAGCTACAATTTCTGAGTACGTTGGGTTTATTTTTCTTTTGTCATTATTATTTAATCTGGTATTCAGCTGTTAGAGAGCTAAAATACCCAGAAATGAGGACATATCTGTGTTGAATTTATTGTTAGTGGCTTTGGTTATTTAGAATGCTTCCCCACAATACTTAATTACACAAGGGACAGTCACTGTGAGATGTCCTCATTTGTGACAAGGACAGTCACACATGAGGACATCTCACAGTGACTGTCCCTTGTGTAATTGCCACTTGAATGTATTTCTATTCAACCACATTTATGGGCCCGTTTGGACCACGACACACAGTAGCATCTACAGAGAAGAATATCCCAGGTGTAACAAGTTGTAAGAATATACCAACAGTTCTAAGAAGTTCCCTAGCACGTAGTAGCATCTACAGAGAAGAATATACAACATGAGGGCAGCCACTGTAAAGACAACATGATAATGTACACTCATTGTATGTGTACATTATCATGTTGTCTTTACAGTGACTGACCTCATTCAAGTGGCAATTACACAAGGGACAGTCACTGTGAGATGTCCTCATTTGTGACAAGGACAGTCACACATGAGGATATCTCACAGTGACTGTCCCTTGTGTAAGCCACTTGAATGTATTGCTATTCAACCACATTTATGGGCCCGTTTGGACCACGGCACACAGTAGCAT
This sequence comes from Chamaecyparis obtusa, assembly GCA_027943335.1. Lineage (NCBI taxonomy): Eukaryota > Viridiplantae > Streptophyta > Pinopsida > Cupressales > Cupressaceae > Chamaecyparis > Chamaecyparis obtusa. The sequence continues at coordinate 535,309 of BSBK01005788.1, forward strand.
CTACAGAGAAGAATATCCCAGGTGTAACAAGTTGTAAGAATATACCAACAGTTCTAAGAAGTTCCCTAGCACATAGTAGCATCTTCTAATTGTCTATACCACTTCACAAGGTATTGTTTGCACACATTGTTTTTGGTTCTTTTGATGACCCTTGTTTTGAAATTGCTATTAGGCCTTGTAGCTTATATGTTTTGATTGCTGGAGAGCTTCTAAAGCTAAGCAAGAAGACCATTGCACGAGTTATAGCCGCGCGCTCAGGTTTGAAAATTGTATATTTTTTAATCTAATGTATATTTTAATCCTTTTGCCATGTCATGTAATATGTCTTGCCTTGTAGCTTATATGTTTTGAAATTGTTGTTAGGCCTTGTAGCTTATATGTTTTGATTGCTAGAGAGCTTCTAGAGCTAAGCAAGAAGGCCTTGTAGCTTATATGTTTTGTGTACTTTTGACAATTTTGCTTAGTCATTGAAAGTTGTAGACCGAAGTTTTCATAGCCCAATTTTTGCTTCCTGCGAAGAACGATCATGTCAGATAATATAAGTGAAGAACAAAATAGGGAGACAATCGCTAGATTGTGGTCTAACTTGAAAAGAAAAGGTGATGGAAAATGTTATTGTCCCTGCAAAATTTGTAAGGGCTTAAACTGTAGAAGATTGCTAATCAAAACAGTTAAGAGACATTGTAGGGAGAATGGTCACATTGAAGGGGGGCATGACTATCATCCACTGGTAAGTTGTTCATTATATCATTTTAACAATTTATATACATATGAAATCACTTGATGATGAGTTGAAGATCATGGTTTATTTATGTTAATCAATTTTATATAGGTTGATCTCCCCAGGGAAGTACATGATATGGAGGAACATGGGGGTGCGAATATCCAAGGTGAAGATAATGATCCCATGGAAGATGACGATCATGCACCAGAAAACACAATTGAAGATGATGGTATAAATACATTGATCCATGACACATTTAGTCCAAGCGGATCTGATCATGATGATGATGATAGCCTTGATGTACCTCTACTTGAGAAGGCATACGAGCCCCTATACAAAGACTCCCAAACAACTCTTCTCTCTGCTGTATTGTTGTTGTTGAACTTGAAGGTTATGAATGGTTTATCCAACATAACAATGTCACGTATGTTAAGGTATGTCATATATGTCTTTATAGTTAACAAAGGGTGAATAATGTACCACTAATATTGTTTATATTGACAACTTATATTTTTTGCTGTAGATTGATGGGCGAGTTTTTGTTACCACCATCAAATATTCTACCTCGCTCATATCGAGAATTATCTGCTATTATGAAAGATATTGGAATGGAGTATCAAGCAATACATGCTTGTCCCAATGATCATATTATATATTATAAAGAACATGAATTTGCAACACAATGCCCTGTATGTCATACGAGTAGATATCGAACAGATCGAATAACAAAAAAGGTGCCTCACAAGGTTCTTTGTTACATCCCCATTATTCCACGGATGCGACAATTATTCAGGTGTACTAGCTTGGCACAATTTATGGATTACCATGCACGCAATAGAAGTCGAGATGACATTATTCGAATCCCTGCGGATGGTTCGGCATTTATGCACATAGAGGAAAAGTGGCAACACTTCAAAGAAGAACCTCGTAATCTCAGGCTTTCATTGGCAGCGGATGGTGTCAATCCATTTGGAGAGATGAGATCTGTTTGCTCGGTGTGGCCTGTTTTTGTTATCAACAATAACATTCCTCCGTGGATGTCAATAAAGAGGGAGCACATTATGTTGGCAATGATTGTTTCAGGTATTTTATCATTTGATAGTTATTAATTTACATGTACTTACAAATCTTACAGTAAAATGGTCACAATAATTATGTAATGTTACTGTTCATTCAAGTAGGTAAATATCAAGTTAAAGATATGAATGTATATATTGAGCCTCTTATTGACGAGTTGGTGGAGTTATGGAACGGTGTCACTATGTATGACGTGTCTAGACCAATAGGACAAAGACAATTTCAATTCCATACAATACTTGTATGGACAATACATGATGCCCCAGGGCTAACACATTTTTGTGGTATGTTATAGTGAATTCAAGTTGCGCATGATAATTCTAATTATAAAAATCAACATATTTAATAATCCAATTATATCATTATCTTGTAGGTCTTCAAACAAAGGGAAAATTTGCATGTCCAGTTTGTGGTCCAAAGATGAAATCTCGTCATTCAAAAAGTTTAGGAAAGCATGTGTTTGATGAGTACAGACACTTCCTCCACAGGAATCATAAGTATCAAAGTATGGAAAAACATCTTTTCAATGGGAAAGAAGAGACTACATCAAAGCCACGAAGAATGACACCTCGCCTATGGAAGTTGGAATATAATAGAATTAATCGTCGAGGTAATGTCGTTCCACTTAATGGTTTATGTTTGTAATTTATATATTTCTATTGTGATTTTTGTTTACTAATTATGTAATTGATGATCGTGAAGGTCGTCAAGGCACTACTGACAACCTTCCAAAGGGACTAAAAAGCTATCCCAGACAATTTAGTAGGTTGCCCTACTACGAGGACCTACAAATTGTGCATTTGTTTGATCTTATGCATGTTGGAAAGAATATAACAGAGACATTGTGGAAAATACTGGATGGAAGGCGTGACAAAGAAAAAATTGTCAAAATTTGTAATGACATTCATGAATCCAATCATGCACTGAAGAATTTCATTCACTCAAATAGCAATAAAGATCAGATTAATATAAGTGCCCTTCCTTGGTTATTAACGGCGCAGCAAAGTGATGCCATAAAAGAAGTCATACGAAAAATTTGATTTCCCACAGGATTTGCTGGGAACATAAGCAATCTCATATCAAAGAAAAGTGAATTTGGGCCAGGGCTCAAAACGCATGATTGGCATACTTTCATCAAGGTAAGTTATGTTCTTCTGTATTTACAATATATTCATAAACTACATGTACTATTCATTATGTTATGTTAGAAAATAATGAAATGATTGGTTTATAATTACTGCAGTACGTGCTACCTCTATCTCTCCCAGAGCACTTCAACAATAACATCAAACAAGTGATATATGATCTTGGAAAATACATGAGGTAAGCAGTAATATCTGTTCAATTTGTTGTATATATTTATTATATTCGCGATTTGTTTTTCTTGCTATGTAATCTATTGTATATTATTTTGTAAAGTCTCGTATTTATATATTTTTTGTGACTTGAATCTCTTAATGTAGGTGGTTGTCATCTAAAGAAATCCATAAAGAAGATATAAACTATTGGAAGAGAAGAATTCCTCATTTATTGTGTGAAATGCAAAAGTGTCTACCTCCAACTTTTTTCAATGCACAAGAACACTACCTCATACACCAAGTTGAGGAGATTGAATTGTGTGGACCTGCACACACTAGGTCAATGTGGATGGTTGAGAGGCACTTGAAATCTTTGAAGGCTTTGGTTCGACAAAGAGCACATCCTGAGGGTTCTATGGTAGAGGGATACATGGTATACCAGACTATGGTGTACATTACTGAATATCTTCCTAAGTTTGCTTCAAATATCCATGTAGATCGCATTTGGGATCTCGACCCTTTTAAAAAATTCAAAGGGGAGTACTTGATGGGGAAAGGTAGATTGAGGAAAGTGACAGGTAATAAATTATAAGATGTTATTGTAATAAATTATTTCTTAATCTTCAAAATAAATCGGTTGTAAGTCGTCTATTTTTTTTTTGTACAGTTGCTCGAGAGTGGGATGCACTACATTTGTATATTGCAAACAATCTTGATTGGATGACGGTATGGATTGAACGATGTCAACATTCTGGTCACACATTAACATGGGAAGGTGTATCTTCATTGGTTAAAGAAGCTCATCGTAATGGAGATTCTAATGTTACGCAAAGGGAAATAGATTTAGCATATGGTTTAAGAGATTTCCAGGTACGTGCAAAATTATTAATCACCCGTATGTTTATCAACTCACGATATAATAATTTTGACATGTTTCACATATTATTGCAGGTTAAACACCACAAGGGTATGTTCTGTAATGGTCAAAAATTTCGCGTCAAAGTGTTGGATGACACGAAAAAAACTTGTGATTCTGGAATAACTGCAGTCTTTCAAGTGACTAATATTTCATCTAGAAATGACTTAGATCCTCAAGAGTCTAAAAATCAATACTATGGCATTTTGGATGATATATTTGAGTGCGACTTTAGTTCCTTCAAATTAGTACTCTTCGTTGTCAAATGGTACAGGCTACGACTTAATCCAAATGATCCTAATAGAACTGTTATTGAACATGATAATGGATTTACAATGGTTAATACAAGGTCGTTTGAGCCAGTTGGGGATGAGCCCTATGTTCTTCCAAGCCAATGTGAACAGGTATTTTACTCAGAGGTTTCACATAAATCGGGTTGGTCATTTGTTGTTAGACATGAACCGAGAGGAAGGCCAATAAAGTATAATGCGATGGAAGAAGAAGATACCGAAGAAGTAGAAGATGATGTAGATGATGATCACGATCGACAATTATTGGATGATGTTCCTGAGACAAATTTTCATGAAGAAGAAGAAGAAGATGATGCTGCTACTGATGATGATGATGAAGATGATGTTGATGTTGATGATGACGACAACGACGACGAGGACGAGGACGATGATGATGACGACAATGACGAGGATGATGATGATGATGATGATGATGATGATGAGGATGATGATGATGAAATTTAAAGGTATGCCATCAATCCTTAATGTATTTAATATTCATTTCTTGATAGAAATATATTTGTCTTAAATGGTTACATAGTTTATTCATTATCTATTTAAAAGCTATAAGTGTTATAATGTGTACGTTTTAATGTTTTTAATTTTTATGTGATGCTTATGATGGATGTGATTATGATTATGATGTGATTATGCTCACGATAATTGAATTACATTTACAAGAAATTGAACCCCTTTCAAGAGCATCCCGCACAGTCTCATGGATCGACAGGTATAAGTCAATACACCTTATAGAAAGTCTATTTAATACACTTATCAATAGTAAGATTGATGTCTTCTAAGATCTCTCCCATTTGCAGGTACCAGCAAATAGTTATTTGTCAGAAGTGTCTTCCTCGAGTGAGGGAAATATAGGAATAGAAGAGGAAAGTGAGACATGCAGTTTATCTAGAATAGGGAGATTAACTAGAGGTCAAAGGACTAGAAGGAAATTCAATAAACACATGAAATTTTTCCTTGCTCAAGGGGGGTCATGTTCTTATGATGATGAGACGAAAGGCGACATCGAGGTGCCCTTGAGGTACCAACATCTACAGAAACATTGGGTACCCAAGGAACTTCCTCCAATAAACATTGATTTTTGTGTTAATGAGAGGATATATCGCATAGTACCATCATCATTACATGGTTTGGGCCTATTTTCTATGGATGGCATAAAGGTGTCTTACAAAAAAGTTTCTGAATTGATGGAGTATGTTGGACCATGTTACGATTACAAAAGTTGGATGCATATTGTTCAATATAAAAAAAGTATGCGTAGGTATGCACTCTCGGCAAATTATATACAACAGCAAGACAATAATCAAAGTAAAAGTGTGGCTATATACATTGATGGAAGGCCAAAAGCAACAGGGAATATTGCGGGTTTTATAAATAGTACACGACCTGGGTCAACTATAAAGCAACCCAATTGCATATTTGAGGCGCGCGAGGGAAATCGTGTATTCATCTGTGCGATAAAATCAATACGTGTAGGGGAAGAGCTGCTTATTGATTACAATTTGAACCGCATAGATACAAACGAGGCTACTATCATGGGGGTGGTACATACTATTAAACCAACTTCTAATCAATGACTCCAACATACCATTTAGTTATTAAATTTTTGGCTAACATTTTTATACTTGATCTTTGACACAGGGGCACAATATGGAGCAACCGCCCGAAGGTGATGGTGACGATATTCCTAGCTCATCTACACATGAGCAGGTAAAACTCATTGTAATTATGCAAACTAGATAGAAGCAAAATGTTATTTTTTTTAATGTTATTTTCTTCATTATTTTGGAGTAATTTTGATAATACTAATACTATTGTTGTCACAGAGGGCCGGTGGTCGGAGAGAGGGAAAGCAACCTGCAGTCCCTCAGGAGTCCCCCCTTGTGGACCCTTTTTTTATTGATTTAGCAGAGACCGATGACCCGATCGGTTCCATTAAAAAGATGCTAAAGAAAATTGGGAAAGAACTTCTACGTTTGGTATCCATACATCCTCAGACTCAGGAAATAAAAGACAGGGCAGCTGAGTTGTTGCGCACTTCTGAAAACTTTAAAGTAAGTATTAATGAAATTTTTAATTATTACAAGAGTTCAATAATGGTTTTTATGTTATGCTCTTTTATGACATTAATTAAAATATGGATGCATTGTCTTTACAGAGTTATTTGCGTAATTTTGAACCCCATTCCCATGATGAGGCCGGTATTGCAAGTGGTTCAGGTAGATCACATGTTCCATTCCCCACTTGTGTTTTCCACTGAATATATATAGGAATGATCATAATCATTGACAATACATGCTCGAACAATCTTTTTTTTTAATGCTCTAACAATCTTGTCCATGCTAGTCCACGCGTTCTATATTTATGCATGCTCTAACAATTTTATTCTTCAGCTCCTTTCCATGATGATATGACAACGCCGCCTCCATCCAGGACAGCCACAAATGTCTTGCCGACTGCCATGTCAACAACACACAGCCTAAATGCACCAACTGTTGCACCATCTACTGGTACACAAATCCCTCTTTTTCTCTCTTTTGTTGTGTGTTTAAGTGTTATGTGTTTACGATGTAGATCCCTTGATTGTGTTTGTGCCATGGGTGCTCTGCACCAATTTATTTCCCTTGAAGTATTATTTCTTGGAGGCATTTGATAATGGTTTTCATTTTTTGCAATAGGAGATGCAACAAGTCCCGATGCAACATCATTTCCTGGATGTTCCCGTGTTCCTAGTACGGGAACGGTGAAGGATTGCGTATTGATCATCAGCGACGATGAAGGCGTTCCCTTAAAAGTATCCAAACTTCCAGGTACTTTAAAGTTATTATTATTCTATAGTGATATAATAGTAATTTAGTTTTTGATCACTCTTCATCGACTAATGATCCCATGATTATTTTGTAGGGAATGATATTTTTTGGCAAAAACTTGGTGACGAGTGTTTGCGGATATTCGGGCCCACCATACGTACATGGTGGAACATCATATCCTAACTAAAACCCCAAACCACTATTTTGATTTCATATCATTGCTAGAATAGTTTTCCTTTTCATCAATTTCTTGAACTATATTAAAGGTAGCTTCTCTTCATTTATGAGTCTAACATGTTTTTTTTTACTTAAAAGGTGGAATAACCAAGATAAAAAGTTGAAGGATGATCTTGTACATAGTATGACCCAGCTTTTTGGACCTCGTGCATTCGAGAGAAACAAGCTCCTTGAAAGAGCTAGTTTATGTTTGAAGTATATTAGGGACCAGTACAGGAAATATTTAGAGGTTAACCCAAGGCACGAGCGTCCGCCCTGTGTTCTTGAGGCTGAGTGGCAGGGTTTGATTTTGGATGGAAAGTATAAAGCCGACATGAAAAAAGGAATTACGCCAGTAGAGAGTAGAGCAAGGTATGTGATACTTTTGAGAATGTAATTATGTACTAATTAACCTCTAAATTTTTCCTATACTGGTCTCTAACATATTTCAAACTTTTCATAGATTGCCTGACACATCAAAGGCAACAAAGGCAAGATTAGAAAAGCACGGGACACACAAGCTTGGCTCTGGTGGTTTTTCCAAACTTCAAGCACGAGTTGTAAGTATTAGTAAATGAAAACTTGTATCAATTTTTTTATATATTGCAAGGAAATTTTTTTTGATCAAACAATGCAAGTAAAATTCACCATACCAAGAAAAAATGTAGGGGTCAGAGTTCAATAGATGCCTCACAGAAGAGGACAAGAGAATTGGCTTCCAACAAGGCTATAGAGCCGTGGCTGAACGGCTACGAGCTGAAATCAGTGTGCAAGGTTCAAATAATGATGCATCTGAGCCACAGGTAAATAAGCTAAATGAAATTTATTTCAAATTGAATACTTTACCAATTAGTCTATTTGATGTTAAGTTCTAATATAAAGTGAGTATATCTGTTTTAAGAAAGCAATGATAACAATGTGTAGGATATTGGAATGTAGCCTGACAATCCTTCTACACAATCTATGCATAATGAAGGTTCGCATGATGTGCATCCTAGTGGTGGAGGTATACATTTGCTATTAAAATTTTTATATGTAATTACAATTGGTGTTTGGATTAATGTAACATTTTGTATAACAACTGTAGAGGATCGAGGGGTCGGTGCTCATGAGCATGTTGAGGTTGAGTCTAGACAAAATGATGTGGCCAGATCAGGTAATTAAAGAGCGCCACAGTTATGTTCTTTAAAATAATTAAATACTTGTAACAATTATAATTAAATATTTTAAATTTAACTCTTTTATTTGTTATTGTAGAGGACCCCCCTTTGCAGCAGCATAGGAATTTGAGATCATCAAGAACAAAGAACAAAACAACTGATGAGGGGGGTATTGATGATAACACTGATGCTCCTCTTAGAGCTTACATAGAAAAAAAAATTAGAAAGAGAAAAAAGAAATGATTGTCATCTAAATACCTTAATTGATAATGACTGAATTTTATGTCTCAATGAATTTAATTATGTGCTAATGAATGTTCATGAATTATGTGTTTATTTTCATATTGATGAATGTTGTGTGTTAACGAATCTAATGTGTTAATGAATGTTATCATGTGATATTGATTGAATGTTACATTTTATTAATAATTGAAAGAATGAATGAATGTTAGATGTTAACGGGGAATGTAGAGTGATGTTAGGGGGAGGGGGGTGGGGCCAAATGAGCTTCCACCTTCACGTGGTTGGCCCTATTTAGTAGAGAATATTAAACTATATTCTCGAAACAAAGTGAAGCTCAATAAGATACTAAATGAGTCAAAATGGTTATCAAGGTCCTCTATCCATAAGATACTTGTAGTCAAAATGGTTATCTAGGTCCTCTATCCATTCCATAAGTTCTTCACCATTCAAACTTCCTCCATAACAAGGAATGTGCTCTAGGTTAGTCATGAAGCCTAGCATGGACTCTCTGTCAGATAGAGCCACTATTTCAGAGCCTTTTTTGTGCATTTCCTTCAAGCACTGTACAGTGTACGGATGTGAAAGGGAGGGCAGACCAGTGTGGAAGTTAGAGTATTTATATCTTATGCTTTGAGAGTTTATTTGGTAGATTCAAGACACCTTATATCAAAGTTATTCCTTTTTCTTATCTGTTGTTCTGTCAAACCCTCATTTTTTGGGTTATTGCATTCAAATGGCCTTATCTTGCAAATAAACCATAGGATATCCTCTATTCTTTGTAAAATGCAAGTTAAGGGGGTTTATTTTCATATTTTAAAAGCTTTGGAATAGGATACTAAGCCAGAGAATTTCAAGAGCAAGCCCTAGGTCAAGAATCTCAATGTTCTTGACTAGGAGTTGATGGATTATGCAAGATCAGAGGGTAGCGGCAAGTAAAGGACCTCAAACCTTGTTAAATCTAGATCTTTAGAGCATGGTGGACATCTTCAAACTCTGATCTTGGTTTCATGCACCCATTTTCAATGCCTTGTTTTGGAACCCACACCCAAAGGCATGCATTAGGTCTGCGGACTCAATAAGGACATTGATATGCTGGAGTGGAGTCAAGGTCTGGGAGTTGGAGGATTGTTAGAACATCAAAAAGGGTACTCAAAAAACATATAAGTTCATAAGGTACTTTGTAAAATTGAAGAGTTATTGCTGTAGAATAGGTTTTGGAGACCTACTAGAGTCACTAGGTCTATTTGGACCCGTTTGGACCACAACACACAGTAGCATCTACAGAGAAGAAGTTTGGTATGCAATGGTCTTGAAACCTCCTGAGAAATTCTTGGTATGCATTTGTGTGGTGCAAAAGCTTCGTTGAAAGAGAAAAAGAAGAAAAGAATAGAAATGATTTTTTTTCTTTTTATGTCATATACTGTAACCAGCTACTTATAACTTGCAAAAATTATTATAACCATTTGAAATTGAAACTTAGTTTAATGTGAAACTGAGAACTGCTTTATTAGAGCTTTCTGTGATTTAGATTCAGACATCAAGAACATTGTTTGCCTAATATTGTGATTAATGTTTATTTATTAATATCTCATACTGACAAACAATTGATAATTGTAGGGAAAACGTCATTGGGGGTCTTTGAGGATCCACCAGAAGCCAAGGAGAAAATGTATTCAAATGCTAAAGATGGTGTAACAGTCCTTACAGCTGTTGAACCTTGCTGTGTAGATCATCTCCGATTCTCCAAGTTCAACAGTACTGTGGTATTCCTTTGGATACTTCTAATGGTAAATTTCAGACATCAAGTTCTTTTCGTATGAAACTACTACATTTGTAATCTGTAGTTTTAAACTTTTAGTTTATAAATGTTCATCAGCTTTAGTTCGTATGCTGCCATTTCAAGTATGATTAATGAAGTTACCTTTATCACAGGATGAAAGTGAGCAGTCAGCATACTGGTACGGAGCTGGCAGCATTGATACGGTGACTAGGGCATCGTTTAATGGTGGTATTGTGTTTTCCCGCATTTAGGGCATCGGCCTTTTGAAGCATTGCCTTCATCTTTCTTAAGTCTGAGTTTTAAGTTTGTTTATATCTCTCGGCGCTGTTGAAAATACAAATGACAACGTTCTTGTTTGTTTTGCCCTTATATCCCGATGTGATTTCGCGGAGGGTTACGACGCTGTTGAAAACACAAATGAAAACACAAATCCCTTGTGTAATTGCCACTTGAAGGAGGACAGTCACTGTAAAGACAACATGATAATGTACACTTACAGCCCGTGTACATTATCATGTTGTCTTTAGAGTGACTATCCTCATTTGTTGAAGAAGAAAAGCATTAATGTGGCTGAATAGCAATACATTCAAGTGGCAATCACACAAGGGACAGTCACTGTGAGATGTCCTCATTTGTGACTGTCCTTACAGTGAGTGTACATTATCATGTTGTCTTTAGAGTGACTGTCCTCATTTGTTGAAGAAGAAAAGCATTAATGTGGTTCAATAGCAATACATTCAAGTGGCAATTACACAAGGGACAATCGATCACTGTGAGATGTCCTCATGTGTGACTATCCTTGTCACAAATGACTATCCTTGTAAAGACAACATGATAATGTACACATACAATGAGTGTACATTATCATGTTGTCTTTACAGTGGCTGCCCTCATGTTGTATATTCTTCTTTGTAGATGCTACTATGTGCTAGGGAACTTCTTAGAACTGTTGGTATATTCTTACAACTTGTTACACCTGGGATATTCTTCTCTGTAGATGCTATTGTGTGCCGTGGTCCAAACAGGCCCATAAATGTGGTTGAATAGCAATACATTCAAGTGGCAATTACACAAGGGACAGTCACTGTGAGATGTCCTCATGTGTGACTGTCCTTGTCACAAATGAGGACATCTCACAGTGACTGTCCCTTGTGTAATTGCCACTTGAAGGAAAAAAGTATTAATGTGGTTCAATAGCAATGTATTCAAGTGGCAATTACACAAGGGATAATCACTCTGAGATTTCCTCATTTGTGACTATCCTTACAGTGAGTGTACATTATCATGTTGTCTTTACAGTGACTGTCCTCATTTGTTGAAGGAAAAAAGCATTAATGTGGTCCAATAGTGATGCAGAGTAGTCAGGGCTTTTAGAATATACAAATATACATCCTTAAATCTCATTCCACCAAGGAAGAAGGAATTCCAATGGTTGAAACGTGAGTTAAGGTCTTTACATCAGTCAAACCCTGAAAATGAGGGTTTGTAAACAATGCACAGAAAATTTGAAATAACTTAGATATAAAACAAAGAGAATAAATCAAACCAACTTCCAAAGCATCAGATGTCACTATTACAACTTCCAGGCAAATTTTATCATCCAACCACCATCCGTACAGCCGTACAGAGTTCATTTTTCACTAGAAATGCACTAAAACAGGGTTATTTTTATTTTTTATGAAAGCAAAATGATTACAATACTGGTTCTCTGTCTGTCTTCGACCATTTGAAGCCTAAAATAGGCTCTCCAAACGTTGGTTCAACCATCTAGATGGTTAGAACAGTTTATCCAACAAATGTCAACTTTGCTAAGCAACTTTTAAAGTTGCATTACAACTTTGCAAACAACTTTGCCGAGAAGGTTAAAAATGTGTTTTGAAACTTTAGGAACCTTATTAAAGTTATTTTGGACCTTCAAACTTCTTAACAACATCTAAAAGACACCTAATAAACACTTACTATGCTCATTTCATCCAAGGACTCAAAAGATGCCCAAGGTTTATAAGTCACCAAGGGGTCTTGTGTCCAACAAGTGGATGTTTATAAGGAGATAAAATCAATCCTTAATATTTATTACAAACCAAGAAAACATCTAAAACTCCTATTCTAATTTATTGTCATTCAAAAAGACTCTGATTTGTCATTCAAAAAGACTCTGATTTGTCAATCAAAAGGACCTTTCACCAGTCAATCCTTCAAAGCTCCAAGGTGAAAATCTTATGTTCCAATTGATAGGATTTGACTCCTTGGCTTCATGGCAACTTCCTTCAATCATGGTGTCTTTGGCTTGCATTAGGGATGCCCCTGCATCAAATAGCAATGCATTCAAGTGGCAATTACACAAGGGACAGTACATGCCCATTAAAGTTGGTGTTTTGTTATCCAGCATGACAATGGAGACAACATACTCTGTGTCAATTTTACTGATCGAATTTCCCTCCGCCAGGCAAAGCAACAATCTGGGTATGATAAGGTGAAATTTTGTAGTCCTTTTGGGTATGATAACAGTTCCAGTTTCCAATAAGATGGTTCATTTTTATAATCTAGCTTCAATTTCTCTTGTGAAAATCTTTTTTTCATTTTATGGGTGGTAAAATATAATTATTATGCTAGAGGTGTGTACTTATGGATGATAATGAAACAAAATGATAAGATTTAAGACTCTTGTTTTTTTTTTAAATAGCAATTTAAGTTTCCTTCTATTATAAATTACTGTTTTTCTATTTTTTAATGTATCTTTCCAAATCTTTTATATCAATTTTATTTATGAAATATAAATATATTAATAATGTTTTAGTGTTTTTAGGATTAGTTTATATCAATTCTATGTATCATCATTCGTCATTCAATTGTCAGTATTATTAATTTAGACTGTGCAATTGTAGAACTACTCGAATATGGGTTGGATGGATACTCAAGCAGGGGAACCCTCCTCAAATATCTCAAGTAGTGAACTTGGAAAAATGTGTCCTGAAGGAACCCTTTCCATCAGAGAGATAAAAGTACAAACAAGTAAAAGAAGCAGGCTCTGCAAATATGTTTTTGAGAAGAAAAATGATAGATTATTCGAGTATGGTTCATGAGGTATATCTAAAAAGACATTTTTTTTCTTATTATAATAAAAGAGGAAGTTGTGAATGTCAAAGTTGAGTGAAACAAAAATTATTTTCATCAAATTTTATTAGGCTTGCTTTTGGGAATAGTTTCTTACAATATTGCTATTAAGATTTTTATTGTGTAGTTTTTAGATTAGGTTTATAAAATTATATTTCATGAGTAGTGATTCATATTAATCAATTAACGATACTTTTGGAAGGTATTTTCAATGTGTCAAATTTTGATATTTTTACAAGAATTAGATTGTGTAATTTTTTTAATTAAAGTCATTGACTCATATTTCATAAATAATAGTTCTCATGAATCCATCTCTTATAAGATTGAATAGTCTATTTAGGAAGTATTTCTGATAGTATGTCAAATTATGATATTACTATTACCATTAGATTGCATGGCTTTGAAGTCAACCTCGTTGACCCATATTCTTCTATGTAGATGCTACTATGTGCTAGGGAACTTCTTAGAACTGTTGGTATATTCTTACAACTTGTTACACCTGGGATATTCTTCTCTGTAGATGCTACTATGTGCCGCGGTCCAAACGGGCCCATAAATGTGGTTGAATAGAAATACATTCAAGTGGCAATTACACAAGGGACAGTCACTGTGAGATGTCCTCATGTGTGACTGTCCTTGTCACAAATGAGGACATCTCACAGTGACTGCCCCTTGTGTAATTTCCACTTAAATGAGGACAGTCACTGTAAAGACAACATGATAATGTACACATACAATGAGTGTACATTATCATGTTGTCTTTATAGTGGCTGCCCTCATGTTGTATATTCTTCTCTGTAGATGCTACTATGTGCTAGGGAACTTCTTAGAACTGTTGGTATATTCTTACAACTTGTTACACCTGGGATATTCTTCTCTGTAGATGCTACTGTGTGCTGGGGTCCAAACGGGCCCATAAATGTGGTTGAATAGCAATACATTCAAGTGGCAATTACACAAGGGACAGTCACTGTGAGATGTCCTCATGTGTGACTGTCCTTGTCACAAATGAGGACATCTCATAGTGACTGTCCCTTGTGTAATTGCCACTTGAATGAGGACAGTCACTGTAAAGACAACATGATAATGTACACAAGTACCGTGAAGGTAGTTGCAAGTTACGGCTGTTTCATTGCATACCCGAAATAATGAAGATGTTACGGTCCACAAAATGTTTGTGCTTGAAAGATGAACAAATAAAATTAAACTTCTAAATAACCAGAGCCGCTAACAATAAATTCAACATAGATATGTCCTCATTTCTGGGTATTTTAGCTCTGTAACAGCTGAATACCAGATTACATAATAATGACAAAAGAAAAATAAACCCAACGTACTCATAAATTGTAGCTGTGATTTCGCGGAGGGAATCTCTCTCGGCACTGTTGAAAATACAAATGACAACGTTTATCTACATTATCATGTTGCCTTTATAGTGACTGTCCCTTGTGTAATTGCCACTTGAAGGAGGACAGTCACTGTAAAGACAACATGATAATGTACACTTATAGCCCGTGTACATTATCATGTTGTCTTTAGAGTGACTATCCTCATTTGTTGAAGAAGAAAAGCATTAATGTGGCTGAATAGCAATACATTCAAGTGGCAATCACACAAGGGACAGTCACTGTGAGATGTCCTCATTTGTGACTGTCCTTACAGTGAGTGTACATTATCATGTTGTCTTTAGAGTGACTGTCCTCATTTGTTGAAGAAGAAAAGCATTAATGTGGTTCAATAGCAATACATTCAAGTGGCAATTACACAAGGGACAATCGATCACTGTGAGATGTCCTCATGTGTGACTATCCTTGTCACAAATGAGGACATCTCACAATGACTGTCCCTTGTGTAATTCAAGTGGCAATTACACAAGGGACAGTCACTGTGAGATGTCCTCATTTGTGACTGTCCTTACAATGAGTGTACATTATCATGTTGTCTTTAGAGTGACTGTCCTCATTTGTTGAAGAAGAAAAGCATTAATGTGGTTCAATAGCAATACATTCAAGTGGCAATTACACAAGGGACAATCGATCACTATGAGATGTCCTCATGTGTGACTATCCTTGTCACAAATGAGGACATCTCACAATGACTGTCCCTTCTGTAATTGCCACTTGAATGAGGACAGTCACTGTAAAGACAACATGATAATGTACACATACAATGAGTGTACATTATCATGTTGTCTTTACAGTGGCTGCCCTCATGTTGTATATTCTTCTCTGTAGATGCTACTATGTGCTAGGGAACTTCTTAGAACTGTTGGTATATTCTTACAACTTGTTACACCTGGGATATTCTTCTCTATAGATGCTACTGTGTGCTGGGGTCCAAACGGGCCCATAAATGTGGTTGAATAGCAATACATTCAAGTGGCAATTACACAAGGGACAGTCACTGTGAGATGTCCTCATGTGTGACTGTCCTTGTCACAAATGAGGACATCTCACAGTGACTGTCCCTTGTGTAATTGCCACTTGAATGAGGATAGTCACTGTAAAGACAACATGATAATGTACACAAGTACCGTGAAGGTAGTTGCAAGTTACGGCTGTTTCATTGCATACCCGAAACAATGAAGATGTTACGGTCCACAAAATGTTTGTGCTTGAAAGATGAACAAATAAAATTAAACTTCTAAATAACCAGAGCCGCTAACAATAAATTCAACACAGATATGTCCTCATTTCTGGGTATTTTAGCTCTGTAACAGCTGAATACCAGATTACATAATAATGACAAAAGAAAAATAAACCCAACGTACTCAGAAATTGTAGTTGTGATTTCGCGGAGGGAATCTCTCTCGGCACTGTTTTAAATACAAATGACAACGTTTCTCTACATTATCATGTTGCCTTTACAGTGACTGTCCCTTGTGTAATTGCCACTTGAAGGAGGACAGTCACTGTAAAGACAACATGATAATGTACACTTACAGCCCGTGTACATTATCATGTTGTCTTTAGAGTGACTATCCTCATTTGTTGAAGAAGAAAAGCATTAATGTGGCTGAATAGCAATACATTCAAGTGGCAATCACACAAGGGACAGTCACTGTGAGATGTCCTCATTTGTGACTGTCCTTACAGTGAGTGTACATTATCATGTTGTCTTTAGAGTGACTGTCCTCATTTGTTGAAGAAGAAAAGCATTAATGTGGTTCAATAGCAATACATTCAAGTGGCAATTACACAAGGGACAATCGATCACTGTGAGATGTCCTCATGTGTGACTATCCTTGTCACAAATGAGGACATCTCACAATGACTGTCCCTTGTGTAATTCAAGTGGCAATTACACAAGGGACAGTCACTGTGAGATGTCCTCATTTGTGACTGTCCTTACAATGAGTGTACATTATCATGTTGTCTTTAGAGTGACTGTCCTCATTTGTTGAAGAAGAAAAGCATTAATGTGGTTCAATAGCAATACATTCAAGTGGCAATTACACAAGGGACAATCGATCACTGTGAGATGTCCTCATGTGTGACTATCCTTGTCACAAATGAGGACATCTCACAATGACTGTCCCTTCTGTAATTGCCACTTGAATGAGAACAGTCACTGTAAAGACAACATGATAATGTACACATACAATGAGTGTACATTATCATGTTGTCTTTACAGTGGCTGCCCTCATGTTGTATATTCTTCTCTGTAGATGCTACTATGTGCTAGGGAACTTCTTAGAACTGTTGGTATATTCTTACAACTTGTTACACCTGGGATATTCTTCTCTGTAGATGCTACTGTGTGCTGGGGTCCAAACGGGCCCATAAATGTGGTTGAATAGCAATACATTCAAGTGGAAATTACACAAGGGACAGTCACTGTGAGATGTCCTCATGTGTGACTGTCCTTGTCACAAATGAGGACATCTCACAGTGACTGTCCCTTGTGTAATTGCCACTTGAATGAGGACAGTCACTGTAAAGACAACATGATAATGTACACAAGTACCGTGAAGGTAGTTGCAAGTTACGGCTGTTTCATTGCATACATGAAACAATGAAGATGTTACGGTCCATAAAATGTTTGTGCTTGAAAGATGAACAAATAAAATTAAACTTCTAAATAACCAGAGCCGCTAACAATAAATTCAACACAGATATGTCCTCATTTCTGGGTATTTTAGCTCTGTAACAGCTGAATACCAGATTACATAATAATGACAAAAGAAAAATAAACCCAACATACTCAGAAATTGTAGCTGTGATTTCGCGGAGGGAATCTCTCTCGGCACTGTTGAAAATACAAATGACAACGTTTCTCTACATTATCATGTTGCCTTTACAGTGACTGTCCCTTGTGTAATTGCCACTTGAAGGAGGACAGTCACTGTAAAGACAACATGATAATGTACACTTACAGCCCGTGTACATTATCATGTTGTCTTTAGAGTGACTATCCTCATTTGTTGAAGAAGAAAAGCATTAATGTGGCTGAATAGCAATACATTCAAGTGGCAATTACACAAGGGACAGTCACTGTGAGATGTCCTCATTTGTTGAAGGAAAAAAGCATTAATGTGGTTCATTAGCAATGTATTCCCAGCATCTGTACCTGCATCTCTCTTATATACTACAAGTTACTTGCCATCAGAAATTGCAGTTCCCTCACGTGACATTGATGGTGAAGTGTTCTTTTCAAAACCATCATCTGTGGTTACCAATGCTCCTATTTTAGGCAATAAGTTTGTTGCATTCCATGAGCCATTGGTCAAGTTTCTTCTACGAGCTTCTGATGCCTCAAAATCTAAGCAGCGCCTACGCATGCCTCGTTGTGGTTGATTATCATTCTGTACATGAATTATAATGAGTAATCAGTTTTGGGCCTTGGAATCTTGTATGTAACATGCACAGGCATTTCATGGCTAAATGAATCTATTTAAAAGCATCAACTTTTCTTACATGATGCTGGATACATAAGTAGAACAAGCGTATATCAAATTGGAAGCAATCAGAACTCCACAATGACATATTATTTAGAGAACTCTTCAGTTTAAGTAATAATGCATATATTGACACTGTAAAGACAACATGATAATGTACACTCATTGTAAAGACAACATGATAATGTACACTCACTGTAAGGACAGTCACAAATGAGGACATCTCACAGTGACTGTCCCTAGTGTAATTGCCACTTGAATGTATTGCTATTCAGCCACATTAATGCTTTTCTTCTTCAACAAATGAGGATAGTCACTGTAAAGACAACATGATAATGTACACTCACTGTGAGTGTACATTATCATGTTGTCTTTACAGTGACTATCCTCATTTGTTGAAGAAGAAAAGCATTAATGTGGCTGAATAGCAATACATTCAAGTGGCAATTACACTAGGGACAGTCACTGTGAGATGTCCTCATTTGTGACTGTCCTTACAGTGAGTGTACATTATCATGTTGTCTTTACAGTGGCTGTCCTCATTTGTTGAAAGAAAAAAGCATTAATGTGGTTCATTAGCAATGTATTAAATTAAATTTTTTTTTTAATCCACCCACGGGCGTCGCAATTGCGACGGCAACCCGTCGCAATGCGATGCAGGCGCCCGTCGCAATTGCTTGGGAGGTCCGTCGCGATTGCGACGGCCCTCCGAAGCCATGCGACGGGGGGGCGACGGCCATGCCGCTTCTTAAATCTTAGTCACATTGCGACAGGATATGTGTCGCAATTGCGACGGCTACCCATAGACGTCGCAATTTGCGACTAAAAAACAGCGACATCTATGGGTGTTGCTATTGCGACACATAGCTGTCGCAATTGCGACACATAGCCGTCGTAAAATGACCCCAAATGTATTAGTGGGATTATTCTCTTTTCCCTTGTGGAAAATAAAAAACCTAGAAGAACTTAAGTTTTCACTTAGAGGAATCTTGGTAATTAAACAACTTGCCTGATGTATTTTGGAAAAAAAACATGGATAGGAGATTATGGTCTTTTCTCTAGTGGAAAATAAAAAATCCAGACTCCTAAGTTTCCAATCCAATTTCCTTTTCATGTTAATCCTTTAGAGATCTTGTCGTTGAGGAAAAAATCTCACAGGTATGACTCAAGTGGGAACAAGGCAGACGCTAGCCCTTCCATCCCACTATAATCAAACACCTCCTTGAGACTAAATTCTTGGAGGACGAGTGCATTACTTCATAGGGACATAGGCCTCATTCGCGCTTGCATGAATATAGATGGTGTATTTGAACAATTGTCCTTACTACAAACTCTAGGATAGAAACCACCCAGTTTACCTCTAAAAGGTTGGTAGTATTTCTTCAAGAGAAATATTAACTCTCCTAAGACAGTCCCCATTTTGTGCCCCCATTAGCACTTGGAGTCGGCTAATATGGCATTTTGTGATCTATTGTGTGTTCACTAATGAGCGTATTCTTATTAGCTATTGGGTGTGTACTTAGTCTTGTGAGCAAAGGTTTCCAATCTAAGCCAAATTCTTATAGGGTAGAGTGTTCTTGGCATCCTTTTAACAACAAACTGCCTGATGTACATATGAAAATTGAATGAATTCACTTGATACAAACATCAAACAAATTGGAAAACCAAATGTACCTTTCAAACTAAGTGACAAACTAAATTCCATACCAACAAAAAATCGCATCCCAAATTCCAAGTCGCATTTAGCCTATCTTAAGTCGTACCCTACATGAGGAGTCATATATGGTAAATCCTGAGTTGCATAGAGATAAAGAGTCACACATTGGTTGTCTTAAGTCATATCTCAGGTTTATAAATTTGCATTTGGGATAGTGAGGTCTTTCATACACTTTGCAAAATTTCAATTACTGATTTGGATACCCTTTTTTATGTTCTGTTAGGTCCAATTGTTATAGTCACTAGAATATAAGGTCACAAAATACTGGCATCAAGTCATAACAAATTATGTTATCAGTTCCAAATCATCATCCTTGTTCAGTTGCTTGCTTATCCAATCAATCAATCAATCTAGTTCTCATAAGTTAATCATTAAGGAAGATCTAACTGTTATCCAAACAATTGAAATTAACATCAACATCTTTATCCAATCTTCAATCAATTCAATCTTCAACCAATCCAATCATTGACAAGATTTTGTGCAACATCACCTATTTGAAACCTTAGACATTTACGTTCCTTCAAATCCATGCTCATGACCTCCTTGGCACATTGAATTAAAAATATTGACAATAAAAATCATTATCAATTCAACACATTTGATCAAGATCTATGAGACAATCTTACAATGGTTGAAATAAATGGGCTAAATCCTATACTTCTAGCAACAAGGAAGAAGAAATTCTTATCGTGGCCTTATCAAAAAAAATCTAATCTTTGAAATTTGATATTCAAGACCCGAAGGAAGAAAATGATGCATCCTCTAACAAGTCCTCATTACGATCAATCTTTCCTTTTCTCTATGATCATGATTCACCTCTATCTTCATCTTCTTCAAGAAAAAAGGCTACTTCACAACTTCACATCAATCCTATTTCTGATCAAGAACAATCTCACATCAATTTTATCTTTGATCAAGAACATCTTCATGATAATTCAGTCTTTGATCAAGAAAATCTTCATGACCAACCTCTCAAGAAAAACTACATGATAATTCAATCTTTGATCAATCAAATAAGGAACATAAGGATGCATGATTATATAAATTCAAGATAATCCAATCTTTGATCAAGACAATGAAGATGTTACATCAGAATCAACTAAGAATCTTGTCTATCAATCCTATGACAACAACCAATCAGATCATCATAATATTGAATCTCAAATCTCTTTGATCAACACAAATAAATCTAAATATCCAATGGATAGATCATTCACTCCTTTGGGACAATCTTATGAGTCATCTTTGGAAAAATTACTTGAAAATGATCTCATCATGTTGCCTCAAGTAACATCATGTGGAGTCTCATTTGTGACTACCTATTATCTATATCATCGAAATAATGATCATAAGAATTCAGATTGCATGGAGTTGAAACATAAGATCCAAGATCTTATTGATGATGACATAGTAAAGATTGAAAATCTTAATGATTCATCTAATCAAGACACTACTGGGTATGTGCAGGATCATGGTATACCAAGCTATGGCCTTAAGTGGTAATGAAAATTAGAAAATCAGGGTTAGTCAACTTTACGTAAAAAGTTGAACATCTTATCAACCTTATGTGAAAAAGTTGTAAGAACAGAATCAGTAGGAAATTGAATGTAGTTTCTAAACTACCAGCCCTGTCTGAAAAAATAATAATCTAATTGTTCAAAATTTTAGATTTCAATGTTGTAGTACAAAAATTTTAGGAAAAAGATAAAAAGTACATGTATGTCTAACCACCTTAATCACAATCAAATGATGATATATTTTCACAAGATTCTAGATATAAGTAGTAGACTCATGCTTGGATGTGATGCATATTTTTGTGTAATTTTTTTCCAAATAAATAATTAATTATGATTTTTTTGCTACAACTTATTCAGAATAAAAAAACTCTCGCGTCTGACCACCTTAACTAATTTTAAACTTTACAAAATTGATTTTTTTTTCTTATAGTAGGCGAAGCATAGAACGTGACGCATGTTTTAGATTTCAAAAAGGTTAAACCATTTGAAAGTTATAGTTATTATTTAATCAGTCTGTCAATTAGGACTTTAGAGAACTCAATTAGAAAATAAGTAATAATTACTTACTAAACTCAAAATCTGACAACAAACTATATTGATGGAAAGCTGATAATGTCTTTAAGAAACCCTTTTTTTTTCATCAATTTCGGGTGAGTAAAAGGTCGTTAGGTACATGGTCGAAGTCTGGAGACTAAAGGAAATATGGTGAACACGTCTTTTGGGTTGACCATCCACGTTTGGCATTGCAAATTGCAAAGTCAAAATCCAAGGCAATTACCAAGCCTAATCGGATATCTGAAATAATATCGCATATATGATATAATCAGATATCCGATAATTTCCCATATTCGATAATATCGGATATGCGATATCTCCCGCCCAATTTCAACATTTCAATTTCAATATTTCAATTTCAATATTTTTTCAATTTTATGATTTTAAATTTTTAGGTTATATATTATAAATTTTATTTTTTTAATATTAATATTAAATGATAATAGCATTAGTATTATATAATTATTTATATTAGTATTGTATTATATAAATTAGTATTATATTATTATTATTTATTTCTCTATTGTATAATAGTATACTATTAGTATTAAATATTTATTAAAATATTTATATTATAACAATAATACCTAAGGGAGAGAGAGAGAAGTTGCACCAATGTGTTTCTTCCAAACCATTCATCCTGATACTGAACAATTTGCACCATTAGCTCCACTTGGGTGGGTAAATGCTAGTGACAACCTCATTTTGACCACGGAGTCACTAGAACATTTGTGACCATGCCGGACCAAAGTGTCCCCAAGGTGCACTAAGCACGATTGGGCAATGGTCTTTTGAGGCTTCTATCTTAGACCCCGTGAGAGGTATCGAAAAACTGTGAGATGATACAAGATCGTGTTTATGAGGCTTACAATAACCTCTCTCCATTCTAGGAGATTCAAATATGTTTGAATATGGCATGCCAATCTCGCTTGATGTCAAAACTTGCACCACTGGGTTTCTTCCAAACCATTTGTCCTGGCACCGAATGGTCTGCGTCATTAGCTTTGGTTGGGCGGATAAATGCTAGTGACAACCTCATTTCGACCACGGAGTCACTAGAATGTTCGTGACCATGCCAGACCAAAGTGTCCATGTATATGATGAAAATCCACCTGTTAAGAACAAGTTCAAACATGCAAACGTTAATGATAAAGAGCATATTCAAATCTATTTTAACATGTTCATAAACTTATAAAAAATATTAATTTTCACCACAACCTCTGATGAGGAATAAGCAAGTGCACCCAAGACTTTCTTGATTTCAGCTCTTAGAGATATTTGTGGGTGTGCTCTCCCAACACAAGTATAGATCCCACTACAAATGCAAGATAAAATGAAGATTTGAGATGCTCAAGAAGAAGCTATAGAAGCAACTCTCAAGAACTCAAATGCAAGATGCCAAAGAAGCTCAAGGAGGAGCTATGAAAGCAATCCTCAAGCTCTATGGCATGCAAGTGATAAAAATGAATGAAGCTAAAAGCACGGAATGAAACTAAGTCTATAATGATAATTTAGCAACTACCAAATGGTTAGTAAAACTCTATGAAAACAATTCTAAGTCTAAACTAGCATGATAATTCTAATGCAACAATGAATGAATTTTGCTTGAGACAAGGGTCCTATTTATAGAATTTTGGAGGGCTGGGGTGAGGTGGCATCTATGTGGAATCCACATAGGTGCCACTAAGGAGACACATAAGTCATGCAAAGTCCAAGACTTTCTCACACATGTGTGAGCAATTTAGGATGTGAGAGGTCAATGTGTACTTCAAGTACATGTGTAGGTGTGTGTAAGAGATGTGTAAGTGAAAAAGTCTATTTTCACCATTTTAGAAGGTGTAAGAAGTGTCATAAAAAATGTAAGAGGCCTTGTTTGTGCAATTTTTAACAATTTTTGAAAATGTCATTTTTGAAAATTTGCTCACACATGTGTGAACAGATAATTAGGACTAATGGATGTAGAAATCTAAAAATTAGCCTAATTAGTAATTAGTGAATAGGCTTATTAGATAGAAAGTGATGTGTGTAGGATATCATCTAGGTTGGATTTAAGATTAAATTAAATAAAAATTTAATTTAATCATGGCTTAGTAGAAATAAAGAATGTGAGGGAATTAAATAAATTAAAAATTTATTTAAAAGTGGACTATGGAGGAACATGTATTAAATTAAATTTAATACATTATGAAAGGTAGTATTTAAATTTAATTCAAATACTATAATTAGTGAATTTATTTAATTAAATAAATAAATGAATTTAACAAATATAATTAATTAAAAATTAACTATAATGTTATTTGGGGTCATTAATTTACTTAAATTTAATTAATGTTAAAAGGACGAATTTAGGTGTCTACATTTTGCCCCTTTTTGATGCAGTGTCAAAATGACATCGCGTCAAAGAAAAAAAAATGTAGATGCCCCAGAAGAAAAGTCAGTAGGAGGATGTGCCCCCTTGGGAAAATAGGCCAAAAGAAATAAATTTTTTTGGTCAATTTTCATGAAAAAAGGGGAAAAATACTTTGCATGACTTAAAAAGGGGGGGAAAAAGAAAAAAGAAAAAGAAAGGGCCAAAAAGGCCCTCTCTCTTTTTTGAAAAAAGGGACCCCTTATAAAAGGGGAGAAAGGGGGAAAATGATTCATTTGTACCCCTAAGGAAAAGGAAAAAGAGGAGAGGAGAAGGGAGAATGGCAGGATGATGGGACAAGATGCAGCTGGGTGAGCGAGTGCGGGTCTATCAAGGAGCAGTGGACAAGGGTGAGCTGGTGAGTGCCTGAGCCCTTCGTTGTCAATTTCAGTATTTGATTTTTATGGGCATTTTTTAGGGTTTTGGGTGTGTTTTAGGTTGTGTTTTGGGTTTGAAAATTTTTTTTGGGGGGGGAATGGGGGGCATTGTCGGGGACAGGCAAGGCGACGTCACCAATCGGCGGCTCCACCTGCCTTAGAGCTGAGCGACAACGCTTACGAGCGGTGCCACTCATTGAGGGACAGGCGGCTCCACCTGGCTTTGGTTGGGCGCAACCACCCGGCTTTGCCACCCCAAGGGCAAGCGTAGCCGCCCTTCTGCGGAAGGGCGGCTTCACCTGCCTATGGGCCTGTGGTGCCACCCATCAGCGGACGGGCGGCTCCACCCGCCCAAGGGCCGGCAGTGCCGCTCATGGGCTGACAGGCGGCTCTGCCCGCTCAAGGGTTGGCGGTGCCACCCATCGAAGGGGGGTACCCACTAAAGGGAAGGCCAACAATAGGCAAGGGGGTGTAGCCACCTATCTACAGATGGGGGGCTCAGCCCAGCTAGAGGTGAAGGGGATGAGAAGGGAAAAAGAAGATGGGGGGATGGGGGGGGCACTATGAGGGTAGGGAAAGGGTAAATGGAAGGATGACTGAGATTGACGAATGTGCATTGGGTAATTTTGATGCAAGAGCCAAATTATTAGATTCACTCGAAAGAGAGATGGCCAGACACGATGACGCTGCAAGAGGAGCTGACATAGGCAGAGTGGGGACAGGTGACTTTATGTGGCCTGCATTATGTGCATGAGTGGCCACACTTGATAGTGCATAATGTGCTGATGACAATATTGATCGAGAGATGACAGTTAGACATGTCAAGCTTCCATTTGCCAACCGGGGAGGCAACAGTGACGTTGCTAGATGTATGGTAGATATTGTGAATATCGATTCAGGGGAGATGGTAGAGTACTAGTTGGAGAGGGCAGAGCAGTTCATGGAGGAGAGCTTCAAAAGATGGGTAGACTAGTTACCGATTGACTGGTAGTGGATGTCATGGCAAGGAGGGATGGAGGCAAGATTGTCCCAACTAGCATTGTACTTAGCTGGATTGGTAGGAGGGAGGCTAATGCCGGACCACTTAGGTCATGGATTCTTGATTGGATGGGCGAGAGTAGTGAGCCAAATGCTGGAGGAGGATGGTACAAATTTTTGTTGGGGATATACCATTTTAGCACAGGTGTATTATGACCTTCATATGTGCACATATCGTACTCAGCAGATGATGTGACTTAGAGTGACATTGCTGCTAGTATGGGCATGGGAGCATATTGCAGTGGTACGACCACTACAAGGAGAGGGCCGCGGACAGTGCTATGAGCCATATGTGTGTTGGTACCGATCACCCTTGTCATACTAGGATGTGAGATCAATTGAGACCTAGCGGAGGATACTAGACGAGCTGATATAGTTTGAGTGGACATCGTATAGAGGGTGTGAGGCATGGGGTTATTGGGATGAGTAGGCAGGGAGAGAGGATGGTGCTCTAGATGCAGAGTACTTGGGATACGTGTAGATAGATTATTGGCTAATTAGGAGGATGATATTTCAGATAGTGAGATATATGCCATCTCGAGTATGTGGACAGTTTGGCATGAGGCAAGGTATAGTTCCAGATAGTTATCCACATCTGATCATCTCGAGGGAGATTGGGCCAGTATGGGGCATTAGAGTAGATCTTCAAAATGCCAGGATTAGCTGGAGAGGTATGCAACCAGTACCATGGACAGCAACCTAGGGACAGGTGGTAGATACAGGGGTGACAACTGAGTATGTAGCCTGGTGGGAGAGGCAGAGGCTAGCAAGGCTGACAGAGCCAAGAGCAGTAGAGGCTATAGAGTAGATAGAGTCAGAGACAGAGTCTGAGGAGGCTGATGAGGAGAAGGATAAGGAGGATGATGAGGAGGATGATGAGGAGAGACCAGTAGTAGTGCTAGGAGTCAGGTTTGGGGCATAGAGGCATGTGATAGAGTGTCAGAGTAGGATAGTGCAAAGACCAGTTACAGGTGGCCCTACACAGGTGGTGTAGAGGGAGAAAGAGGAGGTGGCTCAGGAGCCATTACCAGAGGATAAGGAGATTGAGCTAGGAGGATCAGGAGGAGATGAGAGACACGATGATCATGAGTAGGGAGATATTCGTCAGGCATAGATGACATGATTAGAGGCTTTGGTGGCAGTAGAGAAGGATAGAGCAGCCAAGGCAGAGGCTTGAATAGAGACTATGCGATGGGAGTTGGACATACTATAGGGTCGAGTGAGTACAAGACATATGACCAGGACAAGAGCTGACATAGGTACAGAGGGGATGGCGGGGGAGGCAGCCCGATTGGTGGGCCAGATGGAGGAGATGCAGAGACAGATAGACATTTGCACCCAGTGACTGATAGAGGACAGGGACATGTGGCAGAGATGGGAAAAGATATATTGAGGGGAGTGGGAGTTAGAGAGACAGGGAGCGATGATGACAGGCGTAGGGTAGTTAGTGACAGACATGATGGATGCACAACGAGAGGCATCAAGGATGGGGAGAGAGGTGGCCTATTATATGGCCCTCTATCATTAGGCAGTACCTATAGAGCAGAGACAAGCCCCTTACTTAGAGCGAGGGATATCATACAAGACTCGAGGGGTGTCATCAAGATCAGTAGCCAGATCACCGAGGGAGAGGATGACAAGCGGTGATAGTGGGAGATGAGCAGAGAGATCTACTCCATGAGGTGGATATGGGGATTTAGAATGATAGGGACATCTTCCAGTGGTTATGAGCTCCAGTTGATTATACAAGCTACATTTTTTGTGAATTTGTATATGAGATGCATATGCATAGCAGCACTGAGGTTCCTGATGTATCATTTTGATGTACCATGTTGTTATGATATATATATATATATATATATATATACAGATCTTTTGTGGTGCTATTTCATGAGTTTATTTGATGGATTATGAGATTATGCATAGTACTATATTATGATACTGACGTGTGTGATGCAGGATGTGTGTGATGATGTGAAATGTGTACTATATGATGTGCAAAGCTTATGAAATGAATTGATCTTTTATTATGCATATGTGATGGTTATGAATATGCAATGCATAGGTAATGACTAATGGTTAAATAGATATATTTGACATGCAATGTGTATTTAATGATTAATGATTAATGAGATAGATATGCAATGTGTATTTAATGATTAATGAATAATGAGATATATATGCAATGTGTATTATTCCAATGTGTATTTAATGATTAATGAATAATGAGATATATATGCAATGTATATTTAATGATTAATGAATAATGAGATATATTTGGCAATGTGTATTTAATGATTAATGAATAATGAGATATATATGCAATGTGTATTTAATGATTAATGAATAATGAGATATATTTAGCAATGTGTATTTAATGATTAATGAATGATGAGATATATATGCAATGTGTATTTAATGATTAATGAATAATGAGATATATTTGTCATGCAATGGTAGCTAAATGAACTAAACTATATGGGGCAGAATGCAATGGAATGAGCTAGTGTCACTTTATTATTATGATGTTTTTATTTGTGTATCTGATATAACCAATATGATCAATTGAACCACTAAAGAAGAGAGAAGGGAGGATGAATAAACAAGACCCTTGTCTCAAACAAAAATGCAGAAAAGAAACAAATTGAAATGCAACCTGACTACATGATTTAGTGGGATCACTTGTGTTCATGTTGGAGAGCACAACCTAGTTTGATATTTCAATAGGAGGTATGCATCATGTGTTATAAAAGCACAGATGACATTGTTCCATTGTGTGGACTAGACTCTCAGATAACTTTAGAAACAGAGATGTAGATTTTAAGACTATGATAGAACCTATGACATATACTTATTGGAGAGGTCTAGGCACACTTAGGTATTTTAAGGGACATAAGTATGCTAACCCATTGCCCCAATTAAGATATGCATAATCATAATCGGAAAACCAATAAAATGTTCCTAAAGTATCTACAAACAGATCATACCGCAATTGACACTTGCATCAGATTTCACCAGTCACAATATACCAAGATATGGAAGATCGAGGTAATCATGAGTAGGATCTACTGATACAAAAAGATAAAATCAACAAAGAAGGCCTCCTGACCAAGTGGTCATTCGGTCCACAGTTCTTAGCATGAACGAGATAGGATTGATGAGATTGATTTGAGCCAACTGAGGAAGGATGCATCCTGCAGGGCAAAGATTGATTGTTTGAAATGGATATTCGCTGGCAATAGATGTGGAAGGAATAATAACTCAGAGATTTGATTTCGATGTTGATTTTGATAAGCACTTTTTGTGATCACTGTGTCTGGGAAAAGCTCAGTGTGATGGGGTTGAGCTCAACTTGCTAGGAATTGCGGGTGGATCCTTATGGCTATGTAGGAAGCGATGACAGAAAACTAGGACTAAGATGAGGATGGATATGTACAGTGGACGAGGAGACAATGGATCCAAATCTACTATCATGGTGCCCGAGATAGGTTTTCACCATAATACTTGCCCAGAGTGCTTGTTTGCCAAGTTTTCATTGTTGGACAAATGCTTTTTTTTTGTAAGGTGCTTGTGTACCAGGTGTTTACCCAACAATGATTTTTTTCAGGAACATTATCTTCTTTTTAGGATTTTCTACTCTTCTGATGTTTAGGATTTCTTCAGGATCTCTTTCTTATTTTTAGGATTTTTTCTGATTTTTAGGATTTTTTCAAGATCTCTTTCTGATTGTTAGGATTTTTTTAGGATCTTTTCTAATTTTTAGGATTTTTTGCTAAATAACACTATACAGGAATTGAATGCTGAGCTATGCATAAGAGCTCTTCAAATGTAAGATATTTATAGGATCAGGGAGAAAATCTCCCTTAGGTGTTGCAATTTGATATGCCCCAGAACCAAATTTAGCAGTAATAACAAATGGGCCAAACCAATTGGGTTCAAACTTCCCTTTCTTTTCTTGGTTCTAGAGATTCTTCATCTTATGCTGCAGGACCAAATCACCTACATCAAACTCACGGGGTTTGATCTTCTTGTTAAAATGTAAGCGCAGATGATTTTGATACATGCAGAGGTTGTTAAGGGCATTGAGGTGTCTCTCATCGAGGAATTGCAACTCTTGCAAGTGAGCAACCCTATATTCTTCTTCGGACATCAAGTTTTTGAGAGAAATCCTGAGGGAAGGGAGCTCAATTTCAATGGGCAAGACAAACTCAGAACCATAGACAAGGGTGAATGGAGTGGTGCTAGTAGAAGTATGGATGGAGGTGCAGTAGGCCCAGAGGGTAGGATTGAGTTGCAGGTGCCAATCACGAATCCAGGATAAACTTGGAAATTTGCTTACCAGTTGTATAGGTGAGGGGAATGGCTTCGACCCATTTGGTAAAGTATTCAGTGACGGCTAAGATATATTTGTGACCACCTCCAGAGTTTGGAAATATCTAGCCCACAAGGTCAAAACCCCAGTAAGAGAAAGGCCAAGGTGTGATGGTGGGTTGGAGGGATTGAGCGGGAGCATGTATCAAATCACCATGCTACTGAAAAGGAACATATTTCTTCACATAATGATAGGTATCCTACTCCATTGTTAGCCAATAGTATCCAGTGCAGAGCAAGTTATTTGCTAAAGTGAGACCACTAGAATGGGCTCTACAGATTCCTTAATGCACCTCTTCCAAGGTTGTGTGTGCTTCCTCCAAATTCAAACATCGAAGAGTTCCCTCAAAGTGTTTATGAAAAAGAGTGTCTCCAAAGATTGTGTAACGAGAAGTGCGATGAATGAAGGTTTTTTGTTGGTTAGGTGCACGAGTGAGGGGAATGGTTTTATCATGAAGATAGGCGAGGATTTCCTGATACCAAGGTGATTTAGGACCAACAATTTCACACACCATCTTAGAATATGGTTGGTCATAGGCAGGGACCATAAGATTCTCGACAAGAAATTTACACCATGTGCTTGTTTCTGGCATAGATATTAGTGAAGCAATAGTAGCCATGGCATCTACTTCTTTATTGTTTGCTCTTGGGATTTGCTAGAAAATGATGCTTGTAAAATGTTGTTTGAGATCTTTGACCATGCGTCAGTAAGGAAGCAACTTATCATCCGTTGTGTGAAATTCATCATTGACTTGTGTATCATCTTAAAATGGAAGCACTTCCATGATAAGAGCATTTAGCCCTCTGAGTAAGTGGTTTGGGGTCATGTTAAGCACCTTGATTAGGTCATTGCATGTATTCGGCTTTCTCCTCACTTTCCACTTCTTCCTTGCACTTGATTTCTTCATTCTAGGTGAAATTAGGGTTAGGATCCCGAGGATTCTCCTTAATTTCCCTCTTCCATGGCTCTATTTTTTAGGTAGGATTTAGAAATAGGTCCTCCTAGCTTTGATCACAGTCATCATAGGATTTTATGTCTATCCTTGACATTTTGTCCCTGTCTGATATCATTTCTAGGTTTCTAGGCATCTCGGGACCTCCTGACCTGATTCTGATTGAATCTAGGCCCAGGGTCAAATTTGAGGTGGATCTTGACTAGGTCAGGATCGAGGTGCAACTTGACTAGGTCAGGTCCAACCTCTACTTTTCCCCCCTCATTCAAATTTCTAGAATCTTGAATTTTTGGGCGTCGGGCTTTCGGGATATTTATTTTCCCGCCTCCGAGTTAATCATTTTGGGTTTTGAGATGGTAAATCCTTTAATTGCATTTAATCTAGGTATATTTTCTAAAGGTTAGGACCTAATTGGGATTTAATTCTCCAAGGTGGCCCCTCTAGAGGATTTTCCCCTAGTTCACTATAAAAGGAGGCCTTCCTCTCTCATTTTCATCATCAAGTTTTGTGAGAACATCCACAATCAAGTTTTGGAAATCAAGTTTTCATGTGCAAGCTCTCAAGGTGATCAAGCAAGCATCCATTTAAGCATTCAAGTCCTCTTATCCATCCAAGTTCTCCATTGAAGATCAAGGATTTAAGCATTCAAGCCATTGAAGGGATTTGGTTCAAGCATTCAAGATTCATCATGCAAACCCTAGATCTAGCCATCATGATGGTGTGATCTTCCTTCAAGGTCCTTTGTTCATCTTCAAGATCCATTTCATTCTCTTATCAAGGTGGATTCTAAGCATACAATCATAGAGGTTTGATTAACATTTATTATTTTGTTCAAGCTTTCATATCAATATACTTGTTTACATTCAAAATACAATTACATATCTATTGAATTGCATAGCTTCATCGTTAGATCCTTTTCTACTACTTGCTAGCATTCCTATTTCAATTTCAATATTAAGGTTAATTCCAAACTAGGGTTTGACCAAGGCAAAACCCTCAAACAAACAACAAAAACCCCCATTTTCTTGCAGGTACAGGTGCGGAATTTTAGATCTAAGAGTGATTTTGGATACCCTTTTCAAAAAAAATTTGAGATCTGCGAATAGAATTCGAATCGAACTTCAAACAAAGAATGTAGTATTTGACCTTTTATGAGGGTAAAACCTGACTTGAGCTCATCTTGGAGAAATATTTTTGAGTTTTCTCTGTCTCGGCATTTCCAGTCCATAACAGATTTCAGAATTGCCCGAAAGTACACACAGACACCAGAATTTAACATTTTCCAGATCTGCCCTAATTTGAGGTTAGTATTTGTATTTCAATTATTCCATATTCCAAGCATTATTTTTCATTCATAGGGAAATATTGGATTTACTCTCTATTCTCTTCCATATTATCCATAAATTGATTCAATTGTGCATTAACCTCTTGGTTGATCAAATTGGATCTCTTCTTTGGGAATTTGGGTTTGAGAATAGATCTCTTATTTCCCCCTTTACATCTGAATAGAGTTGAATCCATTTTAACACTATTCATTTTGGTGAACCCGACACACTTACTCTCCTTTTCTTTTGTGGAATTAGATGCCCTATTGTGTTAGATTTTAGATCCTTTCTTGCATTTAGATTAGATCTAGTTTATGCTCTTGCATTCAAAAATCCAAAAAATTTTATATATTTAATAAAATCCAAAAATATTTCTTGCATTTCATTTTCTATGACGATTGTTAAGATGCTTTGGTGTGTAGTTATGTTCTTTATTACTCTTCTTTTAGCATCTCTTTATAGTACCTATGATGTTTATGAAAGTATCATTCACTTCATTATGTTGATGACCCTTCACTTTGCTCTTGTTTATGCTTTTGTGAAGTTGACCGACACTAGTCTTCCTACATTTAAAACTTTTGTTAGAGATTTATGTGGTAGCCTTATTCATCTTTTGGATTATGTGAAGAATTGGGCAGATGACACACCATCTCCTAATCTTCCTAATCCTAATCCTATCTGTGTACACCAAGATGTGGCACACTTCTGTGAGTCTTTGCATGCGAGGAAACCCAAGAATGAGCCCTCACAAGTCGACCCACAGCTCTCTATCCGAGTATGTGCAGGCATTGATATTACGAGGCCCTCAGATCGACCTAGTCAACCCATGCAAGTACACCCTGGAATGAGAGATTCGCAGATGAATAGCAAGAATGCTAATCTCTGTTGAATCTTGTTCTTGCAATGCAGAAAATAAAAACTAATCTAAATGATTGCAAAATGCAAGAAATAAACTAGTTTATTGAAATAAAATATATCTATATGCAAATCAAACTAAGATGCAATATTAAGCTATATGCTATTAAGCTAAAATGCTTATAAAATCAAACTAATGTGCAATCTCAAAATGATAAAACTCAAGAAAATCTGTAGCATAAGTATGATATGAAAATTGGTGGATCCTTAATTGAGAGCGAGAGGGCTCCTTTTATAGGCACAAGTGGAATTGAAGGCAAATCTAGAAGCAATGTGGGATAAATGGAAAAGAGGAAACAAATTTCATTTTTAGAAGGTTTGTAGGAAATGGAATTTTTATTTTATTTCTTTTATTAATCAATTTGTTTCTTTTTCCATCACAAGAGATCTTTGAGAAGATATTTTATTTATTTAATTTAAAAGAATAATATCTCTCTTAATTAAATAAAATAAAATTATATAATTTAAAGATAAATATTAATGAAATAAAATAAAACCATTTAATTAAAAATGAATTTTAATTAAATAACCTTATTTCATTTAAGGAATATTTATTTCAAATAAATAATATTATTTTATTTATTTTTCTTAATTAAATAAAATTAATGAAATATTCAAACCTTAGGAAGAATTGAGATATTTGAAATGGTTACGATTTGATCAAAGAATTTGATTTGAATATGGCAAAGCATTGATTTGGGAATTGATATTGGACAAATTGAATAGATGGGGCCCAAAGTCTAGGCGACCATTTTAGGGTGCATACATTTGCCCCTCTTTGACTAATGTGAGGTCGACTCGGGATCACATGCAGTCAAAGAATGGAATTGAAGTGTGAGATCGATTTGGGATCACAAAACAACCCAGACGTGTGTTCGACGGATGGGAACACATCAGGACATAGATAAACAGATTGAAAAAGACAAGGCCAACACCTGTGAATAGGTAATTGTCAAGTCTCAAATAAGAGATAAGAATCTCAAGCAAGGTTGCCCCAAGAGAAGCAATTGATAAATTTGATAAAGTCAAATCAAGGATTGAAGTTTGGTAGGTACTGCCCCCTCGTGATCGAAATCGAAATCAGATAAAGGAGAACAATAAATTGAGAAATTTGATCAAATCGAACTAAAGATAAGGTTCTTGATGCAAAATGAAAAATATAAGAATCACAGAACCAAGGTAGATCAGCAAGAAAATTATGCCCGTAGGTTGAATTAGAAGAAAAGAAGTGGGGTGAAGGCGAATGGAAGATAGAAGTTTGGAAGAAATGGAAAGAAATGGAGAGAAGAAAGAGAAAGTGCCTTGAGAAAGAGGATGCATCAAAATAAATCAACTGTTTAAGATACGGAATTTCGATTGAGATCATGAAAGAAGATAAGGAAATGAAGAATGTGATCATAGTTGACTGAAAGTCCACAAGAAAGGTGAAGGAAACCCTCTCAAACTCATAATGCAGCCTAAAAGTGCAAATTTAACATGAAGCCTAAATAATGCAAGCTACATGAAAATGCAAAGGTGTACTTGCAATAGGGTAACATAGGATTTGTATGTTCATCATTCATTAGAGAATGTAAGAGAACATATTTTCATCATAGGGCCATTATTACCGGACATCGGACGATCACACAATCATCACTAGTCACAAATACAACTATGAAGATATGAATGTGATTGATATCAGATTGGAATGTGGAAAGATTCTAACATGAGCATCAAAGACATAAAGATCAAGATGACTGCAATGTTAGCTTACCCAATTTAATGTAGCAAAACCATGCTCGCATCAAGGCATAAACATCTGGATGACCATGAGAATGGTTGTGCAAAAATAGTCAAGGATGATGCCTTAAATCTTCTAAGTGTGTCAAGGAGACAATAAGAGACACTGAAGAGGTTCAAGACAACACCCACAAGCAGAAAGCAAATAAAAACATGCCCCATGCCCCAAGTTCTCTAGCAATGCATCACGGAGAGACTTGTTAGACAAGGACACTCAACGAAATCAATATTAGTCAGCACACAAAGAAAAGATCATGTCGTATCTCAAGCATTAAGTGTTGCGTTTAAAAATTTTAAGTGTGTAAACTGATACTGAGTTCCGAGGATAAGGATCAAATGCTTGCCAGCAGGTAAGATCACATGACCAAACTGGATAAGACCAAACTGATAAGTGTTGAAAAACACTTGATGTCGGGGGTTATGTTGAAAAACACAATTGGGTTGTTGTTGAAAAACACAGTTTGCGAGGTGTCCTAAAGACAAGCATATCCAAGAGACCAAAGGTAACACAATGATGCCCCCTAGACAAAGACAAAGACCAATTCCAAACCAAGGCAACAAGGACAAGGTATAATGGAGAAAGGCTAAGTGTCGAGGATGCATGCTAAGAAATAGGGGTGCAAAGGCCTTAAGTAGCGCCCGTTTCCAGGTTTTCACCACTTGGAAGAATTTTTTTTAGGACTTTTTATAATTTTTTTTGGTATTTTTGCTACCAAGGCACCTGTTTCCAGGTTTTCACCAAGGCACTTTTTTTTAAAAAATTTTTTTAAAAATTTTTTTTTTGGTATTTTTGGAATATATAATTTTTTTTTTGAGATACATCAAAGCGCCTATTGCTAGGTTTTCACTAAGATGATAATTTTTTCATGACATTTTTTGATTTTTAGAAATTTTTCAGCATCATATACGAATTTTTTGGAATTTTTTTAGGATCAATAAGTATGTACAAAGGATGTCCCTAGATAGAATGGGCATCAAGGATAGAACTTCTTCAGGTGCAAAACATTGATAGGCTCAGGGAGCTGCTCCCCCTTTTCAGTAGATAGTAGATAAGCACCTGTACCAAAAGCTGCTATGATAATGTAGGGTCCAAGCCAATTAGGTTCAAATTTGCCCTTTTGTTCTCTATTTTGTTGGTTCTTAGGATTCTCTCGCAGGACAAGATCACCTACTTGGAATTCTCTAGGGTGAACCTTTTTGTTGAATGCCTTGGACATCCGCTTTTGGTAGACCCTCATATGGTCAAATGATGCTTTGCGCTTTTCATCCAGAAGTTCCAATTCTTGTAATCTCATGGCGTGATAGTCTTCATCTGTAACTAGACCTTTGAGAGAGACTCTAAGTGACAGAATCTCAACCTCTAAAGGTAACACTGCTTCAGCGCCGTATGTGAGGGCAAAAGGAGTAGCCCCAGTTGGAGTACGAATACTCGTTCTATAGGCCCACAAGGCCGGGTTTATCTGTAGGTGCCAATCTCTACCATTCTTATGAACTGTTCTATGTAAAATCTTGAGAATGGTTTTATTTGAAGCCTCTGCCTGACCATTTCCTTGCGGGAAGTAAATGGAGGACCAATGTTGCTTTATCTTAAATCTTTGGCAGAGTTGTGTAAGGTCCTTGTTTTTGAACTGATGTCCATTGTCAGTGATGATCTCAAATGGCACTCCATATCGACAGATGATATGGTTTAAAATGAATAAAGACACTATCTTGCCTGAGGCAATAGAAAGTGGAACAACCTCTACCCATTTTGTGAAGTAGTAAGTAGCAGTGATAATGAACTTATGTCCACCTGATGAGTTGGGATGAATCTACCCAACAAGGTCAAAGGCCCATCACTGAAATGGCTAGTGAGATATAGAAGGAATTAGCTCCCTACCTAGAGCATGTATCAGGTGTCCATGTTTCTGACATTTTTCACAAGACTTGGCAAAAGCTACTGCATCTATCTGCATCATAGGCCAATAGTACCCCACCCTAAGCAACCTTCGAGCCATGGAAAGACCATTAGAATGTCCCCCACATATGCCCTCATGGATGTCAACTAGCGCTTGATCAGATTCCTCCTTTTCTAAGCACCTAAGAAGTGTTCCATCTAGACCCCTCCTGTACAAATCACCAGAGATGAGGGAATGGCGAGAGGCATTACGGACAAGGTTTCTTCTTTCAGATCAGTTAAATGTGTTGGGGATGATGCCATCACAGAGATATGAGTAAATAGCACCATAGTGAGCGGATTCATGATTGACAAGGGTGCAAATGACATGGTTTTTGGGTGAGTCAAATATGGGATGACGTAGCTCTTCCACCAGGAATTCATATCTAGACTCATGTTCTTCTAACTAGAGAAGCGAAGCAAGGGTGGCCATAGCATCAGCTGCTTTGTTCTCAGCCCTAGGGATTTGCTGAAAAGTGACAAAAGTAAAATACCGTCTTAATGAATCAACCATTTTTTTGTAAGGTATCAACTTGTCATCTTTTGTTTGATATTGCTCATTAACTTGATTAATGATCAACTGAGAATCCCCATAGATATGTAGTTCTGTGATATTCCACTCTATATCCATTTTTAGTCCATTTGTTAAAGCCTCATACTCGGCTATGTTGTTTGTGCATGGGAAGAGTAACTTGTAAGATTTGGGAATAGTGTACCCATGTGGAGAGACAAACAACACACCAGCTCCAGAACCGTTTTGCATGAAGGAACCATCAAAGAATAGTTTCTAGGATCTCTCAGTCATGTACATAAGATGTTCATTTGGAAAATTGACTTGAATGGGCATATTATCTTGAATTGGGAAATTAGCCAGTTGATCTGCAGCCTGGCCTTTGATTGCCTTGCGCTCAATATATTCTATGTCAAATTCAGAAAGAATCATCATCCATTTAGCAAGTCTACCCGTGAGAGTAGCTTTACCGAGCAAGTATTTGAGAGGATCAATTTTTGCTATGAGGTGTAGGGTGTGTGCAAGCATATAGTGTCACAATTTTTGAGAAGAAAATACTACTGCAAGGCAAGCTTTTTCAATACTAGTATAATTGACCTCATAAGCAACAAGAGTGCGGCTAATATAATATATGGCCCTTTCTTTCCCTTGTTCATCTAATTGAGCCAACAATGCTCCCAGTGAAGATTCAGTAGCTGAGACATACAAAATAAGAGGTTTTCCTGGAATGGGAGGCATTAAAATGGGAGGACTTGCCAAGTATTCCTTAATTTGATCCATGCTCTTTTGGTAATCCTCATTCCAGACACATTGAACACCTTTATGCAAGTTTTTGTTAAAGGGCTGTGCTCTATCTGCCAATTGTGAAATAAACCTCCTTATGGATTGAAGGCATCCTTGAAGACTCCTCATTTGACTGATATTTTTAGGAGGTGGCATGTCTATAATGGCTTGGACCTTTTCGGGGTCCACTTCTATCCCTTTGGCTGAAATGATGAATCCCAATAATTTTCCAGAAGTAACACCAAATGCACACTTTTTGGGGTTTAATCTTAGTTGAAATTGTTCCATGCGATCTAGAATTACTTCTAAATCCACCAAATGTGTTCCTCTTTTCTTAGACTTAGTGAGGGTGTCATCCACATAATCTTCCATATTCTTATTCATCATGTCATGGAAGATGGTTGTCATAGCTCTTTGGTAAGTAGCTCCTGCATTTTTCAATCCAAAGGGTATGACATTCCAACAATAAGTACCCCATGCGCATGTGAATGCAGTCTTTTCTTGATCCCTAGGAGCAATCTTGATTTGATTATACCCAAAAAAACCATCCATCAAGGAATAGATCTCATAGCCCGCCGTCATGTCCACTATCATGTCTATGTTAGGAAGTGGAAAATCATCCTTTGGGCATGCTCTGTTAAGATCTCTAAAATCTGTGCAGATTCAGATGGATTTATCATGTTTAGAAATAGGTACAATGTTGGAAATCTAGTCAGCATAGTCTATGGCTCTAATGAATCCTGCACCAAGGAGCTTTTCTAATTCAGCTTTCACTAAAAGAGCTATATGAGGGTGCATTTTTCTCAACTTTTGTTTGACTGGTTTCACACCTGGAGCTATGGACAAATGATGCATAATGAGATTAGTGTCCAACCCTGGCATGTCAAAATATGTCCATGCAAAATTAATTTTCTTCTTTTGGAGGAACTCAGTGTAGGCTTTCTTTTCTTGAGGTGATAAAGATTTAGCCAAGTGTATAATTTTCGGAGCCGCTTCTGTACCCAAATTAACAGCTTCTACAAGTTCAACCAATACTGATGATCTATCCTGAAAATAGCTTGGGAGACTATCAATTACCTCATCTGTAGGTGCCTCAGAGAGGTTTTCACCTTTGGATACATCTTTTTTTGTTACTATTTTTGGTTCTGACACCGCCACTCAGTGGTTTTTGCCATCAAAACTCTTATTTTTTTTTTTCTTTTGATCTTGTGACTAAGGTACTTGATGTCAGGTTCTATCATATTGGTAGCTAGTTCACTGGTGGAAGAGACTATAGGTTCAATGGCATTTAGATAGCAGGTGATCTCATAGTCATTGTGAAATGTCAAGAGTTGAGGCTCTTGATAACGTTGAGACCAATCAATAAGGTTGGGGTCAATAAGGGGTAGGTTAATGACTGGTTCAATATTAAGGATATAGGTGGTGTCATCTCTGGTGACCGCAGAATTGGAGTCTGTCAAGTATCCCTCTAAGGTTTCTAATCAGAATTTACCCTATCGAGCGAAGAATCATCTACTAATGTGACACATGGGTTCCAATCTTCTAATCTGACACATGACTCATCAGCTACTTCAGGTTGAGAACTATAGGTATGGACAACATCCATATCCAAGTCAACTGTTGCATCTGAGAGTGAATCCCATTCAAACTCATGAGAGTCTATTTCTGAATTATTGTTGGGGCCTCGTGATGTAGAAGCCTCAAGATTTGGAAGAGTTTCCTCTCCTCTAGCAATTTTCTCAATCACAAAATTATTTGAATTATCACCATCTATTGCAGCTGGGATGGAGACACTATCCATAGTCAATCTCGCATTCATATAGTCACTATCTATCGCAGCTAGGATAGGAGGACTGTCAATTGTTAAATCTCTGGAATCTCCCCAAAGGAGATTTGTTGAAGGTACCCAATCATCTGTCATGTCTTGTTGATTTGTCAAATCTGGTACATATTCTATGTCATCTTCACTATCCTGCCTATCAGGAAAGGGGATAGTGCACTTGTTATTCTTCATAAAGCCTAGGCCAACCAGTTTCTTAGACTTATGTCCAAAAAGATCATGATTAAGTGGTTCGGCTCTAGCATCTAACCTGTGACTAAGAGGGCCATATCCTGGATAACCCATCTTCTTGACAAAAGTATATCCTCTCCCATAGGACTTAGGAGAGGGGGAGAAATTTTCATTGTGCTGGTACTTATCCTCTTTGTATATCCAATCTTGAATAGCTACTTCCTCTTTTTCATCTTGTATTGGTATTGAGGATTCCACAAACTTGTCAAATAGTGTCATTGCCGAAGAAGATGGTTTCATCTCCTATGAAGGTTTTCCATAGGACCTAGGGGAAATAGGCATCTTTGCAAAAGAGGGAAGTTGATACGCCCCCATGCCAAGGTCTTGTCTTGACAGTCTGCTAAAGTTGCTTGATAATCCTCTGCTTCTCGATTAAGAGGGACATGAACATTGGCTGAGATTGAATTGACTGATAAAGTGCTATCCCCTGGTATGCAAATTTCTACTCCATTGTAGGGGAACTTAACACATTGGTGGTAGGTAGATGGCACTGCCTGCATGTCATGAATCCATGGTCTACCCAATAAGATGTTGTATGCAAGGGGTCTAGTATCAACAATTTGAAACAAGATATCTTTTTCAACTGGGCCAATTCTGACAGGAAGGACAGCCAACCCCTTAGAACTTCATTATGCCTCATCATAGGCCTTTATAGTGATCTTCTTTTTAGTGTCGATCACTTCCTCTAAATAGCCCAAAGTTTTTAACAAACTTAAAGTACAAATATTTAGCCCAGCACCCCCATCTATCAACACGTGCCTAACATGGGTTTTATGAATCATTACTTCAATGTGAAGGGCAAGATTGTGTGGATGGCTTAGGGATTTGTCATCATCTTCTAAGAAAGAGAGGTAATGTGGGCTAGTAATGTGATTCACCATGCCTTGAAATTGGTCTATATCTATGTTGTTGGGAACATTTGCTATGCGCAAAACATCCTCAAGGATCTGTTTATGTCTAGGGGACAACTCTAGGAGCTCCAAGATTGAGATCTGAGCTAGAGTTTTCTGTAACTGATCTACAAGATTGTAGTTTGGTTTAGGTGTAGTGGCAGACTTGGTGACATTCTTGGATGCCACTTGCTTGGATTTATTGGATGGACCTAAACTAGGACCTCTAAGAATAATAGGGCCTTGACTCCTGGTGACAGCATTAAGGGCTTGAGAAGATAACCTAGAATGAGGACCTCTCAGCACCACAACAGGTTCTTTGTCAAAGACAGGGGGAGAGTCATAACCATGCGGGTCCTTACTCCTCATCATATTAACACTTGGCTCCACAACTTCAAGCATGTTTACCACATTTTCTGCCACTGTGTTAGTGTAGTTGATTGCAGCCTTGCCATCTTTTGGTTTAGAGGTTTCCCCCTTGTCATACTTAGGCAACGGCTCTTTAAATGCTTTGTGATCAGCATTGGTGTTCAGTCCATCCACCTTAAGCTTTCCATTCTCAATGAGATCTTGGATAATGTGCTTGAGTTTCCAACAATTCTCAATGGTATGCCCAATGCCATTATGAAACGTGCAGAAAGCTTTCTCATCCCACCAATGTGGCTTAATGTCTGGGATGTAATGTTTTGCAGGATCCTAAGGATGTGCCAAGTTGTTAGCAATGAGAGTTTTGAGAACATCCTCATATGAGTCACCCAATTTGGTAAATTTCCGCTTCTCCTTTTTGGGCCTCTCTTGATATCTTGGTGTACTTTCTTACTGATGAGGTGCATTGAGCTTCATAGCTTGAATTGCACTGGACAAGTGAAGGACACCTTGATCTTTAGGTTGGGGAGAGTCTACAACTCCATCATTGACAACTTGTTTGTTCTTGTTCCAATTGTTGTTCTTCCCTTTATCCTTGTTGTTGTGTTGACCATTGTTGCCATTGTTGCTATGTTTGGTCAAAATGCCTTGTTCTTTTAGAACATCCTCAATGCGGCATGCAGTTTCAATCATGGTATCGAAGGAATTGAAGACTATCTTTTTGATCTCATATCTCATTTCAAGCACCAAGTTACTGACAAGGATGTCAATCTTTTCATCCTCATGGATCGTCCTAGGATACTGAGAGCACTGTCTTCTCCACCGCTGTAAGAAGGTAACAAAGGGTTCCCCTTGATTTTGTTTCAAGTTGCATAGGTCCAACATAGTAACAAATCTTGACAGATTATATGCAAAGTGTTGAACGAATCTATGAACAAGTTCTCTAAAATTTTTGACAGGGGGAGTGATATTGGTAAACCATTCCATTGCTTGTCCTTTAAGACTTCTAGGGAACAACCTCATCAAATAGGAGTCATCCTGATGGAATTCAAAGCTCATAGTATAGAACTGGCGCACATGGTCATGTGGATCACCACTGCCATCATATTTATCGTATTGAGGGAACTCCACCCTCCTTGGAAAATCCTTCATACTCACACTCTTGTTGAATGGATTAGGACAAATCGAGTCTAGTGAGAATGAGCTCTGAGGTTGCATCATTTTCTCCATCATTTTCTTCATTTGGTAGATTTCTTCCTCTTGAGAGGGATTTTGCTTTTGGATTTTGTTGTCCACATCAAAATTATAAGGGACTCTGGCACCCTTGTTGATTAGACTTTCCAAGAACTTATCTTTGTTTTGTTCCAAATACCTATCTACATACTGTTGGAAGATAGGCTCTTGTTGCATTCACATAAAGTCTTGAGTATCAAGGTCATAATGTGAGCTACCACCTCCGTGTTGAGAACCATGATGTGCATGTTGGGAGTGTGGTCTTGAGTTTCTAGGAGGGGTTTGCCTCCTATAGTGAGCATACTGAGAGGCCCTTCTTCCTCTAGGAGTAGGAGATCTAGAAGGAGTTCTTGACCACCTTCTACTTCATGGTGTTCTGGAA
Organism: Chamaecyparis obtusa; assembly: GCA_027943335.1. Lineage (NCBI taxonomy): Eukaryota > Viridiplantae > Streptophyta > Pinopsida > Cupressales > Cupressaceae > Chamaecyparis > Chamaecyparis obtusa. Next base: position 578,978 of record BSBK01005788.1, read on the forward strand.
GGGGTGGAGGGAGGAGAATTATTTCCATTGTTAGCACCCCTGTTGTTGAATTGAGTGTTTAATTGTTGGGCTAACAGCCTATCTTGCTCCTCTTGGAATGTTTTTCTCTCTATGTCCAACAAGGTTCGTTGTTCCTCTTCAAGAAGCCTAAGTTTTTCTTCTTTTGCAGTTTGTTCATTTTGTGCAACTTGTTTTTCCTTCTCAATTCTTTTTAGCCTCTCACTTGTATGCCTTGAGGCTGTTTGAAGTGGAGAGTTTAGTCTTGAATGTTTGTACAAATCATTGTTATACGTTGCATTGACATGAACATCACCAGGTTCATTGTCTTGGTCTTTGTGTTGTGACCATTGGTCTGGGTGAGCTCATCTCTCATGCTTGTCAGCTCATTGATGTGCATCTAGGTACCTAGTGCTGATGGGGGGTGAACTGGGTTGAGCATCATGAGAGGAATTACCAAACATAATCTTGTCTCTGTGTCTTTCATAGATATCATCAAGGGTTTGATCCATAGCTTCCCTCTCCCGCTGAGTCATGGTATAACTCATATCCATACCTGAGTGTGAAGGTGCTGAGGGGGTACTCAAATCACTAAAATGGCTCTTTGGGTCAAACCAGGTGTCAGACTTACTCCTAGGTGACTGGTCAAATATTGGTTCCTTTTCCTTTCTCTTTTGATGAGTCTGAACTGGGGGTAGTTGGTTGAAGACTATCTGAGGTCACTTTCCTTGGCTCACTTGATATCTTATTGTTACTGACATGAAAGGGAGAGTTCAAGCAAATAGACAAATCTAGGAAATGTCAATACTAGACTAGGATAGTAAAAGTTCTCTTGTCCGAGAGAAATAGTGAAGTAGAACTATTGCAAGTAGTTGCAAACCAATACTGCCACAAAGGTGCTCAATTCTTGGGTGAATACCCTAGCACATATGGATCAAGAGGATGACTTACACAAAGTACTGAATTTGAATGTATGAAAATGGGTGGACAAAGAGATTACTAGCACTCTCCAAGTGTGTTATCAAAGAGTCTAAAAATTTATCTATTTGACAGGAACAATTCCTAATTTGTCAATATGAAGCAAAATTTCTTATGGGATCAAGGATCACTAACTCAAAAGGTCAAGGACACAAGAACCCTAAATACAGAACAGGTCTCTAGAACTGGGACAAGTCATTGAATCGAAGGACTCAGTATTTCAGTTTGTTGTTGATGTTCAAAGATCAAGAAAGTATATCAACGGATTTGTATCAAGCACATAAGACAGCAATCAGGGAGTTCAAGCAAGCAAGTGTCTTCAAACAATGAGCAAGGGGCAAAGCAACCTTGCACATGAACAAGAAGAGTGACTTAGTATGCTACTCCTTAAAGATGCTACTTGTGTATGTTCTTGAGAATGTTTTAGCAGGCACTCAGAACACAACAACATCCTAGCAAGCTGTCTAGAAGGATATACATGGCTTTTCTAAAGGGCATCCTCGATATACGCAAGGTATGTGAGGCCCAAATCCGTAGATGAGAAGAATCAAAAATCACACAGCCGGGGGGAGACCCGTAACCCAAATCTCCTCCTTCACTTCTCAAAGGTATAAAGTTCTTTTAGGCTTAGCCAAGAGTGAAATCTAACTCATTCCCAAGAGAGGTGTCTTTGGATTCACCTCCTGATATTTATACTCCGTCGGAACATGGGAGTTAAGGTCGTCCCTTGAGGTGATGAAATCCCCAAGCAGGCCTTCTAAAAAAGAAAAAGTAAGTAATTCTCTATCAAAAAGTATTGGAAAGCACTAAAGGTGGAACACTTAACGCTTAGAGCAAATATGAGGTGAGTCCACAAGGTGGAACACTTAACACCTCACACAAGCTACAAATGAGTCCACAACCTAGAAAACAAGTGAGTTCCAGAAAGCACAGAAGGCTTGCCTAGTGGAACAATTAACACTTATTTCCTATAGACCCCTCCCCTTTAATGGGGCGCTGAGATTGCAACCACAGGGTGGAAATGAGGGGCCGGCGGATTAGCGAGTCCAATAACCCAAAATAGCAATCTAGATCAATCACAAGTAATCTAAGACTACTAATCAATAAGACTGTTTTGATATTTGAAACCAAGAATTACTTAATGTTTAAAAGACACTCATGCACTTAAACACAAACTTCTATGAAAGCATATCTATGTTTGTTTAATTCCCCTTAAGAGCCTAGAAGAAAAGTGTTCTAAGAAAGCGTGTAACACTCAAGCCAGACACAAGAGCTTAATTTTATGCCCAAAACCAAATGTTATAGAGATTTTAAGAACGTACCTTATGTCCAAAGATCTGCACTCCAAAAATTAAGCACCTGCAAATGCCCACAAGAAAAAGAAAAAATTAGCTCCTCGCCACAACAAACAAAAAGAAAAATTAAAAATCTAATTTAATTAAAAATAAAAATCTAAAACTAACAAAATTACAAAAATCTAAAAATTAATAAACAAATTTTAAAAAAACTAATCTAACTAACTAACAAAAGTTAATCTATAAATTAAATTAATCTAATAGTAAACTAAAATTTTTTAAAAAAACTAATCTAAATGAAAAAAAATTAAAAAAATCTAATTTTAAATTAACAAAATTTTAAAAAATCTAATCTAAATTAAAAAAATCTACTCTAAATTAACAAACTTAAAAAAAAAAATCTAATTTCAATTAACAAAACTAAAAAAAAATCTAATTTAAATTCTAAAAACTAAAAATCTAAAAAATCTAAATTAATTAGAAAAAGGAAATATATTAAAAAATCTAACCAAAGTTAAAAAAAAATCTAATCTAAATTAAAAAGTCTAATCTAAATTAACAAAGTTTAAAAAAATCTAATTTAAAATTTTAAAAAAACTAAAAATCTAAATAAAAATCTAAAAACTAAAAACTAAAAACTAACGTAAAAATTAAACTTTAAACTAAACCACTGCCTTGCAAAAAAGTTCTTTGCACTTCTAACAAATTGCAATGAGTTATTTGGATTTTCGTGCAAAGGAATTAGTGATGATTCCAGAGCTTTGACATGGGTGACTGCAATAGACTCATCAGGTTGTCCTGCATTGGAAAAAGAGGCAGTGGACCAGATGATTGAATTGAAGAGTTTGCTGGTGAAGACCGATATATGGGCTCTGCAACGCTTGGCCGAATGGATCAAGACCAATAAATCAAAACAAAGCTTGCATGATCACAAATGAAGCACATAACATCACACATCTTTGCATAAACCAAGGGCATATTAAATGATTATTAATGCATATAATTGTCGTTGCTTCCAACACTGGCCCAAGAATTATAGAGTGTTGACGGCAAGTTATGCTTTTCAACGCCTCAAAACTGCCTACTTTTCTTTGAAACCCAGCAATGTGAATTCCACTCCCTATTCATTAATTAGCTAATTTACTCATAGTAAATAGATATCCACAATCCATTAAAATTGTTGGCTTATAATGTGAGGGCCTTTACAAGAGCCAACCATATTTTGATGGTTGCTGATTGGAAAAGCACAGAGAATACGTGTGCTTCTCACTATTTTGACGGTTGCTGATTGGAAAAGCACAGAGAACCGAATACACGAATACCCAAAGCTCAAGTACAAATGGCCTGTTGCGAGAACAGGCGTGGTCACTCGACCTGTGGGTAAATATTGGGACTCGACCTATTATATATTTTACTCAACTGATGAAAAAACCAAATTCTACGACCATTCAAGTAAGTCAATGTGTGTCTGAGACAGAGTGTCTACGACTATGCTCCAAGAGCCTATGTAATGCAAAAAAATAGAACTAGAAAAACCTTGGAATCAAAACACGTATAATGTGTTCGTAGAAGATCATCTTTTCAAACATAGACTAATCTATACACACTTCGGTGTTCCAATTGTTTCAAGATGAATCCCTGTTGATCTACAGAGACTGGCTGGCCAGAGGAATGAAGTATAATTTCTTTCTCACCCAACATAGCCTTCACATTAAGAGGCCAAACCGAGGCATCAAATGGAATGCCAATGATAAACACACTTAATGTAGGAACACTCTGATGCCGCTGCTTTTCGTATGCGTGCTTGTGATAGATACACAATGTGTGATGCAAGAATTTATTTCACAGAAAGTATATTAGGAGAAGCTCTGAAAGATGCCATTGAAAGAGGTCTGGTATCCCAGGAGGAAATATAATAAATTTGATCAAATCTCACGCTATATTAAAAAAAATGCAATCCAGAATAGTTTCAATCTGAATTTCAATAGCAATAGCAATACCAACAAAATCAAGATTCGTATGAATGCCAACAAAACCAACAACAGTTATGATAGAAAAATCTCTTCAAAGATTTGTGAAAATCAGACAAATGCTATATTGAAACAATCCTGAGTACAATATTGCCCATTGTTTACAGAACTTAGCAATTCAACAAGATCATATAAGAATAATCTATCTGTTGCTTTTGAACAAATTTTCATTAGTTCCTTTGCTAAATAAAGAAGGTGCTTCAAACTACAATGCAGAAATATATGAAAGCTACAACGTTTATGATAATGTGTGCATTTATGTAATTCATGGTGGGCGCCAAAATGTGTACACCAAGATGTGGTACACTTCTATGAGTCTTTGCATGCGAGGAAACCCAAGAATGAGCCCTCACAAGTTGACCCACAGCTCTCTATCCGAGTATGTGCAGGGATTGATATTATGAGGCCCTCAGATCGACCTAGTCAACCCATGCAAGTACACCCCGGAATGAGAGATTCGCAGATGAATAGCAAGAATGCTAATCTCTATTGAATCTTGTTCTTGCAATGCAAAAAATAAAAACTAATCTAAATGATTGCAAAATGCAAGAAATAAACTAGTTTATTCAAATAAAATATATCTATATGCAAATCAAACTAAGATGCAATATTAAGCTATATGCTATTAAGCTAAAATGCTTATAAAATCAAACTAATGTGCAATCTCAAAATGATAAAACTCAAGAAAATCTGTAGCATAAGTATGATATGAAAATTGGTGGATCCTTAATTGAGAGCGAGAGGGCTCCTTTTATAGGCACAAGTGGAATTGAAGGCAAATCTAGAAGCAATGTGGGATAAATGGAAAAGAGGAAACGAATTTCATTTTTAGAAGGTCTGTAGGAAATGGAATTTTTATTTTATTTCTTTTATTAATCAATTTGTTTCTTTTTCCATCACAAGAGATCTTTGAGAAGATATTTTATTTATTTAATTTAAAAGAATAATATCTCTCTTAATTAAATAAAATAAAATTATATAATTTAAAGATAAATATTAATGAAATAAAATAAAACCATTTAATTAAAAATGAATTTTAATTAAATAACCTTATTTCATTTAAGGAATATTTATTTCAAATAAATAATATTATTTTATTTATTTTTCTTAATTAAATAAAATTAATAAAATATTCAAACCTTAGGAAGAATTGAGATATTTGAAATGGTTATGATTTGATCAAAGAATTTGATTTGAATATGGCAAAGCATTGATTCGGGAATTGATATTGGACAAATTGAATAAATGGGGCCCAAAGTCTAGGCGACCATTTTAGGGTGCATACAATATCAATCCTAATCTTAATCCTATCAATCCTAAGCTTAATCCTATTAATCCTAATCTTCCTATTCTGATACCTAATTCTCCATCTGTTCATCCTCGCTCTTCCCATACTTATGATGGGATTCAAGCTATCGTTTAGGATGTGGATGTGCAAGATTTCTTTGATTTACCTTCTCCTCCGATTCATGATGATATTAAAGGAAAGGGTAAAGAAACTTCTTCAAAACCTATTATCCCACCTTATGCAACCTTTAATCATGAGCATGATAAACAATCACCTCTTGTAGAAGCTTTACATAATATGTATACTACTGGATATAATATGGTGACTAAACAATGTTATAAAGGTTTAGGGCTAGGTGTTAATGAGCATGGTATTAGATTTCCAGTTCATATACCCCCTAAACCGAATATGTATGGTGTTGGGTGTTCAAAATCTCAAGTTAAGGTAGGTGATGCTAAACATCGTCCTCCTCTCCCCACGCCTACCCTAGATAACCCTAATACTCGACAAGAAATTGCTAAGAAGGTATATGTTGAGCTAATGAATTCCAAGAAAGAAATCTTTAGACCTATGCCGATAGATGCTCCATACAAATATAAATGTCCTTTTCATTATAGTAATAAACACTTACTTGTTGATTGTAAACATTTCAAGTCACATGTTAGAGAAAGAGCTACTTTAGGAATTATATCTCATTCTCATGCAGTTTTACAATTTCTTCATAATTTTGATATAGGGGATTCCTCTCCTTTAGATATAATGTAGATGATCTTTTCCTTTTGTCTCATGACTGGGGGGCAAGAGGTGTATCTTCATCCAGTCTCCTAGGATCCATTAGGTCTTTTTATTGGGGCTTAATTGGTATTCTTTCTCTCCTATTTTTCTATGGTTTTGCATTATGTTTTTAATCATCCATAAAATCTTTCAAGATATCTTTTATAAGACATTTGTTTTACAAAGGTATCCCTTGTCTCTGGGGGGCAAGGTACCTCTTTCTTTATCTTTGTCTAGGGAGTAGCTTTCCTTAGCTTAATAGTATTTGTTTATATTGCAATATTATTTCATCATATTGACAGATGTGTTGACTACAGATAACCTTCTTACATGAGAAGTTGTTGTCCTAGGTCATCACTTCTTCTCTATGTTGCAAATTATGTTCTTTATAAACTCTCACCCTTGCTTTGGTGTCAGAGTTGTTTCCCTCAATCCAAAGATTCCTCTCCTTCTTCTTTGGAGGAGGCTCGATGATTGAATCTTTGGTCCCTCCTTTTTTTTTGAAAGTTGATATTTTATCTAAAGCACTCCTCTTTGGTGGGGGTCTTGTTGATAAGATCTCTTTCTTTGAGGATCCTTTTCCATGAGTGACATATCCTTTTCATGATTATCTATACTCTTGGATGTAGGGCTCAATATCCCTCGCTAAGGATATGGTGTACATTGTTGCAAACATGATATCTCCTTGCATTGTGAAGTAGGTATCCTCTTCCATCTTTGTTCCTATACTTGGCGGGCAAGGATGCCATCTCCTTCTTTTCTATTTTTCTGGGATTCACCTCTTTCCTTGGGTAAGTAGTATCTATCTATTATGTGGCATTCAATCATACATGAAAATCTTGGTTTGCATTAAGGATTTATGTCCTTGATCATAACCTATTTTATTGTTTGACATTGGGTTCCCATGGTTGATATATCTCTCACCTTGGAAACTGAACAGTGTGTTATACCTCATAAGGGTTACTTTCTTTTAACTTCTTGCATGATATCTCTTTAAATTTGTCCCTTCCATGGCCTCATAGGAGCTATGACCTTCTTGGCTTGGACTGGGTGTTGATTGAGGATATTGTCTTGATGCTGAACAAGGATTTATCCTTGTTCTTTTCTTTCCTTAACATGTCAAAATAGTATGTTTTTTCCATATTAAGGAGGGGGCATATATAGGGCCTCCCTTGTACTATAGTTTTTATTTTTACGTGCTAAATCTTGGAAGGTAACACACATAAGTTGCTAAATCTTGAAAAGACATGCATTTATATGCTAAATCTTCCAAAGGTAATGCACATAAGTTGCTAAATCCTGAGGAGACACGCATTTTTCAAATTTTTCAATATGCTAAATCCTTTGAAGGTAACGCACATAAGTTGCTAAATCCTGAAGGGACACACATTTCCAGTTTTAAATATGCTAAATCTTGGAAGGTAACACACATAAGTTGCTAAATCCTGAAAAGACACTCACCTATATGCTAAATCCTCTTAAGGTAATGCACATAAGTTGCTAAATCCTGAAGGGAAACACATTTCCAATTTTAAATATGCTAAATCTTGGAAGGTAATGCACATAAGTTGCTAAATCCTAAAAAGACACACACCTATATGCTAAATCTTCCAAAGGTAACTCACATAAGTTGCTAAATCCTAAGGAGACACGCATTTTATATTCATAGTGATACGAGAAGGTGGATCTATGGATATTTCCAAAGCTGTCAGAAGACGCATTACAATTGCAAGCACAATTTATGGGTGAACCTTTTGGGCTCTCCCTCCAGGGTGATTCACGGTAAGGTGGACATCTTAATGGGCGAGGTAATCACTTTCTCTTTTCTCTCTTTTTTCTTTCATGCTAATAGGATGGGATCATGAAGCTATGTTATTTATAGTGTTGTTCTTGTCTTTCTTATTTAAACATTTATGCTTTTATGATAGCTTTCCAAATATGATATTAGTATGAGAAATATTCCTTAACGAGGTTTCTTATGCTAATTGATATGGGTTGTTTAGTACTAACCTTTGTTCTTTTGACACCCTCATGTATATATGTTGAGTTAGAATCCTTAGTCTGGGGGCTTGTGTCCTTAACTAAGTTTTATTTTATCTCGTTGTGAATCCAGTAGGATCTTCTCTTTCTTCTCCTTTACCAAGAGTTTGCATCGAGTCCATACTCCTGCTAAAGTGGGGGCTTAATGTATTATCTTAAAATTCAAGCACTTCCATGATAAGAAAATTTAGCCTTCCGAGTAAGTGGTTTGGGGTCATGTTAAGCACCTTGATCGGGTCTTTGCATGTATTAGACTTTCTCCCTGCTTTCCACTTCTTCCTTGCACTTGATTTCTTCATTCTAGGTGAAATTAGGGTTAGGATCTCAAGGATTCTCCTTAATTTCCTTCTTCCATGGCTCTATTTTCTAGGTAGGATTCATAAATAGGTCCTCCTAGCTTTCATCATAGTCATCATAGGATTTTATGTCTATCCTTGAAATTTTGTCCATTCCTGATATCATTTCTAGGTTTTTGGGCATCCCCAGGACCTCCTGACCTGATTTTGACTGAATCTAGGCCCAAGGTCAAATTCGAGGTTGATCTTGACTAGGTTAGGATTGAGCTCGAACTTGACTAGGTCATGATCAAGGTGGAACTTGACTAGGTAAGGTCCAACCTCGATTTTGCCCCCCTCATTTAAATTTCTAGAATCCTGGATTTCTGGGCATCGGGCTTTCGGGATATTTATTTTCCCGCCTCTGGGTTAATCATTTTAGGTTTTAGGATGGTCAATCCTTTAATTGCATTTAATCTAGGTATATTTTCTAAATTTTAGGACCTAATTGGGATTAATTCTCCAAGGTGGCCCCTCTAGAGGATTGTGCCCTAGTTCACTATAAAAGGAGGCCTTCCTCTCTCATTTTCATCATCAAGTTTTGTGAGAACATCCACAATCAAGTTTTCATGTGCAAGCTCTCAAGGTGATCAAGCAAGCATCCATTTAAGCATTCAAGTCCTCTTCTCCATCCATGTTCTCCATTGAAGATCAAGGATTTAAGTAGTCAAGCCATTGAAGGGATTTGGCTCAAGCATTCAAGATTCATAATGCAAACCCTAGATTTAGCCATCATGATGGTGTGATCTTCCTTCAAGGTCCTTTGTTCATCTTCAAGATCCATTTCATTCTCTTATCAAGGTGGATTCTAAGCATACAATCATGGAGGTTTGATTTACATTTATTGTTTTGTTCAAGCTTTCATATCAATATACTTGTTTACATTCAAAATACAATTACATATCTATTGAATTGCATAGCTTCATTGTTAGATCCTTTTCTACTACTTGCTAGCATTCCTATTTCAATTTCAATATTAACGTTAATTCCAAACCGGGGTTTGATCAAGGAAAACCCCTCAAACAAACAACAAAAATTCCCATTTTCTTGTAGGTACAGGTGTGAAATTTTGGATCTAAGAGCAAATTTGGATACCCTTTTCGACAATCTTCCGAGATCTGCGAACAGAATTCAAATTTGACTTCAAACAAAGAATGTAGTATTTGACCTTTTATGAGGGTCAAACCCGATCTGAGCTCATTTTGGAGAAAGATTTCTTGGTTTTCTTTGTCTTCGCATTTCCAGTCTAGAACAGGTTTCAAAATTGCCTAAAAGTACACACAAACACCAGAATTTAACATTTTCCAGATCTGCCCTAATTTGAGGTTAGTATTTGTATTTCAATTATTCCATATTCCAAGCATTATTTTTCATTCATAGGGAAATATTGGATTTACTCTCTGTCTCTCTTCCATATTCTCCATAAATTGATTTGATTGTGTATTAACCTCTTGGTTGATCAAATTGGATCTCTTCTTTGGGAATTTGGGTTTGAGAATAGATCTCATATTTCCCCCTTTACATCTGAATAGAGTTGAATCCATTTTAACACTATTCATTTTGGTGAACCCGACACACTTACTCTCCTTTTCTTTTGTGGAATTAGATGCCCTATTGTGTTAGATTTTAGATCCTTTCTTGCATTTAGATTAGATTTGGTTTATGCTCCTGCATTCAAAAATCCAAAAAAAATTATATATTCAATAAAATCCAAAAACATTTGTTGCATTTCATTTTCTATGGCTATTGTTAAGATTCTTTGGTGTGTAGTTATGTTCTTTATTACTCTTCTTTTATCATCTCTTTATAATACCTATGATGTTTATGAAAGTATCATTCACTTCATTATGTTGATGACCCTTCACTTTGCTCTTGCTTATGCTTTTGTGAAGTTGACCGACACTAGTGTGCCTACATTTAAAACTTTTGTTAGAGATTTATGTGGTAGCCTTATTCATCTTTTGGATTATGTGAAGAATTGGGTAGATGACACACCATCTCCTAATCTTCCTAATCCTAATCCTATCAATCCTAATCTTAATCCTATCAATCCTAATCTTAATCCTATTAATCCTAATCTTCCTATTATGATACCTAATTCTCCATCTGTTCATCCTCGCTCTTCCCATACTTATGATGGGATTCAAGCTATCGTTCAGGATGCAAATGTGCAAGATTTCTTTGATTTACCTTCTCCTCTGATTAATGATGATATTAAAGGAAAGGGTAAAGAAACTTATTCAAAACCTATTATCCCACCTTATGCAATCTTTACTCATGAGCATGATAAACAATCACCTCCTGTAGAAGCTTTACATAATATGTATACTATTGGATATAATATGGTGACCAAACAAGGTTATAAAGGTTTAGGGCTAGGTGTTAATGAGCATGGTATTAGATTTCTAGTTCATATACCCCCTAAACTAAATTTGTATGGTATTGGGTGTTCAAAATCTCAAGTTAAGGTAGGTGATGCTAAACATCGTCCTCCTCTCCCAATGCCTATCCTAGATAACCCTAATACTCGACAAGAAATTGCTAAGAAGGTATATGTTGAGCTAATGAATTCTAAGAAAGAAATCTTTAGACCTATGCCGATAGATGCTCTATACAAATATAAATGTCCTTTTCATTATATTAATAAACACTTACTTGCTGATTGTAAACATTTCAAGTCATATGTTAGAGATAGAGTCGCTTTAGGAATTATATGTCATTCTCGTGCAGTTTTACAATTTCTTCATAATTTTGATATAGGGTATTCCCCTCCTTTAGATATAATGTAGATGTTCTTTTCCTCTTGTCTCATGATTGGGAGGCAAGAGGTGTATCTTCATCCAGTCTCCTAGGATCCATTAGGTCTTTTTATTGGGGCTTAATTGGTATTCTTTCTCTCCTATTTTTCTATGGTTTTGCATTATGTTTTTAATCATCCATAAAATCTTTCAAGATATCCTTCCTAAGACTTTTTTTTTGCAAAGGTATCCCTTGTCTCTAGGGGGAAAGGTACCTCTTTCTTTATCTTTGTCTAGGGAGTAGCTTTCCTTAGCTTAGTAGTATTTGTTTATATTGTAATATTATTTCATCATATTGACATATGTGTTGACTACAGATAACCTTCTTACATGAGAAGTTGTTGTCCTAGGTCGCCACTTCTTCTCTATGTTGCAAATTATGTTCTTTATAAACTCTCACCTTTGCTTTGGTGTTAGAGTTGTTTCCATCAATCCAAAGATTCCTATCCTTCTTTGCAGGATGCTTGATGATTGAATCTTTGTTCCCTCCTTTTTTTTGAAAGTTGATATTTTATCTAAAGCACTCCTCTTTGGTGCGGGTCTTATTGATAAGATCTCTTTCTTTGAGGATCCTTTTCCATGAGTGACTTATCCTTTTCATGATTATCTATACTCTTGGATGTAGGCGTCAATATCCCTCCTTAAGGATATGGTGTACATTGTTGCAAATAGGATATCTCCTTGCATTGTGAAGTAGGTATCCTCTTCCATCTTGGTTCCTATACTTGGGGGGCAAGGATGCCATCTCCTTCTTTTCTATCTTTCTAGGATTGACCTCTTTCCTTGGGTAAGTAGTATCTATCTATTATGTGACATTCAATCATACATGAAAATCTTGGTTTGCATTAAGGATTTATGTCCTTGATCATAACCTATTTTATTGTTTGAGATTGGGTTCCCATGGTTGATATATCTCACACCTTGGAAACTAAACAGTGTGCTATCCCTCATAAGGGTTACTTTCTTTTCACTTCTTGCATGATATCTCTTTATGTTTGTCCCTTCCATAGCCTCATAGGAGTTGTGACCTTCTTGGCTTGGACTGGGTGTTGATTGAGGATATTGTCATGATGCTGAAGAAGGCTTTATCCTTGTTCTTCTCTTTCCTTAACATGTCAAAATAGTGTTTTTTCCATATTAAGGAGGGGGGCATATATAGGGCCTACCTTGTACTATAGTTTTTATTTTTACATGCTAAATCTTGGAAGGTAACACACATAAGTTGCTAAATCTTGAAAAGACATGCATTTATATGCTAAATCTTCCAAAGGTAACACACATAAGTTGCTAAATCCTGAGGAGACACACATTTTTCAAAATTTTCAATATGCTAAATCCTCTAAAGGTAACACACATAAGTTGCTAAATCCTGAAGGGACACACATTTCCAATTTTAAAAATGCTAAATCTTGGAAGGTAACGCACATAAGTTGCTAAATCCTAAAAAGACACGCACCTATATGCTAAATCCTCCTAAGGTAACACACATAACTTCCTAAATCTTGAAGGGACATGCATTTCCAATTTTAAATATGCTAAATCTTGGAAGGTAACACACATAAGTTTCTAAATCCTAAAAAGACACACACCTATATGCTAAATCTTCCAAAGGTAACACACATAAGTTGCTAAATCTTGAGGAGACACACATTTTATATTCATAGTGATATGAGAATGTGGATCTATGGATATTCCAAAAGTCGTCAGAAGACGCATTATAATTGCAAGCACAGTTTATGGGTGAACCTATTGGGCTCTCCCTCCAGGGTGATTCACGGTAAGGTGGACATTTTACTGGGTGAGGTAATCACTTTCTCTTTTCTCTCTTTTTTCTTTCATGCTAATAGGACAGGATCATGAAGCTATGTTATTTATAGTGTTGTTCTTGTCTTTCTTATGTAAACATTTATTCTTTTATGATAGCTTTCCAAATATGATATTAGTATGAGAAATATTTCTTAGCGAGGTTTCTTATGCTAATTGATTTGGGTTGTTTAATACTAACCTTTGTTCTTTTGACACCCTCATGTATATATGTTGAGTTAGAATATTTTGTTTGGGGGCTTGTGTCCTTAACTAAGTGTTATTTTATCTCATTGTGAATCCAGTAGGATCTTCTCTTTCTTCTCCTTTACCAAGAGTTTGCATCGAGTCCATACTCTTGCTAAAGTGGGGGCTTAATGTATCATCTTAAAATGGAAGCACTTCCATGATAAGAGCATTTAGCCCTTTGAGTAAGTGGTTTGGGGTCATGTTAAGCACCTTGATCAGGTGTTTGCATGTATTCGGCTTTCTCTCCGCTTTCCAGTTCTTCCTTGCACTTGATTTCTTCATTCTAGGTGAAATTAGGGTTAGGATCTTGAGGATTCTCCTTAATTTCCCTATTCCATGGATCTATTTTCTAGGTTGGATTCAAAAATAGGTCCTCCTAGATTTCATTATAGTCATCATAGGATTTTATGTCTATCCTTGACATTCTATCCCTGTCTGATATCATTTCTAGGTTTCTGGGCATCCCCGGGACCTCTTGACCTGATTCTGACTGAATCTAGGTCCAGGGTCAAATTTGAGGTTGATCCTGACTAGGTCAGGATCAAGCTCGAACCTGACTAGGTTAGGATGGAGGTTGAACCTAACTAGGTTAGGTCCAACCTCAAATTTTCTCCCCTCATTCAAATTTCTAGAATCTTGGATTTTTGGGCATCGGGCTTTCAGGATATTTATTTTCCCGCCTCTGGGTTAATTATTTCGAGTTTCAGGATGGTAAATCCTTTAATTGCATTTAATCTAGGTATATTTTCTAAAGGTTAGGACCTAATTGGGATTTAATTCTCCAAGGTGGCCCCTCTAGAGGATTGTGCCCTAGTTCACTATAAAAGGAGGCCTTCCTCTCTCATTTTCATCATCAAGTTTTTCGAGAACATTTATTATCAAGTTTTGGCAATCAAGTTTTCATGTGAAAGCTCTAAAGGTGATCAAGAAAGCATCCATTTAAGCATTCAAGTCCTCTTCTCCATCCAAGTTCTCCATTTAAGATCAAGGATTTAAGCATTCAAGCCATTGAAGGGATTTGGTTCAAGCATTCAAGATTCATCATGCAAACCCTAGATCTAGCCATCATGATGGTGTGATATTCCTTCAAGGTCCTTTGTTCATCTTCAAGATCCATTTCATTCTCTTATCAAGGTGGATTCTAAGCATACAATCATGGAGGTTTGATTTACATTTATTATTTTGTTCAAGCTTTCATATCAATATACTTGTTTACATTCAAAATACAATTACATATCTATTAAATTGCATAGCTTCATTGTTAGATCCTTTTCTACTATTTGCTAGCATTCCTATTTCAATTTCAATATTAAGGTTAATTCGAAACCGTGGTTTGACTAAGGCAAACCCCTTAAACAAACAACAAAAACCCTAATTTTCTTGCAGGTACAGGTGCAGAATTTTAGATCTAAGAGCGAATTTGGATACCCTTTTCGGAAAACTTTTGCGATCTGCGAACATAATTTGAATTGGACTTCAAACAAAGAATATAGTATTTGACCTTTTATGAGGGTCAAACCTGACCTGAGCTCATCTTGGAGAAAGATTTCTGGGTTTTCTCTGTCTTGACATTTCCAGTCCAAGATAGGTTTCAAAATTGCCTGAAAGTACACACAAACACCAGAATTTAACATTTTCCAGGTCTGCCCTAATTTGTGGTTAGTATTTGTATTTCAATTATTCCATATTCCAAGCATTATTTTTCATTCATAGGGAAATATTGGATTTACTCTCTGTCTCTTCCATATTCTTCGTAAATTGATTCGATTGTGTATTAACCTCTTGGTTGATCAAATTGGATCTCTTCTTTGGGAATTTGGGTTTGAGAATAGATATCATATTTCCCCCTTTACATCTGAATAGAGTTGAATCCATTTTAACACTATTCAACTTGTTTGATAACTAATTGGGAGTCACCAAAAATAAGCAAACTTGTGATCTTCCATTTGGTAGCTTGGCGAAGCCCTATGACCAAAGCCTCGTATTCTACTATTTTGTTCGTGCAAGCAAATGTAATTTTATAGGATTTAGCAATAAGATCCCCTTGAGGTGTCACAAATAGAATTCCTACCATTGATCCTTTTTGGGTAAAATATCCATCAAAATATAGCTTCCATTAAATGCTAGGAGTGATTGTCATGATAGTTTCATTAGGAAAGTCTGTGACAATAGGATGATCTCTAGGAATGGGAGCTTCTGCAAGTTGATCTACTATTGCTTGTCCTTTGATGGATTTGCATTCTTTCTACACAATATCAAATTCACTATGGATCATGACCCATTTTGTTGTGCGACCTATCAGGGTGGCTTTAGATAACAAGTAGTTAAGTGGGTCAATCTTTTCTATCAACTGTACTTTGTGATTAAGCATATGATGGTGTAGCTTCTGCGTACAAAAGACCACAGTTAGGAAAGATCTCTCAGTAGTTGTATAGTTGAGCTCATAACCCACTAAAGTCCTGCTAAGATACTATATGACACATTATTTTCCATTGTCATCTAACTATGCTAGGAGAGCACCCAGTGCTACTGTAGTTGCGGAGATGTAGAGAATCAAAGGTCTTCCTGGAATAGGCGGGACCAACATTGGTGGATTAGTTAGATATACCTTGAGTTGTTCAAAAGCCTTTTGACATAAGCAGTCCCAAATGAATTTAATGTCCTTTCTTAGTAGGTGAGAGAAAGGATGTACCTTGTCTACTAGTTGTGACACAAATATCCGGATGGATTTAAGTCTTCCTTGCAAGATCCTTAATTGTTTTAAATTTTTAGGAGGTGGCATCTCCAAAATGGCTTTCACCTTCTTATGATCCACTTCTATTCCTCTGTGAGACACAATGTAGCCCAAGAGCTTACCTGATTACACACCAAAGACATATTTCTTGGGGTTCAATCGAACCTTATACTTTTCCATCCTGCCAAAGATTGTAGTGAGAATAACAATGTGTGATTCTCGTGTCTTGGATTTTCCTAAGATATCATCCACATAATATTCCATGATCACATGAAGAAGGTCATGAAATATGGTCATCATGGATCTCTGGTATGTGGCACCTGCATTCTTGAGACCAAAGGGTATGACCTGATAACAAAATGTACTCCACGGTGTAGTGAATGTAATTTTATGCTGGTCTTCCACTGCTATGCGAATCTGATTATATCTGGAAAAAATATCCATGAGGGACAACATCTCGTGCCCAGTAGTCAAATCCACTATGATGTCAATGTTTGGAAGTGGAAAATCATCCTTAGGACAGGTGAGATTAAGATCTCTAAAATCAGTAAAAATCCAGATGCCTCCAGAGGGTTTACCTACTGGTACAATGTTTGAGACCCATTCAGGATAGTCTATTGGTCTGATGAATTCTACATCTAGCATCTTTTGCAATTCAACTTTAACTAGGAGTGCTTCTTGTGGATGCATCTTGCATAATTTTTTCTTGACATGTTTGATTTTAGGATCTACAACAAGATGATGCAGAACCAAGTCAGTGTCAAGTCCAGTCATATCCTTTTATGTCCATGCAAAGTTAATGTAGGATTTCTTAAGGAATGCAGTCATGGACTCTTTTTCTGTCTCATCTAGAGAGGTTGCAATGTAGGTGATCTTAGGATCTGCTTTTGTGCCTAGATTAACTGCAATTATTTCTTCTACGAGGATAGAAGATTTCTCTGATGGTAATGACATGGAGGGAAAGTCAAATTACCCCTCCTCTAGCACCTTAGAGAGGTTTTCACTAGAGGACGCGTCCTTTATTTTGTCTTTTTCTCCATCCAAAGGTGCCTAAGAAAGGTTTTCACCCAAGGATGTTTTATCATCATTTTTTTGATTTTTGTTTTCTTCATTTTTGTGACTAAGGTGTTGACTTGGTTACCGAAGTAGGCTTTCTCACTTTAGTGATTTTGATGTTCATTGTCTCAAAGATTTCTTAGTCTGAAAAGTGCTAAAACTACCTCGTCCGAATCGCATATGTCTAAGGCAGGTGGTGAATCTTTTTGGTCCCAATCGATCAATTCAAGATTGGTAAGGGGAAGTTTGGGTGAGGAAAGGTCAGATTGGTCTATATGGAGGACATGGGTATCAAGGTCATTTTCAATATATTGGAAAGGGACTTCAAAGAACTCTTCCTCAGTGTTTGAATCAGATTCAATCAAACAATAGTCATTGGCAAAGGTTTTCTTAGTTTCTATGGAACCCAGTCCTCATCCTCGGGGGTATCCAGTTGCTTTCATGAGAGTTTTTCTTCCTGTTTCATTTTCTCCAAGGCCAGTGTCGTGATATCCCATACTTTCAACAATAGGTGTGGCCTTTATATACTTCCCTTTAGGAATGCTTGCACATTTGTCTTCTTCATCATCAAAAAGCTAGGAAAGAACATTATGCTACATACGTTCATCTGAGAGAGATCCCCAATGTTCAAATGTAGTCTATTTACAGTGTTGGCAAGTTGACTATAATATTGTCTATGACTAGATATAGTGTTTTCATTATGGAAACAAAGTCATATAGAGTTTAGGAGTCAGCGCACATTATCATAAGGTCAAAATATGGCTAAGTATAGAAAACTAGATAGTTAGTAGAGCACTAGTAGATCAGAGCATCAACACACATGTGTATGACCAAGTTATGGTATGCACCCTTGAAGTTAAGCTTTCAAGTATGTATTCATGCTAAGTCTAAGAGCACATGATCAGATGAGATAGTATGATGAAGATACAGACAGTTGAAGTGGTACAGACAATGAATGGAGTATGTAGCCGACTGTTACTATTTTGGTTAGCGGTTATAATAATGTTTTGTAAAGTCTATGCACCTATTGTAATTATTTTTTAGACATGTAAACATATTTTTTTGTAAACACAGTTGAGCCAGTTCACTTGGTAGCGCTGTATGTAAGTGGTTATAGGCCGACCTAGTTAATTATTTTATTAGTGCATATAAATATAAGATGCACCTTTGTAATAAAGAAAGAGATATGGATAGAGAGATAAGATAAGAAGAATAGAGACATGCGAAGTGAAGATAGAATGAGTTAGATCTTTACAAGGGGCTAAAGAATCAGCACACAAAAGGAACTGATCAGAGAAGCAGTGTCACAACACCAATTCATCCAACAGATATAGTGTGTATCTGAGATCAGAAGGTTGTAGCCTTCATCACTTGAGCAGTGGGCTCTAGGATAGTGTGTCCCCACCCCTAACATGGTTATTATAAAAGACTCCTAACAGGGTCCAACCTTTGACCAGGTCACTGTACTAAAAGCATTGTAAAGAACAACTCCTAACAGGGTTGCAGATCTTCTAACAAGGATCATAAGACACTAGTGCAGTTCTTAGTGGGTGTCAATTCCCACCAGGGTTTTTACCTATTTGGGTTTCCCCGTAACCATATTAGTGTTATGTGTTGTGATTTTTTATCTTGTTTACATTGATGATTATTTTAGTACTTAAGTAATCAAGTTAAGTTTCAAGAGTAAAGTAAAAAGATTAAATATAGTGAACACTGATTCACCCTCCCCTCTGAGTGTTCCCATTCCTAACATACACTTCTATTGGTTA
The DNA here is from genome assembly GCA_027943335.1 of Chamaecyparis obtusa. Lineage (NCBI taxonomy): Eukaryota > Viridiplantae > Streptophyta > Pinopsida > Cupressales > Cupressaceae > Chamaecyparis > Chamaecyparis obtusa. The sequence continues at coordinate 598,124 of BSBK01005788.1, forward strand.
ACAGTTTGTCCTCTCTTAATATTTTCAATCTTTGACTCTCTATACACCCAAGGTGAGAGAACAAAAGGATGTCCACCAACAAATGGGTCAGTGTAAGTCTTCTATCACTGCCCTCTGAATTGACAGGTACAGCTCCCTGATTGTGTATGATATGCAATGAATATGTTTTTATCTTGACCACTAGGTTGTCTCTTATGTGTTTTTAACCAAATTGCTTGTAGACACAAACAACTTAGGCAAGGATATATGAAGATAATCTACAACCCCCAGTAGAATGTTGACCATAGATCATCACATGATTTTGACATCTAACTAATTCTATCCTACTCTATATGAAAAGCAGATTCTACTTGGTGAATAGAAATAGACTTATATCATGAGTGGTAAATAGAATCACCGGTACTGCAATTACTTAGCAAGAAATAGAATTCAGGAAGACATCACAGTATCAGAATATAAGTGTGCTTTCCATTCAAAAATGCAACTAAAATGAAGAATGAATGGACAAAGGGTTATACACAAGAAAGTGAATAGAATCACTTACACTACACTTCCTAATATGAAGTAGAATTTAGCAAGAAAATGCAGCTCTGCATACAACTGTTCATTCCATTCATCATGCAAAGAAACTATCACTGGAACAACAAACAAGAGGCAAGCTAAGTAAATAGAATTACTTTTCTACATTCACTAGTTTTCCAACCCTTTCATTCCCTTTATCCCTAGTTTATATAGAGATTACAATGTATGATCTTCATAAGAATCTAAAGTGTTTCAGCTTCCAAAATCTGAAAAGGTGAAAGAATAATACTTTTGAAATCACAAAAAAAGAAGCCCAAAAGACACTGTCACTTCCTTTGATCTGCCCTGAGAATGTGAAGTGAACAAACTCCATCTATTGACATGAACTTGAGAATGCTACATAATCATCTGCATGCATCCATAAACATCTAGCCATCCCTCTGTATTAGACTTCTCCTTGTTTTCATATCATAAGGAATCATCCTTGATGCAATTCTGAATACAAATCTAAATCTGGAAGGAGTATCACCTTATCATCATGAAAACATCTAATAAGGTTACTATGTCTGACATGTGCCACATTATTATGTTTTCCTTTACTGTGATAGGAGCTTCTGACAAAGCCTCTAGTCTAGACCTTACCAGTTATTCAACAGCATAAGCCTTTTTAACATGCAATTCTCCTCTTTGTTCCAGATGCATTAATCAACTCAATCTCAAGACTTCAATATTTCCTTCAACGTGTTCTGTAATAGACATTTTCTATTCTAATATGATAGTCGACTTTGGAAAAAGGTCGAAAGTTCATTTATTTTATTATTCTCCTTCCGTCAACTTTTAACTCTAATGTTTAAGCACCCATCGAATGTTCCTAAGATAATAACCCTTTAATATTTTTTTATTATGCACTGACACACATCATCATCCCACTTTGCCGCTATACATCTTTCTTTCCATAACGACAAAGCGGGAGCCATCGATCAAGAATCTTATGCAACCTCCTTCTGGACAACTTTTCTCGGCCCCACCTTTACACGTGGAAAGATCTCCCAAGTTCGCAAAAACATTTGAAAGGGATCACGATTATGCGAGGGCCATTGGATCCTTTTCTTTGTTCCACTATAGGTAAGTCCGTTGACTCGGGTCCCACCTGGTCCTCCATTGTCGCATGATCGCAAGAGTGTTATTTTATTCACGCGATCATGTGACCGCTTTATCATTGGCGCATGAAATAATATTTAATACTATCCTCATCGAGCTCGGACTTATAACTTTTCATTATCTCATCTGTGCTGTTAGCATACGTGGGTCCCAGTAGAGCACATTCACCTGCCCGAACTCCATTGTCACATGATCGCATGGCATTATTTTATTCTATGCGATCATGTGACCGCTCTATGATTGGTGCACGTGGATTCCCAGCCTGGCACATTTCAACATCAAATCGTACACCATTTTCACTGTTAGGATCATGGAGACTTAAGGAATCAATTTATACATTCATTTCATGGAGAACATCAGTTTCTACTATTACTTGAAAATACATTAGATCGATGAGTGTTCAGCTTTGCAACGTCAGTAGTTCAAACTTATTATTAAGTCCTTCATAACAGCATAACACTATTCTTAGATCCCAAGAGATTCCAATGAAAACTCCATGTCATATTCATATTGCTACAGATAGTATTAAGCTTTGTTTGAAACATATTCAAAACATTGAGATAGAATAGGCATGATAAAATCCTTTGCAAACATTGCAATATGACATAGTTCGAACTAGTCAATCTGTCAACAATATCTTTGCACCTGTCCAATCCATAGATTTATCTAATCACATCAAAGACTGATCACATTTAGCCTTGATAAAAAAAAACTTCACAAGAGCTCAAATGCCATTTAATAGCTAACTATATATAGTTCGATTACCAACTAAGATGCATTCCTTTGAAGTATCTTTTATACTTTGAACCTGTGCATTGTGATGTCATATAAGATGCAACCATACATTCTTTGGTAATTCTTTCAAAACATATCTTGAGATCTCTTTGACTTACAGATTTTAGTATAGCCCCAATGTATTCAACTGCAAACTTTACTTTTCTATAATCAATGTACTCATTAAGAATAAGAGGAGTTCATCAACTGAATGCATACACTATCATAAGAAGTATAATTCTAAATGTTTCAATGCCAACTCTGTTATTACATCAATCACATGAAGACTTTCCTCTGATCCCTTGTAAATTCCTAAAGATCATGATCCATAATTGTCATTCCATCTGAGAAAGAGCATCAACAGGAGCATATAATCTTTGCCGGGTTGTGATCTACAACCTACCCAATATAATGAGACTTTGAAAACATCCCACCCGGTTAAAACATGAAAGCAATTTGGAGGGAAACCCGGCAAAGATTTCCTATCCTAGAGGAAATCTAGACGTAGACATTACATGACCTGACCTGACCTGTAACATCAAGACTACAACATTAACATCATGGAAACAGGACAAGAAGTGGGGCAACAACTTCATAGTTTCTTTATTTTCCTTAGGAAAAAGTTGTGAAGGTTTTCCATAAGACCTGGGAGAGAGAGAGAGCTGACCAATGCATAGGGAATTTTCAAACTTGTATTCCCCTGGGCCTTGATCGGTAAACCTAACTTTATTTTCAGACTCAGTATTCTTTTCTTGGGTACTTTTCTTTTCCCTTGGCTTGCTTAGACAACTGTTCTTCAGAGGAAGTGTGCTGGATGGGAATCTCTTATGAAAGTGGATGAACACATTCATTCAATGGGCAATAATTTGATTATTTTCCTTCCAACCTTTTGCAATATTGAAAGGGTTCATGATCACCAGGAATGGTTATTTCAGCTCTGTGATGTGGGAATTTCAAACATTGGTGAAATGTGGATGGGACACCTGAGATAGCATGTATCAACAACCTACCTAAAAGGATATTGTAGGGTAGATCCAACTGAAGCACTTGACAAGTAGTTTCAATAAGGGGTGGGCCCACTTGTAAGGGGAGTGCAATGATACCTTTACTCACCCTCTCTCTATCATCATATGATTTTATTGTTATTCTCTTATTTACATCAATGAGGTCCTCAAAAAGACCAATATTGTGGATCATGCTTAAAGTACAAAGATTCAGACTGGATCCATTGTCTATAAGGACTCTTTTGTTTTGGGTGTTATGGATAGTGACTTGGATATGCAGGGGTTTATTTTGATGAGGGTTAGGACCTTAAAAATCTTTGTCGGTGAAAACCATGTGTTGTATTTATGATCATTGCTTCAAATTGAGAGGCATTGATATTTTCTAGGACACAAGACTTAGTTAAGGCATTCTCAAGGACCTCTTTGTGAATGGGGAATGTATGTAAAAGCTCTAACATGGATATCTATGCAGGGGTCTTTTTTAGTTGGGAAAGAAAGTCATAACATGATGTAGGTCATGTCGAGGTAGATGGTACAATAGGTGGATCCACAATAGGTGAATTGATAGTAGCTTGTACAATTACGCAAGGGGGGCAAGTAGTAACATTGCAATCTGCACTCTTTAAAGTCACTATGTTTACATGAGTGTCAGATTGTTCAATATGGCCACACAGTGAGTCAAAGCCACATACATCATTTTCAGCTAATTTTCCACAAGTGCGTTCATCCCCTGAGATTTTGTTTGTTGAATAATCGTAAGAAAAGCCCTTGGATGTGGATGCATTATTTTGATTATGTTCTGGAAAAGGTTTAGAATACATTTTTAACTGGGTGTTATAAGTAGAGGCATTTTGTCCTTCTACTTCAATTTTACCATCATCGATCAAATCTTGCACAAAATGATGAAACTTCATGCATTTTTTAATCTCATGCCCTTTTATGTGATGATAATCACAGTATTCATTATCCTTATACCAGTTGGGTTTGGGTTGATTTTTGTCGAAAGGCCTAGTGTTAGGGAAAACCATCATCCCATGATCGAGTAGACATCAAAAGATCACATCAAGGGAATCTACCAGTTGTGTAAATTATCATCATTGTTGTTGTCGATTATTGTTATTGTTATTATATCATGAGAATAGAGAGCCACAATAACTAGATCCTTGATTTTGATTCTAGTTATTCAAACTATTCTGATTATTTTGATTATTTGAATTGGTTTGATTATTGTTGTGATTGAATTGGTTACTATTATTGGATGCTTGAACATTTTGGGTGTGTTTAGCATCTGTCACTCCATCATTAACAACACCTTTGTTCTTAGACCAGAACTTGGGTTTATCACTAGTATTGTTAGATGAATTAGGGGTATAGTGTTTAATTGCTCCTTTGATCAAAAGTCCATATTCAATAGACTTCCCCTTTTTAATGAGTGCCTCAAAGGAATTCGGGGCAGCCAACTTCATCTAAAATGACATTTTTGTAACCAGATTCTTAGTAAAGATATCAACTAGATGTGAATCTAGGATTTTCCAAGGCATGCAATTGGTGAGATGTCGCCACCTTTGGATAAAATTGGCAAAGGTTTCTCCATTTCTTTGTTTCATGTTACACAAATCACTGAGGGATGCTTGATGTTCCATGTTATAAGAATATTGTGTAACAAAATTTTCAGTGAGATCATGGAAAGTGGAGATGGAACTCGGAGGAAGGTTCAATAGCCACTCTAAGGCTGGTCCTCCAAGACTCCTAGTGAAAATTCTTAGGAGAAGATGATCATTGTGGGAAACTTCTTGTGCCGTTACATAAAATTCCTTGATATGTTGTGTAGGGCATGAGTCTCCCTTGTATTTATCAAATTTTGGCATTTCAAAATTGGTGGGGAATGGTTGGAGAGTGATTGATTTGTCAAAAGGATAAGGACATATTTTTGCAAAATAAAATTCCTTCTTCCCACCTTTTTGCATAGCCATCATCATGCCTTTGAGCTCATCAATTTGTTGGACTAATTCGGGAGGATTAGTGGTGATTGTATGGGCTTGATGTGTTCCTCCTCCTAATGACACATTATGTCTTCTTGGAGGGGAAGATTGGTGTTGTTTGTTTGTGCAGAACTTTGATTTTTTAGGACTCTGTTGGGTATCCTAAAATTTTTCAAGGTTTGAAGTCCAATTCATGGTTTAGGTCTCCATACGAGTGTTTTTCCTGGACTAGGGTTTGTAAAGTGTCGTGAAAATGGTCTTGACGTGTTCAGGAAAACCCTTACCCTAGGTCTTGTCTTCCAAAATGTTTCCATTTGTTTCCAAACTTCATGTGGCCTTCTTGTTTCTTTTTCTTGGTTACCTTTAAGTCACTTAAGTTGCTATTTGTGCACATGCTTATTTGCCCCTAGTGTTCGCTGAATCGGGAAATGTATTATCAAAGGTCAAAACAATCTGGCGATTCAGCGAATGAGTCATGTTCATGTTCATTATTAATATCAGTCGCCAGTTCTCTAAATCCTCCACTGGTTATCCCATACATCCAGCGAATTGGCGAATGCATTAAAGCCAAGCTTTTAACCCTTTGTTCGCTAAGTCTCCAAGTGTTTCGGCGGTTTCATTTTTCTTTCCGAGAACTAGTGAATGGCGGTTATCTCCAGTTCTCACAATATTTGGCGGTCTCTTAAAACATTCTAGCGATTCAGCGAAGCATTGGGTCGCTAGTTCTCTTAATAAAAAGGTAAAGGATAAAGCAATATGGCGAATAAGCGAATCAATGGATAATAAGTTTTGAGGCTTCAGTCGCTTATTCTCGAAATGAAATTGTCACTGATATAGAGTATTCAGAGAACTAGCGAATGCTCTTTGTTCGCTGATTCTCAGAATTGGATGGTTAAGGGTTTTGATATTCAGAGAACTAGCGATAGCCATCGATTGATGTAGATCAACGGTCAATCTGGAATCCTGGTATAAAGTGATGGTTAAGGAAAGATTCAGCGAATTAGAGATTAAAGAAGTTCGCCAGTTCTCCAGATAGTCAAGCGGTTAAGTATATCTTTTAGCGAATGTCCGAACCCTTTGTTCGCTAGGTCTCCAGGAAAATCGACCGTCAGTCATAACATTAAGAGAATGGGAGATGGCTTTGATCGCTAGTTCGCCAAATGGTGATTGCAGGTTAACTGTGTAAGTGGGAGCCCTTTGTTCGCTGATTCGCGAAATGCTTGGATGGTTAAGGATAGCATTCTGAGAACCCTCGAAGCTAATAGTCACTAGTTCTCCAGATTTGAACCAGGGTTAAACAAGGATTCAGAGAACTAGCGAAGCCAGTGGTCGCCAGTTCTCCGGTTGATAGCCAGGGTTAGCATTCTATTCAGCGATTAAGAGAAGCCATTAGTCGCTGGTTCGCTAAATGAGCTCAGATGGAAAAGGTCATAAAGGAAAAAGAAAAAGGACCGTTGCCACATGGATAAAGTACTTTGTCGATATGGACATAAAACCAGTAAGCCATCAAATCAGCTTCAAGAGGAAAGATTGCATGACGCAAATAGTTTTCAAGTACAGAATCATGATCATTCCCTCTTCACCTTGTTTTCAAGTAGTTTAATCTATCTGTCAACATCCAGACATGGCGAGCTCGAAATTTGAAATCTAGGGGTACATGAAATTAAATATGGGATCCATTAAGGAGATTTGCATTAACTATGGTAGTTGCACACCTTGGATTCATATCGATAAATAAGTTGAAGCTCATTTTTTATTTGCTCAAGTTTCAGTTGTTAAGAGTTTCTGTCTGTCCAGAGCATTTTCGAGCATAAAAGCATTTGAGATACAGAGAATTGAAGGTGTTCTTGTAGCAAAGATGAGTCAACCTGAGAAGAGTGCAGCGTCTTCCAGTGGTGAGGCCAAATCCAAAGCTGGTGAGGACAAGAATAAGCCTAATTTTTCAGATGAATTCCTGAAACTGTTGCCGGGCTCCAGTCAGAACAAGAGGGCTGCTGATGACGTGTTTGAAGATCTTTTGGAACGGTGTAGAGACCCAATCACTCCAGAATTCATAGGTTACACCATTTTCAACTTCTTTTACGGCAATAGAAATAAGCATGTTCCTGTCTGTAATGGTTGGGTGTTAGGATTAGGAAAAATGGTTGTCCCTGACGTTTTCCTGGATATTGATTTAATTGTTGCCCTAGCCAGAAGATATGACCCTATTTCAAGGACAATTAGAAAAGAGGATCAATCACCCTTAGTTACTCTTGATAGGGGATCATTTATGAAAGCTTTTGGTCTTTATACGTCCTTTTCCACTGAGATTGATTTGAACAAAGAAAAGGCAAGATATAGAAGCAATGTAGGGTCAGTAAAAGACCAGTTGGTTAAGCATATGCCGAAACAGGACAAATATATAGCCCCCCTTCCTACTAACATGAATGCCCCATACCAGTTCAAGTCCCTCCATCATTATATGAGATATACTTGTTATGCATTATGTAGAGTTTTGGGAATGGATGGGAATGCAGAATTTTTACCAGCTGACTTGCTGATGATCATCCTGGATATTCAAAACCCCTTGGTAAACACTGACTATGATTACATTCAGTATGTGAATGATAGGATGCATCAAGGGCTGATGTCTGTTAAAGAAAGTAAAAGCCCTATTGAGTTCATGCATTATTCTCTATTAATGCATTTGATTCTGTTTTTCAACATCAACAGTTTTGATGCAAACATGTTAAAACCAAGGTTCAATTTCAAGGATCAGCACAATCCAGTGCAGTTGTGGGTGAGGATATGGAATTCTACCTCTAATGAAGCAGATTTTTATGTTTTTCAGAATTTCATTGTTTATCCAATTATTAGGATGCTAGGTATAAATGTCACTAGGCTATCTCCCAGAGTCCTCAGGCTTTTGAGACCACTGCAGTATGTGGATAAGTGGGATGGAAATCACAATTGGGGTGATTTCTACTTGGGAGATAATTCCACAATTATCAGAGTTTATGGCTGTCCCCAACCCCCACATTTATTACCAAAGTATGTGCCTCCGAGATTGGCTTGTTTGGAATTTGTTTGGTAGCTTATGTGTACAGCTAAAGAGCTCCTGGCCCCTCACAGAAAGGTTACCTTCACACCTAGGCAATTCAGGGTAGGTGATTTCCTGATAGGAAAGAGGGCTTTTCCTCAAATCAGTGCATGGCTACAACAATTCAAAATGGTTACTGGTGCTTGTAGGCACATAGATCCTGAGGACTTCATCAAGACTGCCAGGATGACTTACATCCCAAACATTGGTGTGATCAAGGAGCATGAAGGTTTGGATGAAGAAGATGTGATTAGAAACATTTTAGATGAAGATGAAGTGAAGAGGAGATGGTACAGATTCTTTGATTTAGTCGATTTGTCCAACCAGTTGAAAGCATCTCAGATTCCTTTTGAGGGTTTTTTCCCTGATCTTCCTTATTTGAAGAGGATTGATGGGATGATTGAAAAGTATGACACCTTGGCAAATCAATTGGAAGGCTTGATTGATCAGAATGAGCCAGAGAAGAAGAAGAAGAAAGATTATTCATCTTCTGATGAGGAAGAATTCACTAATGAGTCACAAGAAGAAGATAGTCCTCCACAGGTTGAGAGACCACCAGTTGTTGATCTTACTCAAGATCAACCAGAAATGCAGGATATCTCAGAGCCACCATTGAAGAGACAGAGGCTTGAGGAAGGTGAACCTTCAAGGCATGTGAGACAAAGAAGGGAAATTGATAGAGCATCTGCTCTTGTACCAGGTGATAGGCCATATCATCATCAATTGAGGAAAGCAATAAGAGCAGGCAAGAAGATAGCCATTGAGCAAGAAGACAGAGAAAAGTCCTTATGGTTAGAGAAGGATATCAGAGAGGTCTATCAAGAGGAATTCTTGAGTGATGATCAGTTCATTAAGACTGATGAGTTCAATAGTTTTCTCATTTGGAACAAGCAGCAAGAAGTGAAGAAAGCTCTGCTTGAAGGTATGGAGCCAAGTGAAGAAACTTTGAGAGCTCTTGCTTCATATGATCCTAGCCTTGATCCCATAACAGTGGACGAAGCCAGAGATTTGGTTAAATCAAGTGGAATGTTGTTAACCCCAGGATGGGATCTAACTTCTGCATTCCTCATTGATCAATTGAGAAAGCAACCAGAGGGTAGCCTATCATATGAAGTTCACATTGGTGACATGATAAGAGGAAGTGGCTATGACCCTAAGTCCCAAGCTATTGCAATGTGGTCCATGGCTCCCAAAACTCAAAAGCCATCTCTATTGAGTATAGAGGATAAGATGGAGGGAAATAAGATTATATGGACTGTACAAAATACAACAGACCTTGAAGTCTCCAAGGCAGTAACTCATTGGGCTAATCTGAATGAAGCCAAGACAGCTCAGCTGTCAGAAAGATATGCCAAATTGTTTGAGAGTTCAAGCATGGTAGCCAAGGACAGAGATCTGAAAATGATGAAGATCAAACAGTTGGAAGATGAGCTGGCAGAAAGAAATGTCAAACTCGAGGAAGCCTCAAAAATAATTCCTCCTCCTCCTTTGCAAGTTGAGGTACCTGTTCAGGTAAATTTGGAGGCAACTGAGGGACCTGCTGAAGACTTGGAAAAGGTGAAATTGGATGCATCCCTGGACACTATAGCCAAAATAGTGCAGTATAGGCAGGACAAAATAAAGGACAGGATGGATGCAGTTCATAAATCAGTCAGCCTATTACATCAGACCAATCAAAAGGTGAATGACTATTTGGCCACCTTGGAACCACTCTATAGTATTTGGTCTGGGAGGAATTTATTGTTTGATAAGCTTGACAGTCTACAAGAACACAGGCCTGATATCCCAAAAGTAGTAACTGATGTGTTTGAAAGGATTGGCCTAATAAGTGCAGCGTCAAAGTTTTTCAAAGGAAAATCAAACCAAATAAAGGCTAAGTTAGCCATGTTTGATAAAGATTACAGCAAGTATTTGCCCCCGGTATATGATGACAATGGAAATGTGGTTAAGCTGGAAGAATGGAAGTTGTCAATGGGTCAGTTGGTCATCAATCAAGATGCCTTCCTAAAAGACAATAAGGCTTTGGACGTAGAAGGAACTAACAATATAATTGATAGTTTATTCAAAGTTGAAAGTGACTGTATCAAGTTTATATCAGAAGTTAAAAATGTAACTAATTCTACATGGGAATGGCAAGTCAACTTGTTACAAGAGCTGCAGAGTTACAATTGGCCATCTGATGATGATGTGGCAGCTTGGGAAAAGCTAATCACAAAGAAGAAGAAGAAACCGGTTATCCAGCTGACAGAGGAGGAAGAAGAATAGATCGCACTTGGCACCTGATCCAGAATTTGAGGGAGAGCGTGTTCAAATAGAGAATGATGTAAATTAGCCTGTAATGGCGGTCATCATTCATATGACAAACTTGGTAACTACTCTGAAAATATCCACAAACAAAGGTGTCAGCTGCGGAAGTTGTTCAGAACTGAAAATACGCCTTGCTGTCTTTATTAAATATCTTTCTGTTTGTATTTTCTTTTGTTTTCTAGCGCAATTTTCTATCAGCCATTCGAAGCTTGTTGCATCCTTTTGAGGATTCCAGGATGGTTGATTAGTATAAATAGTTTGTTCCTATTGATGATCGAGGTTGGAAAATATTTTGTAAAGGAGAGGTCTGAAATATAGAACCTGATTTTCTATGAAATCAAGGAAAATTGTACGAATGCATTTTATCAATTAATACAAATACACTGGAGTTTTGTTACTACAATTTGATTGTCTTTACATGTGGAGTGTTTTAGTTTCTTTATGCATTTAAATTGTAAGACAATTTAAATACATCTTTCACAAGGTGAATGTAGGGGTTGAGCTTAAGTATCTTTCAAGGAAAGAGTAAAATCTTAGGGGAGGTCTCTGGGAATTGAATATCTATATGTGGATTTGATGACAGGTGTAGGAACGGAAACAATGATATGTTAGGCATGTTATTGGAGTTTCATTGTATTCGCTTTAATAGATATATGTGAAGGTAGAGTTTGACTCTGATGCCCAGTGGATAAGGGACTGGTTTTAGATCCACTTACATTGGTTTACCATCCAATATATGATTGATTAAAATTTTACTTCATATGGATAATTTCCAGACTTGAGTCATATTATGACAAGTTCATAAATATGTATTTCAGTGTTTTGTAGAAGCAATAAATGAGGTTAACCCTTCCCTGAGTTTAACTCTAAAAGGAAGAAGGATGAATATCCTTAAGCCATTGTATCGTGTTGCTATTTTTATAGTCTATATCATGATGTTGTGTATCAGGATAATTTGGGCTATACTAAGAGTTTTAGCAACTTATTGATTTGGATTTTGAAGGCAGTAACAGAGCAGTGAAGGAGCAAGTTCTCAATTCAGAGCTCAGCTGAACGTTGAATTGATAGAGGTACACCCGCCTGAGTATATATTACTCGAAGTGAAGAAGGTCTTAACCTTAAATACCTTAGTAGTTTGTAACTTGCTAGGTTACAGCCATTGGGATTATTTGAGTATTTGATTAATCTGCAGGTTCAAACACTAACAAAATTGGCGACTCTACTGGGGATTAATTTTTGATAGCCTGCAATAGGTTAGTGCAAATCTTGTCTATTGTATGTTTGTAGACCAGTAAAATAATTTTTCATTCCCGCTTGAGTAGTGGGTGGGGACTCTAAAAAAATCTGTGTTACCAGTTGCTGTTATTTGCAAAATTTTGTAAAAGTTGTTGTCATTTACCATGAGTTGACCAAGGAACACTAGGTCGTACTATAGGGATCATCCAGAAGATAATATAGGGGATGAACTCCACACACCAAGCAGAAAGCAATGGTCTAGGAGAGGCCAAAATAATGCTAGTTCCCAGGCTCATTCTTGAGAAAGATTTCATGTTCCACTTCCTCATGAAACTTCTTCATCTTCTAGCGATCCTGAGCATGTCAAAAGGGTCGCACCAGAGGTCTATATGCAAAAAGAAGTAGTCACAGAAGTAGGTTTTTTCCCTGCTAGAGAAACCCTTGAACAACCTGATGAAACCTCTACTGCTGAAAGAGCTTCTTATGATTCTGAGAAGTTAAGAGAGGAAGTGATTGCTTTGAGAGAAAAGGAATGTGAACAATTAGTAGAAATTGCTAATAGAACGAAGATAAGGGAACAACAGCTTCGTGAATTGCTTCTGGAAAGGGAAGAACTCCTCAAGAGAACCAGGAGAAATGAGACCCATGTTAGTGATCTAAACCAGGATGTACAAGGTTTGGATAAAGAATTGTTTGGTGATATGCAAGCTTTGAGAAAGCAAGCTCAGGATACCAGGCCCAAACAAAGTGAATTTGAGGGAACAGGCCATGTCTTAAGACAACTGAATCCCTCTGAAATCAAAATAAACAAGGAGATTAAAATTGCTCCCAAGGAAATCCCTGATAAGGGAAAACAAAAGGTGGTGGGTGTTGCTATAAATGAACCAAAGAAAGTTGTGCCCATTCCTAATGTGCCTACTCAAGCTAGTGCAGATTTAGATAGAGCTAGGAAAGCAAAGGAGGATTTGGCTATGCAACTTGAGAAACTTGAGTTAGAGGCTGCTGTAGATGAAATGAAGAGGAAGATTGCCTTTCTACATGCTAACATGAATACATCTGCTAATAGTTCTGTCCCTATTACCATAGGAACAACTTCATCCAGTCAGCCTAACATTGCAATTCCAAATACTCAAGCCTTTCACTCTGGACAATTTCCTAGTCAAGCTCCTTTGGTTTCTCAGGGTACAGTGGGAACTATACCTTGTCAAAATATTGCAATTACCCCTTCAAATCAGCCAATTATCCAAAGACAACCAGTTCATTTGTATAGATATAGGCCCTTGTTTTTTGATGGTATTCCTGGCCAACCTAATGCCATTCCTAATGAAATCAGGAAGAAGATCCCATTATTTACTGGGAATAATGTTATTACTTGTGAAGAGCATTTGAAGTTTTTCACAGATAAAGTTAATGATTATGAGATTGAGCATGAAGATGTCATTATGAAACTTTTTGTTCAATCATTGATTGAAGATGCTAGGGATTGGTACAGAGGGTTACCTGAGAACAGTATTGCTTCATGGGATGAATTTGTCAGGAGTTTTAAGGAGCAGTATGCTGAACATGTGAATTCTAGTTACATGCTCAATGAATTCAATAATATCAAGAAAAATTATAATGAGAGCATGTCAGAGTTCAGTAGCCGGTTTCAAAAGGCTATGTACAAATTGTTCCAGGTATTGAGGTTGGATGATGCAGTTTGCATGACCACTTATTTCAATTCCATGGATGGTAAAATGTCTTATCTCTTAAGAGATAAAAATCCCCGCACCCTTAGGGATGCATTTAAATTGGTCATAAATATTGAGAGTAACCGAAAGGCATCTGGCCAAATGTACAAGAGGGATGAGGGTAAATTGTGGAAAGAGACTAGACCACAACATGCAAGGCCTTTTAAAGAGGAGGATAAAGGACCGGGTGCTAACAAGGAGTTCCCAACAAGATTTGATAAAGGAGGTAGAAACTTTCAAGATGCAAGGCCCCCTTATCAAAGGTAGGACAAGGCCCCTAATTTGAGAGACATGCCTTACAAAACTAATTGGAAGGATGGGAGACCTGTTCTCAACAGTAATGAGGTACAAAAAGGGAGAGATACCCCAGATCCCTTAAAGAAAAATACTACACACAATGTAGAAAACACTCCTTGGTGTGTTGCTTGTAATATGCCTCATTCACCCTTCCAGTGTGCTGTGGCCCAAGCCTTAGGAGAAGAGGCTGATAACTCATGTGCAGGAGATTATGAAGAATCTGAAAAGCTTACCATTAACATGTTTACTACAAATCCAATAGAGGATTTTGTGTCCTCAGATGATGAAGCAAGCTGTCCAGATGTTGATCATAAGAGAAAGATTTTCTCTGATTATGAGCAACAAATATTTACTCAATCTGATCCTGAAGAATTTGATAATAATGATTATAAAACTCATATGGTGGGATCTAGATCAGATGAGAAGCAATGGAGGAAGCCCAGTGAAGAGGAAATTAAAAACTTAACTGTGGCTGCCATAACACAAGCAAGATCCTCATACAATTTGAGGAATAGAAAGGTGGATAATGAACAGGGAATTCCTAGATCAGTATTCATCAAAGGTAGTCCTCAGGATAAGGGTTTCCCAAAGCCCAATGTTACAGATAGCAAGGATCAAGAACTTGTGGGTGAAAAGAAGAAAGGGGAGGAAGTTAGTACTGACAAGATGAAAAAGAAAACTGGTAGGACAAAGGATCAATCTGATTCTCCTGCTGATTCCCCTGCATTTGATATGAGACATGCGTTGTCTCAGATGAAAGTGTCCATCCCTTTGCTTGAAATGTTGAAAATAGAAGAGCACAAGACAGCAGCCTTGGCTCTTATAAATGAGCAGAGATTTGCTCCTACCAAACAAGAAGAAGAGAGTTCTATAAAAGGGCCTATTCCCATCTCAGATGTATGTGTTGGGACAATTGTAACACAAGAACCTTCTTCCATCAATCCATTTTATGTCACTTTAATTGTGAATGATTTATTGTTAAAAAATTGTATGATAGACTCTGGTGCTGCCACAACTATGATGCCATATCATGTAATGAAAGAATTAGGATTGCAAGTTGACACTTCTAATGGTAGGTGTTATGCAATGGATAATAGGGCAGTGCCTGTTGTGGGGACTTTGATTGGAATTGAGGTAAAAATTTCTGCATTCCCAGAGGCTACATACAAAATGGATGTAGTTGTTGTGGATACAGAGCCTCACTATGGCATGTTATTGTCAAGACAATGGGCTGCAGCAGTGGGTGGAAAGCTGGAATTAGATTTATCTTATGCCACTATTCCAGTGAATGGGACTGAAGTAAAGTTGTACAGGGAGCCCCGTTCCTCAGTTATGGTGGAGATGGTTGCTCCGGAAGCCCTTAATTGTTTTGTAGATATTGACATGAACAATTTTGTAATTAAAGAAGTGTTACCTCAGTTGAAGAACACAGACCCAATTGTGGAAGAATTGATGATGCAACAAGGTAGCTTGTGGCAAATGTTTTTTGATGGTGGATGCTCCAAAGAAGGATCAGGAGCTGGTGTTGTTTTCATTTCCCCATCAGGTAATACTTTCAAGTACTCCTTCTTGTTGACTTTCAGTTGTACAAATAATACTGCTGAATATGAGGCCCTGATCTTGGGATTAGATGTAGCCATAAAGCATGGTATTAAATGTTTAAAAGTTCATGGTGACTCCCAATTGATTGTAGCCCAAGTGAGATCCCAATATGCTTCTAAGGATGAGAAACTCAAGTTGTATAAGCATGCTGTCTGGGATAGATTAGAATTTTTTGAAGCTTTTAATCTGCTCTGGGTAGAGAGGTCAAATAACATCATGGCAGACTTTCTTGCTAATGTTGCTTTGAAAAACAATGATATCATCCTCTCTGGTGTTTCCATGTTGGAAACTAAAACTAGGCCTGCAGTTCCTGACAATGTGTACAATTGGAAAGTTTTTGAAGATGATCTTGATATCCTTAGATTCCTTCAAGGCCTGGATCAATATGATGGTCAACAGATAGATTTCAATGAGGTACAGGAATGTATTGAAGGAAAAGAATGCATCATGGGAAATGAAATAGTTCAATTGCCTTCTAATCATATACCCAAAGGATTGGTAGAACTGGAGGGAATGTTTAAAATAAATGATGGTTGTCTGTCCCAAAAGTCTAATACGAAATTGGAAGACTTAGAGGAGATAAACCTAGGATCAGAAAATTCCCCACAAATGGTATACATTGGAAAGAAACTGAGTAGGGAGATCAGAGGCAACTTGATCAGACTGTTGAAAAAGTACAAACATGTGTTTTCCTGGTCATATGATGACCTCAAAGCTTATAGGGCTGATTTATTCCAGCATGAAGTTCCTCTAAAGGAGGAAACCACACCCTTTAGACAAAAGCAGAGACCCATTAATCCTTTATTGGCCACCAAAATGCAAGTTGAGTTGACAAAACTGAGAGATGCTGGTATTATTGAACCAATTAGGCACTCAACTTAGGTTTCAAACCTTGTACCAGTGAGGAAGAAGAATGGTGACATCCGGCTTTGTGTTGATTTTAGGAACCTAAATGTGGCATCACTCAAAGATAATTATGGATTGCCTAATATGGAGGCCATGCTGCATAGGGTGACTGGATGTGAACTCCTGTCAATGATGGATGGTTTCTCAGGGTATAACCAAGTGCTAGTCAAAGAATCAGAGCAATTCAAAATAGCCTTTACAACTCCTTGGGGAACTTATGTATATGTTCGCATGCCTTTTGGTCTAAAAAATGCTGGGGCAACTTTTCAGAGAGCCATGGATGTTGCTTTCAAAGAAATGATCAATGTCTTAATGGTAGTGTATCAAGATGATCTCACTGCTTTTTCCAAAAGGGCTGATGATCATTGTTCCCATTTAGAAAAGATTTTTATCAAAGCCTTAGAGTTTGGTGTGTCCTTGAATCCCAAGAAATGTCAATTTGCAGTGACAGAAGGAAAGTTATTGGGACACATAGTATCAAAAGAGGGAGTCAGGATTGATCCTGAAAGAGTGGAAGCCATCAAAAGGGTCCCCCCACCAAAGAATATAAAGGGTGTGCAATCATTTTTGGGGCAAATAAATTTTGTGAGAAGATTCATTGCCAACTTTGCTGAGTTGGTCAAGCCAATAGTTAAGTTCCTTAAAAAGGGAATGAAATTTGAATGGAACCTGGAAGCTCAGCAAGCTTTTGAAAAAATTAAACAAACAATTCAAGAAGCTCCTATTTTGGTATCACCTGATTATTTGAAACCTTTTTCTCTATTTTCTTTTGCATCTTTTCATACTATTGCAGCTGTCCTTCTGCAGAAAGATCAAGAAGGATATGAACATCCTATAGCTTTTTTCAGCAAGTCTTTACAATCTGCTGAATTAAATTATGAAATAATGGAAAATCAAGCTTATGCACTTGTGAAAGCAGTCAAGGCTTTCAGACCGTATTTGGTTTGTGCAAAGGTTAATGCTTATGTACCCCATGCTGCAGTAAAGGATATCTTGATACAGAGTGAAGTCACAGGGAAGAGATGTAAATGGATAAACAGGATTCAAGAGTTTGACCTTGAGATTCATATTACCAAATTGGTGAGAGGATTGGGACTTTCCAAGTTGATGACTGAGGAAAACATGGACCTTGTCCAGATCAATAATGTTGCTGCTAATATTGATACAGTTACTAGTATTGAGATGCAACCCTGGTACAAGGATCTTGTTTATTTTATTAAAAATGCTAAATGTCCACTTGAATTGAATGATAATCAGAGAAGAAGCTTGAGATTACAGGCTCAAAGATATGTCCTCATTCAAGGTGATTTGTACTGGAAAGACAATGATGGCATTTTACTCTTCTGTTTGGATGAACATCAATCAGAGAAGGTGCTAAAAGAAATGCATTCTGGAATGTATGGAGGACATTATTCTGCTCGGTCAACAGCTCATAAAATTTTGAGGGCAGGATATTATTGGCCTGTATTGTTTAAAGACACCCACTCTTATGTTAGAAAGTGTGAACCTTATCAAAGGTTCTCAAAGAAACTAAAATTTTCAGGTGCATTGTTATTAAATCCAGTTGTTGCAGAAGCCCCTTTTGCAATGTGGGGTATGGATTTTATTGGAGAATTCTCTGAAAAGTCCAGTGGAAGACATAGTCATATTTTGGTGGCTACTGATTATTTCACCAAGTGGATAGAAGCTATTCCCACTAGAGGAGCAACAAGTGCTGTGGTGATTGATTTCCTGATGAACAACATAATCATAAGATTTGGTGTCCCAATCAAATTGGTTGTAGACAATGCAATGAGTTTTAGGTCTCAGGAAATTACTAATTTTTGTGATGAAATGGGAGTTATCTTGTCTTATTCAAGCCCATATCACCCACAGGCCAATGGACAAGCTGAGTCTAGCAATAAGAGCATTTTGCAAATTTTGAAGAAGACCTTGGAAAAGAACAAAAGAGGTTGGCATGAGAAGTTAAAATTAGCACTATGGGCTGACAGAATTTCTGAGAAAAAAGCCACAGGGAAGTCCCCCTTTGAAATGGTATATGGTGCAAAAACAAGATTGCCAATTAATAATTTCCTTCCCATCTACAAGTTTATGCAAGAGGAAGATATTGAAATCAGCAACCCACTGCAAGATAGGATGGTTCAGTTGATTGAGTTGGATGAGATAAGAAGGGAAGGGCAGAAAAATAACATCAAACTGCAGCAGAAAATGAAATATCTTTTCAAAAAAAGGGCTACTGTAAGAAAATTTCAGCCTGGTGACATGGTTCTTCAATGGAATGCTAGATTTGAAGACAAAGGGAAGCATAAAAAATTTGAGTCCTTATGGATGGGTCCCTTCATTGTTTGTCAAATTCATGGCAAAGATTCCTATTTTTTGCAAGGTATGGATGGTGAAGAGCAAGAATTGCCAGTGCATGGACAATTCTTGAAATTTTTCTTCAGTTGAAAGTATCTTTTTCCATGCACAGTAGGCTTGTATTATATGTATAGGTGTGTTTGTTTCTCATTTTAGGTTCAGGTTTTGTGGTCTGCCTCCCAGAGATTCATGGTTTCTTGCTTTGATCTTACAATCAAGCATCCTCAGATGGAGCCACTGTTGGGTATCCTAAAATTTTTCAAGGTTTGAAGTCCAATTCATGGTTTAGGTCTCCATACGAGTGTTTTTCCTGGACTAGGGTTTGTAAAGTGTCATGAAAATGGTCTTGACGTGTTCAGGAAAACCCTTACCCTAGGTCTTGTCTTCCAAAATGTTTCCATTCGTTTCCAAACTTCATGTGGCCTTCTTGTTTCTTTTTCTTGGTTACCTTTAAGTCAGTTAAGTTGCTATTTGCGCACATGCTTATTTGCCCCTAGTGTTCGCTGAATCGGGAAATGTATTATCAAAGGTCAAAACAATCTGGCAATTCAGCGAATGAGTCATGTTCATGTTCATTATTAATATCAGTCGCTAGTTCTCTAAATCCTCCAGCGGTTATCCCAGACATCCAACGAATTGGTGAATGCATTAAAGCCAAGCTTTTAACCCTTTGTTCGCTAAGTCTCCAAGTGTTTCGGCGGTTTCATTTTTCTTTCCGAGAACTAGCGAATGGCGGTTATCTCCAGTTCTCGCAATATTTGGCGGTCTCTTAAAACATTCTAGCGATTCAGCGAAGCATTGGGTCGCTAGTTCTCTTAATAAAAAGGTAAAGGATAAAGCAATATGGCGAATAAGTGAATCAATGGATAATAAGTTTTGAGGCTTCAGTCGCTTATTCTCGAAATGAAATTGTCACTGATATAGAGTATTCAGAGAACTAGCGAATGCTCTTTGTTCGCTGATTCTTGAAATTGGATGGTTAAGGGTTTTGATATTCAGAGAACTAGCGATAGCCATCGATTGATGTAGATCAACGGTCAATCTGGAATCCTGGTATAAAGTGATGGTTAAGGAAAGATTCAGTGAATTAGAGATTAAAGAAGTTCGCCAGTTCTCCAGATAGTCAAGCGGTTAAGTATATCTTTTAGCGAATGCGCGAACACTTTGTTCGCTAGGTCTCCAGGAAAATCGACCGTCAGTCATAACATTAAGAGAATGGGAGATGGCTTTGTTCGCTAGTTCACCAAATGGTGATTACAGGTTAACTGTGTAAGTGGGAGCCCTTTGTTCGCTGATTCGCGAAATGCTTGGATGGTTAAGGATAGGATTCTGAGAACCCGCGAAGCTAATAGTCACTAGTTCTCCAGATTTGAACCAGGGTTAAACAAGGATTCAGAGAACTAGCGAAGCCAGTGGTCGCCAGTTCTCCGGTTGATAGCCAGGGTTAGCATTCTATTCAGCGATTAAGAGAAGCCATTAGTCGCTGGTTCGCTAAATGAGCTCAGATGGAAAAGGTCATAAAGGAAAAAGAAAAAGGACCGTTGCCACATGGATAAAGTACTTTGTCGATATGGACATAAAACCAGTAAGCCATCAAATCAGCTTCAAGAGGAAAGATTGCATGACGCAAACAGTTTTCAAGTACAGAATCATGATCATTCCCTCTTCACCTTGTTTTCAAGTAGTTTAATCTATCTGTCAACATCCGGACATGGCGAGCTCAAAATTTGAAATCTAGGGGTACATGAAATTGAATATGGGATCCATTAAGGAGATTTGCGTTAACTGTGGTAGTTGCACAACTTGGATTCATATCGATAAATAAGTTGAAGCTCATTTTTTATTTGTTCAAGTTTCAGTTGTTAAGAGTTTCTGTCTGTCCAGAGCATTTCTGAGCATAAAAGCATTTGAGATACAGAGAATTGAAGGTGTTCTTGTAGAAAAGATGAGTCAACCTGAGAAGAGTGCAGCGTCTTCCAGTGGTGAGGCCAAATCCAAAGCTGGTGAGGACAAGAATAAGCCTAATTTTTTAGATGAATTCCTGAAACTGTTGCCGGGCTCCAGTCAGAACAAGAGGGCTGCTGATGACCTGTTTGAAGATCTTTTGGAACGGTGTAGAGACCCAATCACTCCAGAATTCATAGGTTACACCATTTTCAACTTCTTTTACGGCAATAGAAATAAGCATGTTCCTGTCTGTAATGGTTGGGTGTTAGGATTAGGAAAAATGGTTGTCCCTGACGTTTTCCTGGATATTGATTTAATTGTTTCCCTAGCCAGAAGATATGACCCTATTTCAAGGACAATTAGAAAAGAGGATCAATCACCCTTAGTTACTCTTGATAGGGGATCATTTATGAAAGCTTTTGGTCTTTATACGTCCTTTTCCACTGAGATTGATTTGAACAAAGAAAAGGCAAGATACAGAAGCAATGTAGGGTCAGTAAAAGACCAGTTGGTTAAGCATATGCTGAAACAGGACAAATATATAGCCCCCCTTCCTGCTAACATGAATGCCCCATACCAGTTCAAGTCCCTCCATCATTATATGAGATATACTTGTTATGCATTATGTAGAGTTTTGGGAATGGATGGGAATGCAGAATTTTTACCAGCTGACTTGCTGATGATCATCCTGGATATTCAAAACCCCTTGGTAAACACTGACTATGATTACATTCAGTATGTGATTGATAGGATGCATCAAGGGCTGATGTCTGTTAAAGAAAGTAAAAGCCCTATTGAGTTCATGCATTATTCTCTATTAATGCATTTGATTCTATTTTTCAACATAACCAGTTTTGATGCAAACATGTTAAAACCAAGGTTCAATTTCAAGGATCAGCACAATCCAGTGCAGTTGTGGGTGAGGATATGGAATTCTACCTCTAATGAAGCAGAATTTTGTGTTTTTCAGAATTTCATTGTTTATCCAATTATCAGGATGCTAGGTATAAATGTCACTAGGCTATCTCCCAGAGTCCTCAGGCTTTTGAGACCACTGCAGTATCTGGATAAGTGGGATGGAAATCACAATTGGGGTGATTTCTACTTGGGAGATAATTCCACAATTATCAGAGTTTATGGCTGTCCCCAACCCCCACATTTATTACCAAAGTATGTGCCTCCGAGATTGGCTTGTTTGGAATTTGTTTGGCAGCTTATGTGTACATGTAAAGAGCTCCTGGCCCCTCACAGAAAGGGTACATTCACACCCAGGCAATTCAGGGTAGGTGATTTCCTGATAGGAAAGAGGGCTTTTCCTCAAATCAGTGCATGGCTACAACAATTCAAAATGGTTACTGGTGCTTGTAGGCACATAGATCCTGAGGACTTCATCAAGACTGCCAGGATGACTTACATCCCAAACATTGGTGTGATCAAGGAGCATGAAGGTTTGGATGAAGAAGATGTGATTAGAAATATCTTAGATGAAGAAGAAGTGAAGAGGAGATGGTACAGATTCTTTGATTTAGTCGATTTGTCCAACCAGTTGAAAGCATCTCAGATTCCTTTTGAGGGTTTTTTCCCTTATCTTCCTTATTTGAAGAGGATTGATGGGCTGATTGAAAAGTATGACACCTTGGCAAATCAATTGGAAGGCTTGATTGATCAGAATGAGCCAGAGAAGAAGAAGAAGAAAGATTATTCATCTTCTGATGAGGAAGAATTCACTGACGAGTCACAAGAAGAAGATAGTCCTCCATAGGTTGAGAGACCACCAGTTGTTGATCTTACTCAAGATCAACCAGAAATGCAGGATATCTCAGAGCCACCATTGAAGAGACAGAGGCTTGAGGAAGGTGAACCTTCAAGGCATGTGAGACAAAGAAGGGACATTGACAGAGCATCTGCTCTTGTACCAGGTGATAGGCCATATCATCATCAATTGAGGAAAGCAATAAGAGCAGGCAAGAAGATAGCCATTGAGCAAGAAGACAGAGAAAAGTCCTTATGGTTAGAGAAGGATATCAGAGAGGTCTATCAAGAGGAATTCTTGAGCGATGATCAGTTCATTAAGACTGATGAGTTCAAGAGTTTTCTCATTTGGAACAAGCAGCAAGAAGTGAAGAAAGCTCTGCCTGAAGGTATGGAGCCAAGTGAAGAAACTTTGAGAGCTCTTGCTTCATATGATCCTAGCCTTGATCCCATAACAGTGGACGAAGCCAGAGATTTGGTTAAATCAAGTGGAATGTTGTTAACCCCAGGATGGGATCTGACTTCTGCATTCCTCATTGATCAATTGAGAAAGCAACCAGAGGGTAGCCTATCATATGAAGTTCACATTGGTGACATGATAAGAGGAAGTGGCTATGACCCTAAGTCCCAAGCTGTTGCAATGTGGTCCATGGCTCCCAAAACTCAAAAGCCATCTCTATTGAGTATAGAGGATAAGATGGAGGGAAATAAGATTATATGGACTGTACAAAATACAACAGACCTTGAAGTCTCCAAGGCAGTAACTCATTGGGCTAATTTGAATGAAGCCAAGACAACTCAGCTGTCAGAAAGATATGCCAAATTGTTTGAGAGTTCAAGCATGGTAGCCAAGGACAGAGATCTGAAAATGATGAGGATCAAACAGTTGGAAGATGAGCTGGCAGAAATAAATGTCAAACTTGAGGAAGCCTCAAAAATAATTCCTCCTCCTCCTTTGCAAGTTGAGGTACCTATTCAGGTAAATTTGGAGGCAACTGAGGGACCTGCTGAAGACTTGGAAAAGGTGAAATTGGATGCATCCCTGGACACTATAGCCAAAATAGTGCATTACAGGCAGGACAAAATAAAGGACAGGATGGAGGCAGTTCATAAATCAGTCAGCCTATTACATCAGACCAATCAAAAGGTGAATGACTATTTGGCCACCTTGGAACCACTCTATAGTATTTGGTCTGGGAGGAATTTATTGTTTGATAAACTTGACAGTCTACAAGAACACAGGCCTGATATCCCAAAAGTAGTAACTGATGTGTTTGAAAGGATTGGCCTAATAAGTGCAGCGTCAAAGTTTTTCAAAGGAAAATCAAACCAAATAAAGGCTAAGTTAGCCATGTTTGATAAAGATTACAGCAAGTATTTGCCCCCGGTATATGATGACAATGAAAATGTGGTTAAGCTGGAAGAATGGAAGTTGTCAATGGGTCAGTTGGTCATCAATCAAGATGCCTTCCTAAAAGACAATAAGGCTTTGGACGTAGAAGGAACTAACAATATAATTGATAGTTTATTCAAAGTTGAAAGTGACTGTATCAAGTTTATATCAGAAGTTAAAAATGTAACTGATTCTACATGGGAACGGAAAGTCAACTTGTTACAGGAGCTACAGAGTTACAATTGGCCATCTGATGATGATGTGGCAGCTTGGGAAAAGCTAATCACAAAGAAGAAGAAGAAACCGGTTATCCAGCTGACAGAGGAGGAAGAAGAATAGATCGCACTTGGCCCCTGATCTAGAATTTGAGGGAGAGCGTGTTCAAACAAAGAATGATGTAAATTAGCCTATAATGGCGGTCATCATTCATATGACAAACTTGGTAACTGCTCTGAAAATATCTACAAACAAAGGTGTCAGCTGCGGAAGTTGTTTAGAACTGAAAATACGCCTTGCTCTCTTTATTAAATATCTTTCTGTTTGTATTTTCTTTTGTTTTCTAGCGCAATTTTCTATCAGCCATCCGAAGCTTGTTGCATCCTTTCAAGGATTCCAGGATGGTTGATTAGTATAAATAGTCTGTTCCTATTGATGATCGAGGTTGGAAAATATTTTGTAAAGGAGAGGTCTAAAATATAGAACCTGATTATCTGTGAAATCAAGGAAAATTGTACGAATGCATTTTATCAATTAATACAAATACACTGGAGTTCTGTTACTACAATTTGATTGTCTTTACATGTGGAGTGTTTTAGTTTCTTTATGCATTTAAATTGTAAGACAGTTTAAATACATCTTTCATAAGGTGAATGTAGGGGTTGAGCTTAAGTATCTTTCAAGGAAAGAGTAAAATCTTAGGGGAGGTCTCTGGGAATTGAATATCTATATGTGGATTTGATGACAGGTGTAGGAACGGAAACAATGATATGTTAGGCATGTTATTGGAGTTTCATTGTATTCGCTTTAATAGATATATGTGAAGGTAGAGTTCGACTCTGATGCCCAGCGGATAAGGGACTGGTTTTAGATCCACTTACATTGGTTTACCATCCAATATATGATTGATTAAAATTTTACTTCATATGCATAATTTCCAGACTTGAGTCATATTATGACAAGTTCATAAATATGTATTTCAGTGCTTTGTAGAAGCAATAATCGAGGTTAACCCTTCCCTGAGTTTAACTCTAAAAGGAAGAAGGATGAATATCCTTAAGCCATTGTATCGTGTTGCTGTTTTTATAGTCTATATCATGATGTTGTGTATCAGGATAATTTGGGCTATACTAAGAGTTTTAGCAACTTATTGATTTGGATTTTGAAGGCAGTAACAGAGCAGTGAAGGAGCAAGTTCTCAATTCAGAGCTCAGCTGAACGTTGAATTGATAGAGGTACACCCGCCTGAGTATATATTACTCGAAGTGAAGAAGGTCTTAACCTTAAATACCTTAGTAGTTTGTAACTTGCTAGGTTACAACCATTGGGATTATTTGAGTATTTGATTAATCTGCAGGTTCAAACACTAACAGACTCCACTAGGCTTCAAGAAAATAGAAGAAAAGCATTGTCTTGAGGACCATGGTTGTTGTTCAAGCACACGTCCTGCACTTAAACCATCGTTACTCACCCCATTGTTTGAGCTAGGCTTGTTTAGAAGTTGTCAGATTAATTCAAGTGTATCAGGGGGAGGTTGAGTTGTGTTATCAGATGTTGATGGCATTATGGGCACTACTTTGCTTTTGTTGGTTCGAATAAAATTATTCTCAAGCAAAGTTTCATCAAAATTATTAGGGAGGGTAACACCCCTTTGGATAAGATTCATGAAGATGTTGGAACTATTGGCTTGGATTAGGTCTTCCACTAAGCTTAAGTTGTTAGCATCCTCAAAGAATTCTTTAGCTTGTCAGTTGGCACTAACACTTTCAGGTATTACTATGTCAGATTCCATGTGAGGTTCTTCTTCATCATTAAAGTCTTCTTGATAGATAGTTTCTTAATCGTTATCCATGATGAGAGATTCTTGTCTTAGCTTTGCATGTGATCAGGTAAGTACCATGCACGAGTGACCTTAGGATGGTTGAATTGAAGAAGGGTGAATAGTGATGAACTACAACTGATTTAGAACTAGAATGAAGAATCTATAATTCAAGATTATTGAGAAATTGATGATTAGATATGCAAGATGATTAAATCAGTATTATGTTATTGATGTCAACTAGCTTGACAGTACTTATCTTGTAAGTTAGTATACCAACACATCTGAAGGAAGGTGAAAGAGATGAAGAACAAAAATATCTACATAAGGAAGATGTATATGATAGATGAGGATAAGGAATACACTGAGTAACTTGTTGATAAGTCTATGACTTGATGAAATTGACTTTATTATGTTTCATTCATTTATGATGAAGAATAGAGCTGAAAGACACAAAGCAGTGTTGTCGGTAAATAAAGCATTTCAGTATACACCGATGAAGTGTAGTGTATACCGAGCACAGTATTAACCAAGCTTGCATTCACTGATGCATTTCTTTGTTAACCAAGCAAAATAGAAAGGAATTAAATGATCAGTTTAGCCGATAAAGTGATGAGCTATAAAGTGTATGAAATCGAGGTAACAGATAATGTTTGTTATGAAGACTGATGACTAACATAAATAAAAAAGGATCTAATGGTGTAGATTGAAACATGTTACTGACACATCAGCCGAGGGAGCTTAAAGTGGAAAAATCTATGAATATGATTAAGCGGAAAAATCTGATGGAGGAAAAGAAAATGATTTACTTGTCTATATAAGAGACATTAGTTTCATTATGAAACATATGCCAGAAGAAGAAGATACTGCACAATTATTGCGTGGAGAAGTTTTCATGCATTCTGATCATATTGGTTAATAAGAATCGAGCTACAGAATAGTTACTGAGCTACAGAGAGTTATTACCGATGGATAGTAAGTTGATACAATATTGAATCTGAAGTGTTATATTGGTTAGAAATATTTGAATGAGCTGAACATTGATTTGTAAACTACAAACTAAAGTTGTATTTAGGCAGATCATCTATTGTTACACATTTAACCATTGTACACAGTAAAATCTCTTAATCGAGTGGACTATGAAAGTCTTTTGATGTTTCATTCATAGAGTGAACATTGTTATCCTGTCAACCCTAGAGTGACTGTTGGCTGGACGATAAATTCTGGTCTAAAATCCTCTAACAAGGTCACACCTAACAGTGTGTTTGTAAACCTTTAACAGGGTTGCGTCTTCACCGACCTCACTTCAAAAGAGTGAACAATTTTGGGTTGCCAGTCCCAGGTGGTTTTTCCCTTTATAGGGTTTCCACATTAAATCTCTTGTGTTATGTGTTGATTGTGATATTTGTTTGTTATCATACTTTGCATATTACATGTTAGATTTAATTGGTAATTATTACAAAGTTTTGGCTGACAATCAGTAAATACATAGACAATGAAAGTATTATATGTTTACTGACTAGTAGAAGTAGTAAAATTGTTTTGGATTATACATTTTGAATTGGGACACTGGATAACTGATTCACCCCCCTCTCAGTTATTCTAACAAATAGTTGATGAGGTATGGAAAGGAAAGGATTTGGTGAACTAGGAGCAACTTTGACTAATGATTAAGTCTTGATGATTGATTAGATTGATTGAATTGGATTTTACGGAGGATTAGATTGATTTGATTGGATTAAAGAGGAACTAAGCCTCAAGGATTGATTGGATTTAAAGGTTTGGAACAAACCTAGGTGAAACAAGACCTTGTGATTGTGCAAACATAAGATTGGTTTTGATTTAAAGTCTTCTTTTATTTGGGTGATAGACTGATGATCCCCAAACAAGATAGGACTGGATTAGGACTACTAGAGAAAGACTCAGTTCTCAAAGTACTAAGAGATTAATGTTTGCTTTGGAATTAAGGTCTATGAGACACTATTGGAATGATTCTTTCACCCTATGGCTTGATGAAGGTGTGAAAGATGGATTGATCTAATTTTAATTTAAAGTCCAAGGTTCTAATTAATGCTCCTAACATTTTGGAATGTGAATGAAAAGGGGTGTTAAAAGATGAAAAAGGGATGAATGACTTGAAGAGGATGAAGAATGAAGGTCAAAGGTACTTAGTTGTAGGATTCCCAAGTGACAAAGGCCATGTTCACTTTGTTTTGGAAACAAAATTAGCAACTCGATTGTTGTAAACAATTTTATCTAATTTCTCAAAAGCCTCTAGAAATTTTTGAATGGGTTTCAAATAAGATTGGTTGGCTTTAGTCTTTTGATCAACGGTTTTCTTCTCTCTATGGACTCATGCAACTGAGAGTTTTTATTTCTTATGTTTAACACTATCGATCATGACTTGAGGACAATATCTTGATAGATCAAAGGATGTTCTTGGAAAGAACTGATTTCATACATACATCAAATGTTTGGGTTACAAGCACATTTGTCAAAAATAGTCCTGCAAGGGACAAAGCAACCTTGCAGGATTCAAGTGTACAAATTTCTTTTTGCAATGAAAGTAACAAGCACACTCTTTATCCATAAAAGGAAGTTGGATGAGATTGAAAACCTTTTCTCACTGACTTAGGAACACACCCAAAAAATCCTTAGAATACGACCATCACCAAGCACACAATGGCTCCATGATGTCATATTATCAGAGTGTTAACGTTGAAGGGAGCTTGATATGGTGAGTGTCTTGGGGAGATTACTATTCTCCTCCCACACAAATTATCAACCTTTCAAAGGTGAATCGGGTGGCTTCTAACTAATGGCTTTTAGTAAGGATCTCTATTCAAACACACTCTTTGTGTCCATGCAAGCGTGCCTAGGACATATAGCCCCACAAAGCACCTTGAAACAAGTAGTTACATAAATGTGATTGAGACTGCAAGGCCCTACTAAATGTTAGGTGAGAGCCGTGTATAAGTTCAAATGTCATTCGGCTTTCGAGGCTTTAACCCCAAAAAGAAAATTTCATTAACGTGAGTTGTAGTGGTGGGCTTACACCTTGTTCTCACGTGGGTCATTCCCAAGAGCTTTTTACCTCGCTGATAGGCCCATCTAAAGGATTGAAAAATAAATGTATGGATTGGCCCCAAGAAGGAGTCTGGATTTATGATTCTCCCTCAAGGGGAAAAGAGCATAATCTCCTATCTAATGAGGTTTTCTCCCAAACACACCAAACAGATGTTCAATTCCAAGTCTTTTGTTTAAGAGAACAATTCAAAAGATTCTAGGTTTTTGATTTTCTCAACTTGGAGAAAAGAGCATAATCCCCTAGCTAATGAATTATTATCAAAAGAATAAGCTTCCTATTTAATACTAAGTGCCTAAGAAATCATTAAAAAAACATAATGTTTGATTGAATCTGCTTGGCAACTTGCAAAATAACCTTAGTGAGTAGTTTAATGTGTTTGGTCTTCTAACGTCCTGTAAAAAAAATGAATTAGTAGTCTTTAAATGCTCAAATCTTGGTCAACATTCTACAAAATCACTGTTAGAAGTCACAAAATATCAGTGTCTTCCAAAAAACTCAGATCAGAAAACTCAAAGTGCAAGATACTATAGAAACATGTAGAAATCAGATAGAGATGCTTGTTTACAGGCAAAGACACTTGTCTGTCAGAGATGCCTATTTCTAGGAAGAGACACCTATGTATAGGTAGAGATGCTTGTCTGTCAAAGATGTCTATTTATAGGTAGAGACATCTGTGTACAAGAAGAGATTCCTATCTGCACAAAAACAAAAGTTAAACACCAATGTTTGAATGTTTTATCCTCTCATTAAGTCTTAAATGGATAAAAAGGTTTCTAATAGCAAAAATACAGTGATTTTTAACCTTAATATGTCAAAAAACTTTACTTAATCAGCTTAGAAAAATAATACATAGGAAAGTCCCTTTTCTAGTAGAGACACCTGTGTGTATGCAGAGACACCTATCTGCACAAAAACAAAGATTTCATTAGCTTCATGTATTCTTCTTCATTTGTAGATACAGTTAAGTGTTTTACTACTGATCATTATCCTTAATGTGATTACCAAATACAAGTTTTTCTGATTAAAACAAACTAAAATGAGAGAAAAATCTTTTCTGGTAGAGACGCCTATCTATAGGCAGAGATGCTTGTCTGAAGGCAAAGACACCTATGTGTAGAGATGCCTGTTTCCAGGTGGAGATGCCTCTAGTTAGGCAGAGATTCCTATCTGGAAAATTCACGAGAAACCTTCACAAAATCAAGAGAAATAGTTGGTAAATGGGATTGTGGGTCCCACTGGGCATGCCAAAATGTATACGATGAAAATCCACCTGTTAAGAACAAGTTCAAACATGCAAACATTAATGATAAAGAACATATTCAAATCTATTTTAACATGTTCATAAACTTATAAAAAATACTAATTTTCACCACAATCTCCGATGAGAAATAAGAAAGTGCACCCAAGACTTGCTTGATTTCAGCTCTTAAAGACATTTGTGGGTGTGTTCTCCCAACACAAGTATAGATCCCACTACAAATGCAAGATAAAATGAAGATTTGAGATGCTCAAGAAGAAGCTATAGAAGCAACTCTCAAGAACTCAAATGCAAGAGGCCAAAGAAGTGTTGGAAAGTTCACTATACTGAAGTATATGACTATATTTAGTGTTATCATTATGGAAATAAAGTCATATGAAGTTTAGGAGTCAGTGCATAATGTAGAAGATCATAAATATGGCTAAGTATGGAAGACTAGACAGATAGTAGAGCACCAGGTGAATAGAGCATCATCACACATGCGTATGATAGAGTTATGATATGCATCCTTGAAGATAACTTCTAAGTATGTATTCATGCTAAGTCTAAGATCGCATGATGATATGAGTTAGTATGATGAATTTACTATTAGATGAAGTGGCACAAATAGTGAGCAGAAAAATAGAATAGAGCATGGAGCTGACTGTTTGTATTTTGGTTAGTGCTTGTACTATTGTTTTGTAAAGGCTATGAACCTATTGTATTTAGGTCATAGACATGTTAATATGATTATATGTAAACACGCTTGAGCCAATTCATTTGGAAGCATTGTATGAAATTAGTTATAGGCCGACTTGCTGAAAAGTTTTGTATGCGCATATAAATAAGACATGCGCCCTTGTAATTATGCATTGGATGAGATATAGAGCTCGAATAAGTAGAGAAAAAGTATGCAAAGAGCATATAGAATGAGGTAGAGCTTTACAAGAGGCTAAAGCATCATCGCACAAAAGGAACTGATTAGACAAACAGTGTCAAAGTAATAGTTCACCCTATAGATATAGTGTGTATCTGATATCCATAAGGTTGTAGCCTTCACCACTTGACCAATGAGCTCTAGGACAGTGCATCCTCACCCCTAATAGGGTTAATTGTAAAAGACTCCTAATAGGGTTTGACCCTTGATCAGGTCACTGTACTAAAGCATTGTAAAGAACAACTCCTAATAGGGTTGCAAGATATTCTAACATGAATCATAATACACTAGTGCAGTTCTTAGTGGGTGTCAATTCCCATCAGGATTTTTACCTATTTGGGTTTCTTTGTAATCATATTTGGTGTCATGTGTTATCTTACTTGCATTGATGTTCATTTCAGTAACTAAGAAATTTAGCTAAGTTTCAAAGTATCAGAAAAAGTAATAAAGTATAGAACACTGATTCACCCCCCCTTTCAGTGTTCCCATTCCTAACAATTGGTATAAGAACTTTGGTCCTCTGAAGATAAGTTTAACCACTTGAGGAGATCATCGATAAGGGAGAAATGAAACATCTGAAAAAGAATCTTGAAGGAGCTCTTGAAGCCCTTGACAGATCTAAAAAAGAAATTGAAGAACTAAAAGAAAAGGTTAGTGATTCTCATGCAGTCATCAAAAAACTAAGAAAAGATTTGAAAGACTACTCCACTAGTGATTTGGGAAAAATGGTTAAAAAGATAAATGAGGAAAACACATGTTTGAAAGATCAGATTAAAGAATTGGATGAAAAGTTACTTAATAATCAAGAAGCCTATGAAGAATAGATCAAAGAAAACAAGTAGTTGGATGATGAACTAAGGCAAGCTAACATGAAAATCTTGGACTGAGAAAACATCAAGAAGCAAGTGGAATCTCAACTAACTGAGGCAAAGAATCATATTGACAAATTGCACACAACCAAGCATCTAATAGAGTCACAACTGTATGCACAGAAGGTTAAAGGAGACACCAGCGGTATTGGATTCAATGAAGTACAAAAGCAGATCAATAACATGTGAGCAAGAAAGAAAGCATCAGAATAATCTTCAAAAGCTAAAAAGATAGGAAATCATACAGAAGTAGAAGTTGAACCACCCAAGGATGAGAACAAGTTAGTAAACAAGACTTGTTATGCTTGTAATAAACATGGGCACATAGAAATAAATTGTAAAGAGGTAAGACCATTCAATGGTTACTGTTATTCATGTAATAAGTTTGGTCATAGAGATATGAATTGTAGATCAAATCAAAATAAAAAAAATCAGAGAAGTCATCCATAGTAGAATGTAAGAAACTCTCAGGACATTACATGTCAGATACGCAATTATGTTGGTCTCACAGCCAGATAGTGCAGTATGGTAACTCACATGAATGCGCTAAGGAATATCAGGCCTCCAATCATTTGTCACTCATGCAATAAGGCTGGACACATCTCTAGGTTCTATAGAACAAGAGTGCAAAGATAGGAAAGCCCTAAAAAGATAGAAAGTTCAATATTAGAAGAAGCAAGAGAAGTCAAGTTTGTGCAAGCTTCAGAAGATGCGAGCTTGATTTGGAAGGAAGAAAAGAAGGATAATGTTGATGAAATAGTCAAGGATGCATCCACAATGGATGCACCTCCTATTTATGGTTAAATGACCTTCATGGTCATAGGGGGAGCTAGATTAGCTCTAGACCCCTACACGGCTGGTATACTTGTAATACCCCCAAAATGGGCTATAGGTTCATTAACCTCTTACATATTCAAATCAAACGAAATTGACATTAAAGTCCTAACCTAAGGCACATCCGCACATCAAATCATTGAAATCTAATTGATCATCCTAAATTCTACATCGGAGAATATTCCTTGAATTTTCCTAATTTATCCTAGTTTAATTATCTTTAATTGAATATTATTTGGCGATAAATGTCATTATTTATCCTAAAGTTTGATTAATTGAATATTCTAAATTTTTAATTAATTAGATGAAATTCTGCCACTTAATTATTTAATTAGATTTAATTCTATTTATTCCTAAATTGTATTATTTAATTTTGACAATAAATAAAAAATCTCATGACTAATTGATTAAATTCTTATTTAATTAATTAATGTCAGTTGTTAATATTTAATAATATAGTTTTTGAATAAAAGTTTGATTTAATAATTGATTAACCCATAAATCAATTGTTTTAATTCAAAAATCAGTTAAGTTGAGAATAAATCACTTTATCTTTAAATTAATTTATAATTAAATCATGCACAATCAGAAAAACAGTCAACTAGAAATCAACAACCAATTTTAAATTTAAACTCAACATCTGATGATGAGTTGAAATTTGATCTAAACTCTATTTTAAGATAAAACACTGCTTTTGCATGATTTTTGTGAGCTAATTATCTCTGATTTGTTGATAACTCAAAAATCAACTTGAGTTTATCAAGAGTCATTTATAGCTTTTCTCAATGCATCCTCAAGCCCTGGATTTCAATAAAATCAAGGCTCAGCTTTCACAATTATCAACCCTCGAATTTGCACAATCACTCTAGCGAATTTGTGATTGAAGGATTAAGCACTTGTGACAGGTAATTTGTGAGATCTTTCATTGTTGGTCATATTTTTGCATAGTTTTCATATCATAGCATTCATTCATTCATATCATTCTTAGATTAAATTTGCATATCATTTCAATTTCATTCTAGCTTAGATTCGTATCAAGTTTTTCATCCTATTGCATACAAAATCCAAAAAAAAAGAGATTACTTTGCATTCACACAATTTTTTTTATTCTTTTGCATTCAAATCCTTCATTTAGGTGTTGCATTGTCAATGATCTCGATTTCAATCTTAGAACATCATACTCACACCTACTAGAAGGCAATAAATCACCTAGTTAGCTTAGTTTCAATTATTTGCAGATTTCAATTTTGCTAACCTCTAATGTTTTGTTAGGAATGAGGTGTCTCAACCTTGGATAATTCCTATTCTTATTATTTGTTTTGTAAATGTATTTTTTACAAATAATGTAATTAAGTGTGAGTGTACATGTCTAGTTGGCATGTTGATGTGTCACTCCACTTGATGTGTCAGCATCTTGTGCGTAAGGAGATCATGACTGAAATGGTCATGACAGATTCCTATGATGCGTAAGAACTATTTAAGGAATGTGCTATGACAGGTGTAAGAGCATCTTATGACTTGGGCCTATTTGGGTGCCCAAGAAGAAGTGGTTGGTGTGTGTAAGAGAATATGCCAAAAATAGGTTGGTATGACAGATTCTCTTACACTTCTCTTGTGACCGTTATTTTTGGTGGATTCTATGACAAGCTGTCATAGTCTATTCTAGGGATGGACACCTATTCTTGGGATTGCATGTAACAACTATGTACATGTGGCTTTGTGCATGGGTCGGTTGTGCCTATTTTTGGGTCCAGAGGAGTCTATATATATGATGCTGCTCCTATGGGAGAGAAATAATAGAAATTTAAGTCTTGTTGGCTTTGTCTCTCATTTTCTAAAAGAACTTGCATTGCAAGTGTATTGTAATCTTTGTGTTGAAGATAATACATTGTACAGGTTTTGGAGTGCTGGGGTTTTTTACCGAAAGGTTTTCCCTAGGGTATATCATTGTGTCATTCTCTATTTTTCTATATGCATTGTATGTGGTTGCAATATCTTTGTTAAAGTAGTTAACGAATCTAAAATTGTAAGGATTTATAAGAATTTGCACAATACTCTCCTATAGAGATTAGCATAGGAAGCTGTTTCCACACTTGAGTTTCCTTACATGTTTTACTTAAGTGTTGTGTCCATAGCTAGGTACAATTTTCACACATACATTTTTGGCACCCACCGTGGGGCCTTGAAATGGGTTTCCAATTCTTCTATATCAATTTCTATCACTTTTCTATCATTTTCTGGTCAATTCTGTGATTTTATTCTCTGTTCGTACAATTTTCATACAAGTTTTGTTAGAAACTCATGCCAGAGCCCTCTGAGTGTTGTATGACATTCAAAATTTTTGAGGCTCATACTAGAAACTACAGATTGTCATTTGGGAACTTCTTTATCATTTGAACAGATACCCACTGTTGTACGAGTTTTTAGATAGTCGTACTAGATGTGACCCACTTTCGTATGGGATTTGGATTGTCATATGAGAGGTAACCCATTATCATATGAGTTTTTGTAGCAGGATTCAATTGTCATTTCATATTTTGAGGCAGTTTGTCATATTTGATTTTCAGATTTGGACTAACAGCTAACCCTAACAGATTGATCTTTACTGATTGTGATTGGGAAAGTGCAACTAAATTGCTAAAATAGGTAAAATCTACTAAGCGTGTTGTGAGGAACTTAGGTAGTCTTCTCAATCTGATAACACTTCTATTTGGACCTAAAATGAACTCTCATCTGTCAAGCTTGTGTGACTTTTCTTGCTTTCATATCATAGACTTTAGTTTTGGGCTATAAAATGAATATAGATTTGCTTTCTACATATCTGTTACATAGTAAATAGGCCCTATGAACACTATTTATGGATGATCTTGAGAGAGTGGGCTTCTTTCGCTTGTTCACGCATGTGAAGCTCTTCTTGACGAAGGATCCTCTTGTAGGTAGGGAGGATACTGGGATTATCTTGCATTTTGCTGGGTTTTTGAGTCTTCAGCTTTTGATTGATACATTCTCTTTCCAGAGAGATTGATAGACCACAAGTAGTTGACATCATAGATCTTGGTGAGATAATTTCAGTCTTAGCATGTCGGATTAATCTATCTACTTTGTTTTAGTGAAGTGAAGAGGCTAGGGGATTATGCTCTTCTTCCTTTTTGGATAGTACCAAAAACCTAGATCCTTGGATCCGATCTAGTCCCCCTATGGTATCTTTTGTGAGTCACCTTTAGAGAGGGTTAACCATAGTGGACATTCCCTTTATTGGGTCAACCACATGGATAGAACCTCAAGTGGTAATAGCCATTTTCACCATGGTAGCAATAGCCTCTATATAAATGTCCTTGTGGAGGAAATCTTCATAGGTGTGGTCTCTTATTAGGCTGTCAGATCTCCCTAGCAGCTCCTGATTGATTAAATTCTTGGATTGTGTCAAAATCTTGGTTCACCTAGATTGGAGTTCCCCCTTTTGAGATCATAAAAGTTGCAGAGTCAGACCATTACTACAAACCCTAGTGAGGCCAATTTTTCATTTTCTAGGAATATGTGCGTTATTGAAATTTTTTTTTGAACATACACAAATAGCACTCCTAGGGATTAGCACATTAAGTCACTATTGCTTGTCCATGCACAAGGTTGCTTTTTCCCTTGTTCATTATTTTTAGATGATTCTTGCTTCCCTTGCTTGCTATTTTGCATGCTTGATATCTACTAGGTTATTTGAGACGAACTATTATACGGATCTTCAAAACTGGATAGAAAATTTACCAACAATTTGGAACTGAAAACCTAAAAATTGCAAAATCTAAAGCAAAATTCCTTTCTGGAGTCAAAAGTCATCCCACAGTCTTAGAAAGTCATATGAGTTTTTCCAAAAGTCATTTCAGAACCCCTGTATTGTCGTATGAGATTCAGTACTGTGTCATACAAGTTTTGTTAGCAAAAATCAAAAGAGAATGATCCCTGGTAGCAACTATCGTATGAGTCCTGTCAATTGTCATTTGATAACATACCCAAAGTCGTACAACCCTGTAGAAACTTGTTTGAGAATTTTCAAAAAGATTGTCAAAAACTTGTCAAATTTGTCAAGAATCCAGTTTTTACAGCCTATTTCCAGATTCTGTCAAAATATTCACTATGTCAGGATCAGAGTAGAAACTAGAAAAAATTCGATCATTTACCTAAAGTGGTCTCTTGAGTCTGATTTAGCCTTTTGATTTATTGATTTGAGTCTTTTTCATTTTGTGTCAAAACCTTGTCAAAATTATCTTCAAATTTAGTCTTCATACAAAATGGCTAAGTGTTGAGAGCTCGTGTTCGCCATCTTTTGGGCATCTACCCATACTACTAGGACACCATATCCTTCATTTACATCCAATCTAATCTTCAATCAACTCAATCTTGACAAGGTTGTGTCATTCAATCTTCTTGAATCAAGTCATTCTTTAGTTGTCTTCATCTTGATCTCTTGCTTCACCCAAGGTTAATGGTGGAAACTAGAGCTTCTTCACACAAGAAATCTGGAGAAGCCTCCAAAACCTTACCCTTGTCTACTCACATGGGTCCAACCTTTGAGGAAATCTACAATTTAGGTCTTTAAGAAGACAACGGTCTCAGAAATCTTTGATTAAAAACTGGTTACATCCCCCCCCTCCATCAATCCAAGGAGATAATCAACAAACTCCACATCAATCTATCCTAGGGAGTCCTAAAAATCCAAACATGTCTCAAGGAGGGATGAACCAAGGGTCTCAAGGACATCACTCTCAACATGGTGCGAATCAAGAACCCACACCTTCTGAAATTGCTCAATATCAAAATGATGACGACTTCAAGAAAATGATGAGGCATTTCTTGAAGGAAGACAAAGAAACATACTTCATAGAGTTATTTCATCAAGGGGATAAGCTTCCTCCCAACTTTAATGTTGAAGATATCATTACACATGAGGAAGAATTTCCAATCACTGCTATGATGAAACAGATGCATGCCATGCAAGTCAAGCTTAACAAACTTGAAAAAGAAAAGGAACCTAAGGAGTTCTCCATGGAGGCTCTATGCCCTTTTCCATTTGATAAGGACTCGTACATGTCACCATTCCCTAAAAGAGTGGAGATGCCTAAATATGATAAGTATGATGGAAACTATGATCCTCAAGATCATATTAGAGAATTTTGTACTCAATCTATGGAGTTCATGCATGAACCAACCTACTTAATGCATCTTTTCCCTTGATCTCTGGGAGGGTTATCTATTCATTGGTTCTAAAAAATGCCTCCTACTATGAAATTTTTTGAGGAGTTAATCAAACTGTTCTATCAACAATACTCCGACAACATTCAACATCCGGTCACTATGATCGACATCTGCAATCTGAAACAAAACTTAGGAGAACCATTTTTGACTTTTCTCAAAAGATGGAGGATAAAGTTTTCTCTGTATGCTAGACCTATTCCAAAAACTGAGAAGCTGGAAATCTTTATCAACAATCTTGTTTTCAAACTTAACTACCATTTGCAAATGCAAAATCATACATCCTTTGATAAAATGGTGGAAAATGCAATCAAAATTGAGAAAGTACGGGTCCAAAAAGGAGACATATCACTTCAAAAAGACAAGTATGAATCTGGATCTAATTCTAAAGATAAAAGCAAAAACTAGAACAAGAATAAAGACATCATCATGGATGGAATTGTTGATACTATTCATGCCCCATCTAAGGCACCTGCTTTCAATCTCACTATTGGCACCCAAGCCATCAAAGCTTCTGAAGCTAAAGCAACACAGTCTAACAAAAAGCCATCTGATTATAAACCTTGGGCTACCGATCCTAAACATAAGTTTACTCCTCTTGGAGAGTCCTTGGAATCTATCATGAAAACTCTGTTGGCTAACAACATCATCTCCTTGCTTGAGATAAAAGTTTTTGATCCTGAACCTAAACCAAAATGGTGGAGAGAGAATGATTTCTGTGACTTCCATCGCAATAAGGGTCATAAAACTAATAACTGCATCCACTTGAAACACATCATCTAAGAAAAAATTGATAATGGAGGAATCATAATTGACAATCATTAAAGAAATAATGATCATACGACATTCATGAAACCATTTCTGAAACATTATCAAGGAGATTTGTCTTCTCAGCCTAATGTGGGTGCTAAAGTCAATTATGCCTACTCTGGAAACAATGCTATCATAAATATGGTTGAACCATGCCTATCTGAGCATTGCAATGTCATCACAATTGTAAGGAAAGATAGAGATAATCAACTAGCAAATGCAATTACTTGATCACAAGCTCAGGTGCATTTGCAAGGGCAAATCCTAGATTGATCAAATGTCCCTAAGATGCCTTTCAATCTTTCATCTACTTTTAAATAGAAGGTTGCCTCTAAATCATTAAATCCTAAAGACATGAGGCCAACATCATACAGTATTGTCCAACAACTCCAGCATACAAATGCAAAACTCTCCATGTTTGAGTTGCTTCAGATATCTCCAGCTCATAGAGCCATTATCGACAAAGCTCTACTCAGATCCAATGTTCCTGACAACCTTGATTTAGATAGATTCTAGACTATGGTTGGTCATCTGATGTCTCCACAGTATATCTCCTTTTCAGAGTGTTGGTATACAAATTTTTCTTCTTACTAAAACTATAACAATTTGAAAATACTCTAGCCCAAGATGAAGGAAAAACTCATACAACAGTTGAGTTAGCCACTCATGACTAAACTCTCTACGATCAAAGGAGAAGCTACCTTATATAAAGATCAATCTTGACAATTCATTTATTTAAAAAGAATGAAAACAGTAAAAGTAATACATACTTTTGACCTAAAAGTACAAAAGGCTTTTTCAAAACTCATATGAAATAACTACTGGGAGATTTATGCTTTGAGAGAAAATCCACACTTATCTAAGCCAACTAACTAAGACTATAAAGAAAATTCCCAGAAAGATCGATTCAACATACACTGAAATAAAACTAAAAAGGGATGTATGATGTTGATACACATACATAGATTGAAGCAACATGAAATCAATTCCAACTGAAATCAACATACATGTATTAACCAGACACACTAATCTGAAAAAGATATTTCTATTTGTTATATATATCAACTGATAATATATCATGAGTTTCAAATCAAAACATAAGCCATTCCATGAAAGTATTTGCAGTAAATATTAAACTATAAGTTTATGCTACTAGAGAACCGACCCTTGCAAGGTCTTTCAAAAATTAACTTATAGCCACGTAGGGCATAATCAATTTCATAACTAAAGTCTATTCTTGGAAAAGAACTAACACCCTATAACTACTTGGAACCATCCTTTCAAAGACTAATCAAAATAGATTAGCTTTTCTCAGCCTCGGCACTAAGGGTGGCCTCAGTTGCTTTGCGCTCATTTGACCACTTCTTGAAAGCTGCTACAAATCTCTCCAACATTTCCTTATTTGGTGAAGAAAAAAGATCCCGCATTTGTTCCCAGATATCTTTGCAGTTTTGTAACTACTCCAGCTTAGTATTTAGCATTTTCACTTGTTCTTCACCGAGCATTATCAGTGATTGCACCCTGGCAATAACTGATCAATCTTGGGCTGCCATTTCTTTGGCATCTTTTAACCCTTGTGCTTTTTTGGTGAAGGATTCTTTCATCCTGGCCTCATCTATTCCTATTTTCACTTCACCTTGTTAGCTTGTGGTGACTAATCAGGAAAGTACTATCCAGGAAAGTACTGTACACTTTTCCTCCCGACCTCGCCGGAAATTTTTTTTGAGGCCGACTACTTTTTTCGGTTATTTGGGCCGACTACTTATAACTCATTCTAACCCTAAAGCGAGAAAATATTGTATAACATGGCTTAGGGTTAGGGATTTTTACGATGTATGATTTTAGTACTTGCGGCAGAGTTGGGCTGTAAGGGATTACGGATTGTAATCAGGTTGTAATCACTGGATAATAATAATATTGGACTTGCTGTTGGTGGACGTAGCCCAGGGATTGGGTGAACCACATTAAATCTGTGTGCCATTGTGTTCTATTCTGTGTGGTTTATTATTTTCTGATATTAGTTATATTTGCACATAATTGTTATTTCTGCCTTGTTAATCCTAACAAGTGGTATCAGAGCGAGGTTATTTCATTCATTCTTTCATCTA
The DNA here is from genome assembly GCA_027943335.1 of Chamaecyparis obtusa. Lineage (NCBI taxonomy): Eukaryota > Viridiplantae > Streptophyta > Pinopsida > Cupressales > Cupressaceae > Chamaecyparis > Chamaecyparis obtusa. The sequence goes on from BSBK01005788.1 coordinate 639,336, forward strand.
TTCTCTGAAGCAGGTCTCACGAGTTAGTGGGAGAGTCTCTCGGTTAAGTGGGAGAAATGGCAGAAGAGGGTAGGCTGAAGGTTGATAAGTTTAATGGGCAGAACTTCCAGTTATGGAAGATGCAAATGGAGGATTATCTCTATCAGAAGGATCTATGGCGGCCATTAGAGGGAGTAGCCAAGAAAGAGCAATCAATGTCTCAGGAGGATTGGGATATTTTGGATAGGAAGGCACTGGGGAGTATTCGTCTATGCCTGGCACAATCGGTGGCATTCAATATTACTGAAGCAAAGACAGCTAAAGATCTGATGGAAACCCTAGCGAAGTTGTATGAAAAGCCTTCAGCTTCAAACAAGGTATTTCTTATGAAGCATTTATTTAATATGAAAATGGTAGAAGGTGGATCAGTTACTGATCATTTGAATGAGTTTAATACAGTTACAAGTCAATTAACCTCAGTTAAAATTACTTTTGATGAAGAGGTTAGGGCTCTCTTGATTTTGTGTTCTTTGCCAGAAAGATGGAATGGCTTGGTAATGGCTGTTAGTAATTCTGTTTTTGGTTCTAATACCCTAAAGTATGATGATGTTATTGGTGTTATATTGAGTGAGGAAATTCGTAGGAAAAGCTCAGGGGCATCCACATCGGGTAGTGTATTGAACACAGAAAGCAGAGGCAGAACAAGAGATAGAGGAAACAACTCTGGAAATCGTGGGAAATCAAGAGGAAAATCAAAGGGAAAGAGGTCTGAATCTAAAGGGCCAAATGATTGCTGGTACTATGGAAAACCAGGTCATAAGAAGAAAGATTGTTGGTCTCAAAAGAAAGATCAAGGAGACAAAAATGATGGAAACAAGGAGGCAAATGTGGTAAGTAACAAATCTGAGGAGGATGCTTTGCTCTTGTCCTTAGAAAGTATTGATGATTCATGGGTTTTAGATTCTGGGGCTTCATTTCATGCTACACCCCATAGAAGTTATTTTGTTGATTATGTCCAAGGGGATTTTGGGCTAGTTTATTTGGGAGATAATGAACCCTGTCAGATTGTTGGAAAGGGAAAAATTAAGATTAAGTTGCAGAATGGGAATCATTGGCTACTACAAGAGGTAAGACATGTTCCAAGGCTGAGTAGGAATTTAATTTCAGCAGGGCAACTGGGTGATGAGGGTTGCACAGTTACTTTTAATGATAAAAATTGGAAGGTTTCAAAAGGTTCCTTAGTAGTAGCAAAAGGTGTGAAAGTAGGCACCTTATATCTTTGTACAGGTCATACTGTTCCTTCTACTTTAATTGTTTCAGAAGATAATGAATGTTCAGGAACAGTGGCTGCAGTTGAGCAGGAAGAACATCAAACTGTTGCTGTAGATTTTGACACAACACTGTGGCACAACATACTCAGGCACATGAGTGAAAAAGGTATGAAATTACTTCATTCAAAGAAAGTTTTACCTGGTCTGAAATGTGTCAATATGGATTTCTGTGAAAGTTGTGTTTATGGAAAACAAAAGAGAGTTAGTTTTGTGAAGAGTGGGAAGGAAAAGAAAAATGAGAGATTAGAGCTTGTGCATACAGATGTATGGGGACCAGCTCAGGTATCTTCCCTTGGTGGCTCTCTGTATTATGTTACATTTATAGATGATGCAACAAGAAAAGTATGGATTTATTTCCTTAGATAGAAATCTGATGTATTTCAAAATTTTAAGAAATAGAAATGCTTGGTTGAGACTGAGACTGGTAAAAAGTTAAAATGTCTCAGATCTGATAATGGTGGTGAGTATTGCAGCACAGAATTTGAAGAATATTGTTCCTCTAATGGTATTCATAGGTAGAAAACTGTACCAAGGACTCCACAAGAAAATGGAGTGGCTGAACGCATGAACAGGACAATAATGGAGCGTGCAAGGAGTATGAGGTTGCATGCTAGGCTGCCCAAAAATATGTGGGCAGAGGCAGTGAACACTGCTATTTATTTAATCAATAGAGGCCCCTCTACTCCTTTGGACTGTGGTATTCCAGAGGAAGCATGGAGTGGTAAGAAGGTGAGTTATTCTTTTTTCAAAACCTTTGGTTGTGAAGCTTTTGCACTTATAGATTCTGAAAATAGAACCAAGCTGGAAGCTAAGTCAAAGAAATGTGTATTTGTTGGGTATGGCATTGATGAATTTGGTTATAGGCTTTGGGATTTTGAAAATCATAAAATTGTAAGAAGTAGGGATGTCATATTCAATGAGAAAGTATTGTACAAAGATCTGTTGCTGCAGCATGAGAAGAAAGAAAATGACTATGTAGTACTGGATGATACTCCACAAGTTCATGTTCCAGTAGTTCCTTATGCTCCGCAACAACAGCAACAACAAATACCACACACCCCAGTGAGTGTTAGACGATCAACAAGGCTAAGTAGACCTCCAGAAAGATTTTCTCCATCTTTGTATTCTATTCTGTTAACCGATGCTGGTGAACCTGAATGTTATAATGAAGCTGTGCAGGTGGATACAAAGCTTCAGTGGGAGTCTGTAATGACAGAAGAAATGGACTCTTTGCTGAAAAATCAGACATGGGATTTATGTAAGTTACCTGCAGGTAAAAGGGCTTTACAGAATAAATGGGTTTACAGGATCAAAGAAGAGGATGGAGGTACGAAAAGATTTAAAGCCAGATTAGTTGTAAAAGGATTTGCACAGAAACATGGTATTGATTTTGATGAGATATTTTCTCCAGTTGTTAAAATGACTTCTATTCGTACTATTTTAAGTATTGTGGCTACTGAAGATTTGCATTTAGAGCAGCTTGATGTTAAAACAGCCTTTCTTCATGGTGATTTGGATGAAGAAATATATATGGTTCAACCACAAGGATTTGAGGTCAAGGGTAAGGAGAATTTGGTGTGCAGATTGTAGAAAAGTTTATATGGCTTGAAGCAAGCACCTCGGCAATGGTATATTAAATTTGACACTTTTATGAATGGGCATGGATATAGTCGGTGTCATTCTGACCATTGTGTTTATTTTAAGAGGTTGGATGATGACAGCTACATTATTTTATGTTTATATGTTGATGATATGCTTGTAGCTGGGTCTAACATGGATCACATTAAGGGGTTGAAACAACAGTTAGCAAAATCTTTTGCTATGAAGGATTTGGGGGCAGCAAAACAAATCCTTGGTATGAAAATTTGTAGAGATAGGAAAAATAGGAAATTGTCTCTATCTCAGGCTGATTATATTGAGAAGGTGTTGCAACGTTTCTGTATGGAAAATGCCAAAGCTGTCAGCACACCTTTGCCTGGTCATTTGAAATTGACTAAGGATATGTGTCCCAAGACACCAGAAGAAGAGACTAAAATGTCTAAGGTACCTTATGCTTCAGCTGTAGGGAGCTTAATGTATGCTATGGTATGTACTAGGCCAGATATTGCACACGCAGTGGGAGTCGTTAGCCGTTATATGAGTAACCCTGGTATTGAGCATTGGAATGCAGTCAAATGGATTCTCAGATATTTGAGAGGCACATCCAGTAAGTGTTTACACTTTGGGGGTTCTACTACTACTGTACAAGGCTATGTTGACTCAGATTTGGCAGGAGATATAGATAGTAGGCGGAGTACTACAGGTTATATATTTACTGTTGGTGGGACAGCAGTGAGTTGGATTTCTCGACTACAAAAGGTGGTTGCTTTATCCACTACAGAGGCAGAGTATGTTGCTGCTACAGAGGCAGCCAAGGAGATGATATGGCTTCAATTCTTCGTGAAAGAATTGGGACATCCACAAAAGGATAATTTTCTACATACAGATAGCCAAAGTGCCATTCATCTTGCAAAGAATTCTGCTTTGCACTCAAAGACAAAACACATAAAGTTGCGGTACCATTTCATTCGATCAGTTTTGGATGATGGACAGTTAAGGCTGGAAAAGATTCATACTGATGATAATCCAGCAGATATGTTTACCAAGGTAGTAACAAGGGAGAAGTTGAACTCATGTTCAGCTTCAGTTGGTCTTTTAGACTGAACAAAATAAAGGAACAACTGAGTCCAAGGTGGTTCAATCCAGTGGGAGCCTCATGTGGGTAGCGGTATTGCTACAGGATCAGTCTCCAAGTGGGAGGTTTTTTTAGTATAGTGTGGATACTGATCAGTCACCAAGTGGGAGATTGTTAGCTTGTGGTGACTAATCAGGAAAGTACTATCCAGGAAAGTACTGTACACTTTTCCTCCCGACCTCGCCTTTTTTCGGTTATTTGGGCCGACTACTTATAACTCATTCTAACCTTAAAGCGAGAAAATATTGTATAATATGGCTTAGGGTTAGGGATTTTTACGATGTATGATTTTAGTACTTGCGGCAGAGTTGGGCTGTAAGGGATTACGGATTGTAATCAGGTTGTAATCACTGGATAATAATAATATTGGACTTGCTGTTGGTGGACGTAGCCCAGGGATTGGGTGAACCACGTTAAATCTGTGTGCCATTGTGTTCTATTCTGTGTGGTTTATTATTTTATGATATTAGTTATATTTGCACATAATTGTTATTTCTGCCTTGTTAATCCTAACACACCTGTGGACAGATTGTAGATAGTTTATATGACTGCTGACAACTTCCTCAATAGAGGCTACTATCTTTAGAATCTACTCTGATTCTTCGATACCTTGATCAATTAAAGTACATTTCCATTCCTCATTAACCTTTGGTACAAACATGAGATTGGTATTAGCACCAGGAATTACCTTCTCAGATAGAAACTTTTCTGTGCCGTAACTGAAAGCTTCATCCATATTAGCTATTACTATCTCTAGACTATCTCTCTTTCCTTCGCAAAGCTTGACTTTAGCCTCTAAGGTAGATACCAGATTAGAAGACCAATTAGTTGAACTCTCATAGGCTTGAGTGAAGTGATTGACCATCTCTCCAACTTCTCCCATCCAATTATAGAATGCCTTAAAGAGGGATCTCTCTTTATGTACCTGATCAAGGAACATTTGATTGTCTGGAGACTTGACATCCAGACTTAAGGGTACCAATTCCAAAGGTTGAGGAATAGGATTTTGCAATTACTGAATGTACTTTGCCATTTCGCATAAAGCTTGCTTCAGCTTAGCTTTATCTTTAGCATCCTTCAGCACTCTGTGATTGATTTTCTTGTTTGCTGAATTCAAAATCTTCAAATCGGCAGCTCTGGAAGACACTCCTAAATCCACTTTATCCACAGTGAAATCTTGCTCAGTGACTTCAACACTAGTCTTGTTGGAATTAGGCTTGAAAATCTTTGCGACCCAATGACCTGTGGTTAGATCTACATCCACCATAGACTCTATTTTTGGCTTCTTTGTTCTAGGGGACTTTCCAAGCTATTTACTGACCAAGTCACCAACAGGGACTGAGGTAGACACAATGTTCCTCTTCTTATTCATAGTTAGATCCATCCAATTTGGAGAACTAGGAGTTGCATTCTGTAAGGAAACAGTGGTACTTGGATTTCTTGGGGAAACGGGCTCTTGTTGACTTGAACTCCCATCACCTCCAACTGATACTAAATCCATAGTGGATGCTTTACCTCTTTTCAACCTTTTGAACTACTTTATGTTGGGCTCCTCGGTGTCAAAATCTAGAAGAATGAAAAAAGGAGGATCCACCTTGTCACTTCATTTGCTTCTCTGCCTTGTAAACTTCATAGTATCATCAGAAACCAACTTTGAATCTTTAGGAATTTATAGAGAATTTGAAACACCTATAGAAAGAAACGATTCAATATTATTAGTCAAAATAGGGGAGGGTTTAATTTTTGGAGTCCTTGGACTCTTTTTGGTTACCAACACAAGGGCAGCTGAGATTTTCTTATTTTGGGCTTTAAGCCACTGCTCTATCTTTTGGAAAACCTCCTTAGTTAAGGACTTCACATTTTCTTCTTCCTCCGCTAGCCAGTCAATTCTTCTGATTCTCATTTCAACTCTTGATACTACATTTTCTGACTCTGATGCACTGCTATCTTCATCTTTAATATTTCTGATGCTGAAAGGTAACTTTAAAGCAGTGATTTGTTTGAGGGAAAACCTAGAACACAATATTTTAGTAACCTCAACTTCATCTATACAATCATCCCAATAGTCTTCCAAAGCTAGCTAATGAAGGAACATGGCATCTACTCTGAAATGGCTGTCAACAAAACCTTTTCTATCAAAGTAGTTCCTTCCCTGATATGGCTGGAGATTCATTTCTTTCAACTCATTGATTAAAAAGGAAAAGTCATGCATTAGCTAGAATTTGTAATATCCTAGTTCAAGTGGGAAGAAGGCATCGATACCTCTCTTGACCTTGTACTTCTTCTCAACCATTAGTAGCTACCTTCCTACTTCAAGAAGAATGCACTTGTCTGGGCAATACCTTGGAAGTGTTAATGGAGCATCACTGAAACCTCCTACTCTTAAATAGGTAAAAGTAGGAAACTAAATATAAAAACTTCAATAAATTTTCACAAATTCCATAGCCTCCTCTGATATCTTGCAATTAGGATTTTCCCTTAATTCAAAGACTAATTTGGATGAAAAGTTATCATGTACTTTCTTAAAACCCATGGGGTGTTTTCCTTTTTTTAACAGGGGGTGATATTCATAGATGGGCATACTGCTATTCCATTCTTCATGAGGTAAACCATCCCAGATTCTATAGATGGAAAGAATATAAATGAGGTATGAAGACATATAAAAATTAGAAATTAAAGCTGTCTGAGATAAACCTTCATGTAATTGCTCAACTATTATTTTGGCCCAGTCAACAACATTACCAACGTCTAGGATAACCTACACAAAAATATACATCCAGTCTTCCCAGCTGGTGTCTATAGGATTACCTCTAACCCTGCTCAACATTACCATTATATCCCTAACTTCTCTAAATAGGTGATCTTTTCTAAGTGGTCTAGGCAAATGGGAATGACCCTTTTCTAGGTTTATCAGCTAATCCCTTGCTATGTTATTCCTATACTCCTTGTTCTTCTCAGAGTCTACTATAGCTTTACTGATACTCCAATCTCCATAGATTTCAACTGATGGAATTTTGAGAGAGGCCATTATTACTGTTCTATCAATATTTACTAGAACTTCACCGCTTTCTATTTTAATGCACCTCTCAGCCTTGCTGTACCTATTTCAGCGTTCTATTACTAGCTCCAAGCATGGAATCACTTCAGGAAAACCAACAGCCACTAATAAACCACTCTCTACAATCCTAACAGATATGGCTTCATCAACTATTTTCCTCATTCTTGAAATGATTTCTTTGATATCATTGTCTACTATAGCCGTATCCCTCATTTCAGGTAAACAACAACTAACTGGAGAAAATCTATTTTCCTTCATGAATTTTACTTTAGAAGAAGACATACTGAAATATAACCTTGTAAAATTCTTATGAAGATAGCTGATTAAAAATGCAGAAGATGAAATGAATTATAGGGCCAAGGTTGCTGTAAAACTTACTATTTTCTTGCCTTTCGAGAATGTTACCTTGCAGATCCAAAAATGCCTCCAGAAGATAGTAGAGTAGAATAAAGAAATGTAAAGAGATGAAAAATAAATACACACTTGCTTCAGTTCCCATCACTTCATGAAAAACTACCATCAATTCACTTTCACGTCGCAATAAATGATAATAGCCTGTTATACACACTTCTATTTAGTAAGAAAATCCCATGAGCTGAGGTGGCACCACTCTTTTCATCACATCAATCATTTCATTGTCAGTCGATAAAGATTTGATTTGTGACTTATATCCAGGTATTATTACACCTCAAAAATTGATCCTTGAACCATAAAGATTGGGTTCAAAGTACACAATTCGTGATGTTTTAATTTATATGCACATAAGACAACTGTGGTGGACCCCAATAACTTCTATAACGAGCTCAGGAAAATTATGAACTATGATTTTAAAACCTTGGCTTGGGAGACTTTTTAGTGTAAAGTTGTATAAGTGCACATTCTAACGTGAACTTTGAACTAAAAAACTGAGGTTCAAAGTTCAAGATTTAATTCAACATTTACACACGAACATGCGACTGTGATGAGAAAAGGCTTTTAAAAGACACAACATACATGAAACACGTTTGGAGAAAAATATATTGAACTTTGAACCTTGAACCGACTGGTTCAAGTTCAAAGTTCAAGGTTCAATTTGCAACTTAAACTTGACACAACTTGAAAAATTGCCGCATATAAATAAGGTAAAAATTTATTTGACAAGCAATAGGTCACTCCGATTGGGGATTAGGACTATGAAGGACTAAACAAGGAATCCAAGATCTCTGGTTTTGCACTAAGCAAAAAGACAACACACGCAACTAACCTAAAGCACAACAAAACTTATGTACAAAGGAAAGCCAAAATTATCTACAACTCATAAAGCTTCAGATCTTGCCCATTATAAGATAAGGGCATTTCAGTTCCATCTGCGTACTTGAGCTTGAAAGAATTACATCCCAAAACTTGACTGATTTCAAAAGGCCCCTTCCAAAGGGACTCAAATTTGCTGTAGGCACCTCGGGGTTGTTTCCTTTTATCCCACAGCAGCACTCTAACATTTTCCATGAACTTCTTGGGCTTGGCTCATTTGTCAAAAAATTTCTTCACTTGGGATTGATGCAGAGCTATGCGATTTACCATCTCTTCTCATTCTTCATGTATCTTACTTAAGAACATGATCCTTTTGTCCAATCCATCAGAAAAGATTTGATCTTCAATTACTTTCTGCAATTTTATGGTCGATAGCTCTAGAGGCAATGAGAGTTGAGCTTCTACTCCATAGACCAGTTCAAAAAGAGTCATACCTATAGCTCTCTTAGGAGAAGTACGATCAGCCCAAAGAGCTTTGAACAATCTCTTATGCCAGTCTTTAGAATTTTCACTCACTAGCTTCTTCATAATATTGATCAAGTTTTTATTTGTAGATTCCGCTATCCCATTGCCTTGGGGAAAGTAATCAGATGAGTATGCCAATTGAATCCCATTATCATAGCAGAAAATTTGCATATCTTGAGAAGAAAAGTTCTGTGCATTATCAGCGACAATTTTTGTAGGAACACCAAACCTAACCAAAATATTCTCTTTCAAGAAAGAACAGACCACCTCAGTAGTAGTTTTCCTCATTGCAATAGCCTCTACCCATTTAGTAAAGTAATTTGTAGCTGTTAGAATATGAGTATGTCTATCATTTGATGGGGGATTTATTGGTCCTATAAAATCCAAACCCCACTTCTTGAATGGCTCATCAATTATTACTAGTCTTAAAGGCAAAGCGGCTAAATGTGGCTTTCCTAAAAATAACTTGCATTTTTCACATTGTGCTACCCATTTGTAGGCATCTTTAAACATTCCAGGCCAATAGTAATAGTTCCTCAAAATTTTGAAAGCAGTTACCGTTGAGGACAAGTGTCCACCACAGGTTCACTGTGAAATAACTGAAGCAACTTCTTCTACTGGTCCTCATCTACACACTTGAGAAACATTATGTCCATACCTCTTTTATATAGAATATCATCCACTATAACATACTTAGCTACCTTAAGCTTCAAATTTCTCTATTCTTTTGTTGTAAGATGAGCCAGACATTCTCCATATGTAAGGTAATAGGCTACATCAAAGAACCATGTGTTTTTTAACCCCGTAAATAAAGATAATGGAATATCACCTTCAGGAATCACATCATTTTTAGTGATCAATTTGCACAGACCTTGGCCCCTAACCAATTTAGTAGGTTTGATCTCTAGATCAAACTCTTGAACTTTGGCCACCTAGTTAGCTCTCTTATTCATAGACACCTCTTGTTGGGTTAGTATGCTCTTGACAGTAGAATTTGGAACATACACTGTGGAATGAGAATGTATAATATAATACCCAAATTTCTTGATCGCCTTTACTACTGCATAAGCCTATTTTTCTGTGGGCAAATATTTCAATTCATGATTCTTTAGAGGAACACTCATAAAAGAAATAGGAAATTCCTCACCCACCTCATTCTTCTGTAACAGGACTCCCGACATTGTGTGCTCAGATGCATAACAATGTATCAAAAAGTCTTTATGAAAATCTAGATGAGCAAGGATTGGAGCCTGTGCAATTGCTTCTTTAACCTCATCAAAAGACTTTTTAGCCTCATCATTCCATCTAAATGTCTACTTATCATTTAACAAGTTGACCACAGGTCTAGTTGTTTCTAAAAAATCTGGCACGAATCTCCCTAAAAATTGATCTATCTGAAGAAAGACCTTATTCCACTCTTGTGGGATGGAAAACACAATTGCTAAATCACCTGCACCCTCTCTGGGTCTATTGCAATCCCCTTTTCTAAATCTATGTGACACAATTTTCCTTCAATCACATAGAAGATTGATTTCTTGGGATTTAAAGATATCCCTTAGTTCCTACATTCTTGGAGAATGAGCTTCAGGTCTTTAGGATGTTTCTTTCTTCTATGGGAGAAAATAGTCATATCATCAAGGTACACCACAATCACTTTATTCATTAGATGACTGAAGGAGGAATTCATGGCCCGTTGGAAAGTCACTCCTGCATTAATCAGTCTGAATGACATTGTTATATACAAATGTACCCCAGGGGGTAGTGACCGCCATTTTGTGTTGGTCTTCTGGGGCCACACTAATTTTATTGTACCCTGAAAACCCATCCAGCATCGACATCATTTTAGACCCCGCTACCATTTGAAGAATATGATCCATGTTGGGGAGAGCAAAATTGTCTTTCAAACTAGATTGATTGAGATTTCTAAAATAAATGCAAATTTGAATTTCTCCATTCTTTTTGTAGACAGGAACTATGTTCGCCACCTAGGTCGAATGATGGATTGGATAAATTATTTTTGCCTTAAGAATTTTATCAACTTCTTCGAAAATGGCATCAGCAACTCTAGGATTATAATTTCTCAATTTCTGTCTGAAGGGTTTAGCTCCTAGCTTTAAAGGAATATGATGCTAGAACTTGCCTTTTCTAAAATCTTTTAAATCCTCATATGGCCACACAAAAACATCTCTGAATTCCTGCAGCAATTTTGTAAATACCTCTTTCTCAATAGGGCTACAATACATACCTAGGTTGACAAACTTAGGGTCTTCATTGCTTCCAATATTGATCTTCTCATAACTACTGGGTTGATCTTCTTTTGTCCCATTAGCATGGCCTACAAAGCAATCCTTATGATCAAACAACTTTTCCATATTTACAAGACCTTTAGGAATGTGATTCCCTTTTAATTGAATAACCTCTTCTTCTTTTTCAACTTTCTCATCAAAACAGAACTCTTGGCATTCAGATTCTGAACCCTCAAAAAAGATAGAGGAAAAATTTTCCATACCTTGAAGAAAAGATAATACATGAGCATCATTGCTAAAGACTTGCCAAGAATTAGCATTGTCTGGAACATTGGGTCGATGGATAAGCTCAATGGTATACTGATCACTGTCAAAGTCAGGATGAGGAATCAACAGTGCTGCAGAACCAGCTGGGGCATTTGCTCTAGAATTCTTTTCTCAAGGAATGGAGTCAATAGAGAAAGCCTGAAATCCTTCTATTTCATCCCAGACTCTATTTATGCAATGCTTCATTCTATCATTCCTGACCGCATATTTTCCTCTTACTTGTTTCACAATTAGCTCAACATCTCCTTTTTCTTTAAGTATTTTAATGCCTTTTCTTTTTGCTTCTTGAATCCCAAGTAACAGAGCCTCATACTCTACAGTATTGTTAGTGTTCTCAAACTCAAGCTTATAAGAAAAAGGGAATCTTTCTTCAGTAGGTGATATCAAAACCACTCCAGCACTCAAACCAGTGGATGAACAACTACCATCAAATTCTAAGGTCCGTAGTTCCTCATCATCATTTTCATTCATGACCTCAATTTCTGGCATGATCAAATAGTTAGAGAAATCTATCTCCTGGTACAAAATATGAGACTTAGGATCATCAGAGGGAAAAACTATGTACTTGCACTTAGTCTCAGGTTGTAGAGTAACTTTTTTTATCCCCAATGGGAACAATAGCCTAAGACCAATCTAATTTGATCTCTCCACCCAGATCTCTACAAAAGGTTCTGTTCAAGAGCATACCGTAACTTGCTGGTATGTCAACAACCAAAATGGTCAACTTGAGTCTTTTGTTGAGGAAAGATGCTAAAGCAACTTGAGCATCTTTGATTTGGCCAATCAAAGGAACTTGCTTGGAATCCATGGAGTAGCACCTACCAAAAGTTTTTGTCAAAGGTAGATCAAGGGCTTTTGCTACCAAAGAGGGCATAATATTGTCAGAAGCTCTAGAATCTATGATATAATTACTAAGCTTCTGACCATGGATGAACAATGATACATAAAAGGGCTCAGGTTTCCTGATAACAGGAGCAAGTTCTGAGGATTCAAGATTAATGATGGGTTCTTTGATCTCAGGTTGTTTTACATTTGATTCAATAGGGGTTTCATTAGTGGATATAGTATTTGCCTGATTAGACTGAATAACAGGAGAAGAACCTTTCACATAAGCAACCAACTTGTCTAATTCACTAGGATTTGACTTCAAATATTCAGTAGGAGATATTTGAATTTTAGCAGACTTACAGAACTCTATAAAATCAAAATTTGGTTCAGAATCTAACCTTTTAAGGATTTTAATCCCTCTAGGTTCACTCCCTAGAGTCTTTGTGTTGCTACCAGCTTGACTCATTGGTTCCTTATCTCTCTTGCCTTGAAATGGAGATGAAGAGTGACTGTGGATTTTGCCACCCTGCTGTGCTTGAGTAAGCACTGAACATGAAGGATGCTCCAGAGTTGTAAGAATGTCACCACCTCATTCTGAGTCAGACTTATATTCAAGATAATAACTTACAGAGTTGCCAGGTCCTCCGGAGTTATCTTCATTGCCAGGAATTTCCACAATGGTCTCTTTGTTGGCTTCCATTTGCTTGTACCGCACCATCTCAGGATAAGAATCACCATTATGCTCATTAGTCAAGTGAAAGATACACATGTTTTTTTTAGCAGGAGGTGCTTAAATCTGAAGTCTACGCTGATGTGTTAAAGTATTTGATTGCTTTACATAATTTCCTGTTCCTTGGCCTCCATACCTTCTAGGAATGTCTTCATATGGAGCAGGGGTAGTTTTTGGCAATTACCTTTTTAAGGTAATCATATCATTTACCAGTCTCTAAACCATAGGATCAGAAGATCCTGATGTAGAAGCTTGATTACTAGGAGTCTGAACCTCTCTTCTCCATTTCCCAGCAGTAATCATGTCATCCTCAAGCTCCACTGCTAATGCTTGGGCAACTACCAAGTCTGCCACTCTTCCTCATCTAAGATGGAAACTGATATCAGGGGGCATAGCATTTATAAAGAACCCCTTTCTATTTTCATCACTGGGACGATGAGCAATAGGAATCTGCTGCAAGAGCTTGTTAAATTTAGCTATGAATTCCCACATAGGTTCTTGCATCTCCTTCTTTAATTGGGAGAGCTGCAACAATAAGGAGTGTTCATCATCGACTGCTTTAAAGGGAGCCATGAAAGTTGCTCTCATACCATTCCAAGTTGTTATGGACCCATTGGGAAAATGATGAAACCAATCTACAATAGTTTCAATCAAGGTCTGAATGAAAAGATGTATTGCTACATCTTCTGTTCCTACACCTATCACACTACATGCAGTATTAAAAGCATTAATGTGATCACTTGGAGAAACTTTACCATCACCACTAAACTTGGGCAGAACCTCTCTAGCCCCTTTGGGTGAAGCTTGTAGGTTAAAATTTGTTAGGTCTAGAGGACCAACTTAAGCGCCCCATGGATGATTTTGGGCCATGACTGGCAGAGAAAAATTTAGAGGCTGAGGATTAAAAAGAGATGGGGTTACTGTGCCAGATAATGTAAGGGCCTGAAAACAAGAAATGGGAGTGGTAGACTTGATGGAAGAGGAGGCTCTACTAGTCATTTGAGTCTTTCTTCTCATAGGAATATTAGGGTTAAAATTCAATCACTCAAGGGCTTCAAAATCTTCATCAACAGTCCTTTTGCTCTATCCCCTCGAGTATATCTCCTTTCTGCCAGCTGATTGATTAAGACAATAATAGAAATATATATATAAAGAAAAGATTATCCTCTAGGTCTTTGGGCTGCTCTATTTTCTACGGCAGCTGGTCGAGCCAAGGGAAAATGTCTCAACCACTCTCCAATCTCTTCTTCTTCCTCAATTACTAATCTCACTTGTTGATATTGCTGACCACTTGTCCTTAATTTCCAAGCAGTGTTATTCAGATCAGCAATAATGTCCTCTTGTGTATCAGTGAAGTGAAGCTTAGGTTGTAACACTGGGGGAAGCTCTTGCTGGATAAGAATTACCTTAGCACGTAGGACCATAACTGACCATTAAAAGAGAAGAGTTAAGCTCTGGGGTACTTGTAAGTTTCCCTAGTAGAGTCGAAAAAAATCTGTTGGTATACTGATTTTCCTTCTTACTAAAACTATAACAATTTGCAAATACTTTGGCCCAAGATGAAGGAAAAACTCATACAATAGTTGAGTTAGTCACTCATGACTAAACCCTCTATGATCAAAGGAGCAACTACCTTATATAAAGATCAATCTTGACAATTGATTTATTTGAAAAGAATGAAAACAGTAAAAGTAATATATATTTTTGACTTGAAAGTACAAAAGGCTTTTTCAAAACTCATATGAAATAACTACTGAAGATTTATGCTCTAAGAGAGAATCCACACTTATCTAAGCAAACTGACTAAGACTGTAAAGAAAATTCCTAGAAAGATCTATTCAACATACACTAAAATAAAATTGAAAAGGGATGTATGATCTTGAAACACATACATAGATTGCAGCAAGATGAAATCAATTCCAACTGAAATCAACATACATGTATTAACCAGACACATTAATCTGAAAAATATACTGCTATTTGTGATATATATCAACTGATAATATATCATGAGTTTCAAATCAAAACATAAACCATTCCACAAAAGTATTTGCAGTAAATATTAAACTATAAGTTTCCACTACCAGAGAACCAACCCTTGCAAGGTCTTTCAAAAATTAACTTATAGCCACGCAAGGCATAATCAATTTCATAACTAAAGTCTATTCTTGGAAAAGAACTAACACCCTATAACTACTTGGAACCATCCTTTCAAAGACTAATCAAAATAGATTAGCTTTTCTCGGCCTCGGCACTAATGGTGGCCTCAGTTGCTTTGTGCTCATCTGACCACTCCTTGAAAGCCGCCGTGAATCTCTCCAAAATCTCCTTATTTGGTGAAGAAACAAGATCCATCCTTTGTTCCTAGATATCTTTGTAGTTTGGTAACTACTCCAGCTTAGTATTCAATGTTTTCACATGTTCTTCACCAAGCATTATCAGTGATTGTACCCTGGCAATGACTGAGCAGTCTTGGGCTACCATTTCTTTGGCATCTTTTAACCCTTGTTCTTTTTTGGTGAAGGATTCTTTCATCCTGGCCTCATCTATTCCTATTTTCACTTCACCCATGGACAGATTGTAGACACAGTTTATATGATTGCGGACAACTTCCTCAACATAGGCTACTGTCTTTAGAATCTACTCTGATTCTTTGATACCTTGATAAATTAAAGTACATCACCATTACTCATTAACCTTTGCTCCAAACATGAGATTGGTATCAGCACCAGGAATTACCTTCTCAGACATGAAATTTTCTATGTCATAACTGAAAGCTTCATTCATATTAGCTATTACTATCTCCAGACTGTCTCTCTTTCCCTCCCAAAGCTTGACTTTAGCCTCTAAGGAAGATACCAGATCAGAAGACCGATTAGTTGAACTCTTGTAGGCTTGAGCAAAGTGATTGACCATCTCTCCAACTTCTCCCATCCAATTATAGAATGCCTTAAAGAGGGATCTCTCTTTATGTACCTGATCAAGGAACTTTTGATTTTCTAGAGACTTGACATCTAGACTTAAGGGTACCATCTCCAAAGGTTGAGGAAAAGGATTTTTCAATTGTTGAATGTACTTTACCATTTCACATAAAGCTTTCTTCAGCTTAGCTTTATCTTCAGCATCCTTTAGGACTCTGTGATTGATTTTCTTGTTTGCTGAATTCAAAATCTTCAAATCAGCAGCTCTGGAAGACACTCCTAAATCCACTTTATCCATAGTGAAATCTTGCTTGGTGACTTCGGCACTAGTCTTATTGGAATTAGGCTTGAAAATCTCTGCGACCTAATGACCTGTGGCCGGATCTACATCAACCATAGACTCTATTTTTGGCTTCTTTGTTCTAGGGGACCTTCCAAGGTATTTACTGACTAGGTCACCAACAGGGACTAAGGCAAACAAAATGTTCCTCTTCTTATTCATAGTTAGATCCATCCAATTTGGAGAACTAGGAGTTGCATTCTGTAGGGAAACAATGGTACTTGGATTGCTCGGGGAAACATGCTCTTGTTGACTTGAACTCCCATCACCTCCAGCTAATATTGAATCCATAGTGGATGCTTTACCTCTTTTCAACCTTTTGAACTACTTTACGCTGGGCTCCTCGGTGTCAGAATCTAGAACAATGCAAAAAGGAGGATCCACCTTCTCACTTCTTTTGCTTCTCTGCCTTGTAAACTTCATAGTATCATCAGAAACCAACTCTGAATCTTCAAGAATTTTTGGAGAATTTGAAACACCTGTAGAAAGAAACGGTTCAATCTTATTAGTCAACATAGGGGATGGTTCAATTTTTGGATTCCTTGGACTCTTTCTAGTTCCCAACATAGGGGAAGCTAAGAAATTCTTCTTTTGGGCTTTAAGCCACTGCTTTGTCTTCCGAAAAACCTCCTTAAGGACTTCACATTTTCTTCTTCCTCTGCCAGCCAGTCAATTCTTTTAATTACCATTTTAGCTCTTGATATTGCATTTTCTGACTCTGAGGCACTGCTATCTTCATCTTTAATATTTCTGATGTTGAAAGGTAGCTTTAAAGAAATGATTTGTTTGAGGGAAAACCTATAACACAATATTTTAGTAACCTCAACTTCATCTATGCAATCATCCTAGTAGTCTTCCAAAGCTGGTTGATGAAGGAACATGGCATCTACTCTGAAATGGCTCTCAACAAAACCTTTTCTATCAAAGTAGTTCCTTGCCTGATATGGCTGGAGATTCATTCCTTTCAACTCATTGATTAAAAAGGAAAAGTCATGCATCAACCAGAATTTGTAGTGTCCTAGTTCAAGTGGGAAGAAGGCATCAATACCTCTCTTGACCTTGTACTTCTTCTCAACCATTAGTAGCTTCCTTCCTACTTCAAGAAGAATGCACTTGTTTGGGCAATACCTGGGAAGTTTTAATGGAGCATCACTAAAACCTCCTACTCTTAAATAGGTAAAAGTAGGAAACTGAATATAAAAACTTCCATAATTTTTCACAAATTCCATAGCCTCCTCTGATATCCTACAATTAGGTTTTCCCCTTAATTCAAAGACTAATTTGGATGAAAAGGTATCATGCACTTTCTTAAAACCCATGGGGTGTTTTCCTTTTTGTAACAGGGGGTGATATTAATAGATGGGCATACTGCTATTCCATTCTTCATGAGGTAGACCATCCTAGATTCTATAGATGGAAAGAATATAAAAGAGGTATGAAGACATATAAAAACTAGAAATTAAAGCTGGCTAAGATAAACCTTCATGTAATTTCTTAGCTATTATTTCAGCCTAGTCAACAACATTACAAACATCTAGGATAGTCTAGACAAAAATATACATCCAGTCTTCCGAGTTGGTGTGTATAGGATTACCTCTAACCTTGTTCAACATTACCGTTATATCCCTAACTTCTCTAAACAGGTGATATTTTCTAAGTGGTCTAGGCAAATGGGAACCACCCTTTTCTAGGTTTATCAGCCAATCCCTTGCTATGTTATTCCTATACTCCTTGTTCTTCTCAAAGTCTGGTATAGCTTTACTGATACTCCAATCTCCATAGATTTCAATTGATGGAATTCTGAGAGCGGCCATTATTAATGTTCTATCAATATTTACTAGAACTTCACCACTTTCTATTTTAATGCACCTCTCAACCTTGTTGTACCTATTTCAGCATTCTATTACTAACTCTAGGCATGGAATCACTTCAAGAAAACCAACGGCTTCTAATAAACCACTCTCTACAATCCTAATGGATATGGCTTCATCAATTGTTTTCCTCAACCTTGAAATGATTTCTCTAATATCATCATCTACTATAGCCGTATCCCTCATTTTAGGTAAACAACAACTAACTGGAGAAAATCTATTTTCCTTCATGAATTTTACTTTGGAAGAAGACATACTGAAATATAACCTTGTAAAATTCTTATGAAGAGAGCTCTTTAAAAATGTAGAAGCTCAAATTAATTACATGGCCAAGGTTGCCGTAAAACTCACCGTTTTCCTACCTTTCGAGAATGTTACCTCGCAGATCCCAAAATGCATCCAGAAGATAGTAGAGTAGAATAAAGAAATGTAAAGAGAGGGAAAAAGAAATACACACTTGCTTCAGTTCCCATCACTTCATGAAAAACTACCATCAATTCACTTTCAAGCCGTAATAAATGATAACAGCCTATTACACACACTTCTATTTAGTAAGAAAATCCCATGAGCTGAGGTGGCACCACTCTTTCCATTACATTAATCATTTCATTGTCAGTCGATAAAGATTTGGCTTGTGACTTATATCCAGGTATTATTACACCTCAAAAATTGATCCTTGAACCATAAAGATTGGGTTCAAAGTACATGATTCGTGATGTTTTAATTTATATGCACATAAGACAACTATGGTGGACCCCAATAACTTCTATAACGAGCTCAGGAAAATTATGAATTATGATTTTAAAACCTTGGCTTGGGAGACTTTTTAGTGTAAAGTTGTAGAAGTGCACATTGTAACGTGAACTTTGAACTGAAAAAATGAGGTTCAAAGTTCAAGATTTAATTCAACATTTACACATGAACACGTGACCATGATGAGAAAATGCTTTTACAAGATGCAACATACACGCGATGCTTTTGGAGAAAAATATATTGAACTTTGAACCTTGAACAGGTCGGTTCAAGTTCAAAGTTCAAGGTTCAATTTGCAACTTGAACTTGACACAGCTCAAAAAATTGCCGCATATAAATAAGGTAAAAATTTATTTGATTGGCAACATAGAGGAAGATGATAACTCATTAAGTCATTCGCATAACCAGCCCTTGCACATTGAAGTCTTGATCCAAAACCATCGTGTCAAATGTGTGTTGATAGATGGAGGCGCTAGTCTCAACATTTGGTCTTACAACTTGATCACACACTTGGGGTTATCTGAAACTTCCATTGATCCTATGAAGAAGATAACTATCAAAGCATATGATGAGAAAGAAATATCTTTGAAAGGAACTATTGTCTTACCTATTAGAACATGACCTATTATTAGAGACACCATATGTCAAGTTCTTGATCTACCTTTGGCTTACAACATCCTTCTAGGGAGACCCTGGATACATGAAATTAGAGGTATTCCTTCCACATACCATAAATGTGTGAAATTACCTTATGAAGGAGTAGAGGTGATGATTCCAGCTAACCTATATACAACTTGCAATTCTTTGAAAGAAAGTGCTGATAAACTTGTTTCTAATAACATAGAATCTTCCACTAAGCAGCTAAACATTGCTTCAACCTCTAAAATGGAAGACATTGCTAAAGAAGTCAAAATCAAAGATAATGGCATCGGAGAATACATAATGGAACCTATTTTATCTCTCACATCTCTCCCATTGTCCCCTAAATGTTATGGACAACCATCTGACAAAGTGAAACCTACAGCTAAAGAAACCCAAGTCATATTCAATGGAAGTTTTATCACAGAGCAAGTATCTAAACAAGATTTTGAGGAAGATGAAGTTGTGCTTGCATGGTTATACAAAGATGAACCTCAATCCCAATTAGTCTAGAAATGTGACTCTACTTCAAGAAAGATTACTCAGAAGTCATATGGACCAGGAGACAAATTGATCACAAAAATGGGATATACTAGAAAAGGACCTCTAGGACTACAAGGCAAAGGTCTTTTATCACCTCTTGATCATCATGGCCGAACCAACAAGAATACAATGGCTCTAGGATATAAGAAGAAGCCTTTCTATCTTATCAAGAACTCCCCACATATCTTAGAACATAATGAACCAATAGAGGAAATAACACAACAATCTGACAGTGATGATTCAGACACTACTGAGGAGATCATTCCTTATGAGTGTTTACTTAAAGAAATAAAAGACCTCCTTGAAGCTGAAGATGATCCTATAAAAAGAATCAATGTAGGAGAAACACAAGAACCTACTATAGAACATAAGAAAGTTGCACCACAAGAACCAGCTAATCTTAAAGAAGAAAAATATACAAGGAGGAAGGTGGTAGCTATTCTGAGACAAATTCTCATGAGTATGAATTCAAATTAGAATTTGAGGGTAACCCTTCTTGGGGTATCCATCCTGACTTTACACACGTTCTCAAATTTCCTAGAGGTATAGATGAGTAATCAAATGACTATGAATGGGGAGCCATTCTAGAGGAAGATGAGCTTATCATAGAAAAACATGTTGATGTTATTCACCAATATGCACCTAAACCCAATGTAAGTCTAGAGCAAAATGATGAACTTAATGAGTCTGATCCACTGATGGTAGAAGTGGACTCCCATAATGACATTGAGCCTATTCATGAATTGAACATTTTGAGTTGTAATATCACCTTCTAACCTGAGAGTTAGGTTAGGACCAATGATGACAGATCCATATCCGTAAACACTATTTCCCAATCTTTCACTACTTTGACTATCCAACATCCTGAACTTCTTGACCAAACCTCCATGAATACAAGCCAAGGTATCTATACCTTTTCAAATGACTATGCCCTTTCTTGCTACCTCAATATAGTTGAGCCTATGATGACTTCCATCAGTGAACCGAGCATTAGCATGATGGAGTTAAATATCAAGTATCTTAGTCAAAAGAATAAGAATAAAAATAAAAAGAAAAGGAGTTTTGAGGGTGAAAACCACTTTGTGGCAGTCTCAGAACCTACAAAAGTAAAAATAAAAGATGTATCTAAAGGTGAAAACCTCTCTCAGGTTCCTAAGGATGAGATATTTGATGTCCTTCCAAGTCATTTACAAGACAAATCTCTAGTTCTAATTGAGCCCACTCAATCTATCAACTTGGGAACAACAAAAGAACCACAGTTGATCCATGTAGCACAATCCTTATCAGAAGAAGAAAAGAAAAAAATTACCACATTCCTAACAGAAAAGAAGATCAAATTTGCATGGAAATATTCAGATATGCTAGGGTTGGATCCTGATCTTGTAATGCACCATTTATCTATAGCTCCAGGCGTCAAACTTGTTAAACAAAAATTGAGAAAGATGCATCCACATGTTGCACTCTTGGTCAAAGCTGAATTAGAAAAACTACTAAAAGCTAGATTCATCCATGTTATTGATTATGCTGAATGGATATCAAATATTGTACTTGTATCAAAACCAAATAAGTCTATAAGAGTATGCACATATTTTAGAGATGTAAATAAAGCATGCCCTAAGGATGATTTTCCACTACCTAACATTGATATGATAGTGGACATGACTGTGGGCTTTGAAATGTATTCTTTAATAGATGGTTTTTCTAGATATAATCAAATCAAAATTGCTCCAGAGGATCAAGAGAAAACTATTTTCACGTGTGCATGGGGTACCTTCTGTTGGAATGTCATGTCATTTGAGCTTAAGAATGTAGGTGCTACATATCAAAGAGCTATAACATCTATCTTTCCTGACATGATGCATCGAACCATGGAGGATTATGTTGATGATACTTTGGCAAAATCTATGATAAGATCTAAACATCTAAATGATTTGGGCAAAATACTAGATCGAATGGAGAAGTTTAGTCTCAGACTAAACCCTAAGAAGTGTGCTTTTGGTGTCACTTCTAGAAAGCTTTTAGGCTACATTATTTCAAAGAAGGGAATTGAATTAGATCCAATAAAAGTTAAAGCTATCATAGAGATGCAACCTCCCAAGAATATCAGTCAAATGAGAATATTACAAGGGAGAGTACAATCTATCAGACACTTTATATCTCAGCTAGCAGACATCTCACAACCTTTCAAAAAGACATTACATAAAGGTGTGACCTTTGCATGGAATGAGGAATGTGAAGAGAACTTTAATCATATCAAGAAATATCTATCAAATCCTCCTATTTTGATGCCTCCTATTCAAGGGAAGCAATTGATCTTATATGTCTCCACTACATATACATCACTGGGGGCATTGCTTGCACAACATGATGAAGACAAAAAGGAAAGAGCTATATACTATATTAGTAGAACATTGGTAGCATATGAGAAGAACTATTCTATGATTGAGAAAGCTTGTCTAGCTGTGATCTTTGCATCACAAAAATTGAGACATTACATGTTGGCTCATATCACACATTTGGTAGCTAAGATTGATCCATTAAAGTACCTATTAAGCAAATCTTCCCTCACAGGTAGACTAGCTAATTGGGTGACATTATTAAGTGAACTTGACATTGAATATGTTGAAAGAAAAGCTATCAAAGGCCAAGTTATTGCTAATCAACTAGTAGATGCACCTTTGTTTGATGATACACTAATGCAAATGGAATTCCCAGATTCTTCTATCATGAATCTTTCTTCTAGAGCATGGAAGTTATTCTTTGACGACTCCTATACATAGAATGGATTTGGAGCAGGCATATTGTTCATCACTCCTCAAGGATACTCAATCCCTAAAGCATTCAGAATCAAGTTTCCATGCACAAAAAATATTGCTGAATATGAAGCCCTTCTTAATGGCATGAAGATAGCAATTGAGTGGCGAGTAACATAACTACACATTCATGGAGACTCACAACTTGTAATACACCAAGTCAATGATGTGTATCAAATGAAAGATCGAAAGATGATCCCATACAAGAGAATGGTAGATGATCTAAAGAAATATTTCATATCTATCACCTTTGAGAAAATACCTAGAATAGAGAATAAGGTTGTTGATGCTATGGCAACGCTATCTACTTTACTACAATAGCCCAAACATGAGCTATGCTACGAGTTCCTGGTGGAAGCACTATCTTATCCTGCATATGAATTCCCTAACACTCACATGATCTGCACTATTGTTGGTCATGATTCATCCATATAAAAACCTTTTCTCCTATCTCCAAGATCAAATCATTCCTGATTTCTTCAACCTCCATGAGAAATGATACCTTATCCGCAATGGATCTTGGTATGTTATCATTGGTCATGATATGTACAAATGAGGTCTAGATGCTACACTACTTAGATGTTTAGAATGGGAAGAATCTCAACATGCATTAGAGGAAGTCCATGATGGTATTTGTGGATCACACTCTAATGGTTTAACACTAGCTCAAAAACTTATTAGGGCTGGGAACTATTGGCTTGAAATGGAGAAAGAGGCTATCAAGTTTGCTAAGAACTGTCAAAAGTGCCAAGTACATGGCAACTTAATTTATGAAACAGGGAGACATCTAATTCCCTTTGATACACAATGGCCTTTTCACCAATGAGCATTTGATCTTATAGGATCCATACATCCTTATTCTTCTAATGGACATACCCATATAATCACAACTACAAATTATTTCACAAAATGGGTAGAAGCAGTCCCCTTGACTCAAGCAATTGACAAGAAAATTTCTATGTTCATCTTGAACTAGATCAGATGTCAGTATGGTATTCCACACTCTATAGTCACAAATAATGGTGGTCAATTCAACAAAAAAGACTTAGATGATCTATGTGCCAAATTCAAGACTACAACACATTGGTCATCTATTTACTATCCGCAAGGGAATGGACAAGCAGAGGCTTCTAACAAGAATCTATTGAAAATCTTGCACCTAACAATTAATAAAATAGGAAGAGACTAGCATCTTATGATCAATCCAGCTCTTTGGGCCTATAGAACAAGTATCAGAATGCCCACTAGGGCTACACCATTCACTTTAGTTTATGGGTTTGAAGCAGTACTGCCTATTGAGGTTGAAATCCCATCACTAAGAATTAGAATGCATGGTCTAGTAACTAATGATGACTACAGAGTGTCTACATTGCAAGAACTTGAATTACTAGGTGAGCGAAAACAAGCAGCGTATGATAATCTCAAAGTATATCAGAAAAGAATGTCTAGAGGCTACAAAAAGAAAGTCAGACACAGAGAATTTCAGGTTGGCAATCTAGTCTTGAGAGAGAATCCTAAAAGTCAATCACATAGAGAACGCAAGGGGAAGTTTGAACCCAGCTGGCTGGGTCCCTTTGTAATCACTGCTACTTTTGGCTCTGGTGCCTATCAACTCAATGACTGAAGGAGAATAGCTCTGAGAACTAATCAACATTCTCCATCTGAAAAAATTCTATGCCTAAGGCATTTAGTATTAAAAAATGTCCTGAAAAAATTATAAAAATAAAAAAAGGTTCTGAAAAAATGAACATCTTGGTGAAAACCTAGCAATATGTGCCTTGATGATTCACAAAAAAATAAAATAAAAATCAAAAGCACAAAAAAATTGAAAAATACAAAAATATGAGAAAAAGAAAAAGTGCCTTGGTGAAAACTTGGAAACAGGCGCCTTGGTAGCAAAAATAGAATCTCTACCAAGATGGTGAAAACCCAACAAATGGGTGCTACTTGTTCAAAATGCTCCATCTATCAGTGCAATCTTGGTCTTTCCCAGCTTTTAGTCCTGCTTTAGTCTATACATACCTCTTGGTTTGTTTCTGCATTCCTATTTTCAATAAGTCTGTCTGTACACCAATCTGCAAAAACATCTGTATCATATCAATGTTCAAACTTGGGGGCAATCAAAGTCATATCCTATGGCCTCCAGTGTATCTTAGATGTGTCATATCCAGTCAAGGTCCTTTGAAGCTTCATCCGAGTTAGTATGTCTATCTCCTCTCCAGAAAGGATTTTGCATCTACAACAACAAATCAAACATCAACACAAACTGCAAACAATCTATGCTTCACATGCTTTTATCTCCTTGTATGCTTACTGATTCACATTGATATTTTTTCACATTATGTCCTTTTGAGCTCTTCAATGATGTCCTTTATGGGATTTAGAGAGTGATGACTAGAGGCATAATCTTTTCTTCATCTTCTTCTTGTATGTAAAAATCTAAAAACTTTGGAAAATCTAGATTGAAATGGTGTCCATCTGTAAGAGCCTCCATCTCATATTGGATGGCCATGTGTACCTCAACCATTGATACCCAAAAAATTCAAGGAAGGTTGATCTAACTTAATCTTTTTGAGTGATTTCTTACTCCTATTGTGAAACACGATCTTACCTAAGGATGTGAACAATAAAGGGTCACTACAGGTAATTCACATTGGATTTAGAATGATCTCTTGACTGCTTGATGTGTTTGTACCGCAAGGCATATTAAGGTCATCATGACATTTATGTTTTGATTCTTATACAATTTTCTATATCAAAATGGACATGATATTCAGGTTATCCTGGTGTTTATGCCTTGGTGCTAATATCTAATTTGACATTCTGAAAATAAAATCAATATTCATATTTCCATGGTTGTCTAACTAGTGGGCGTTGTATTGATTCTTGTGCATACAAATCAATATTCATGTCTATAGTTTCCTAACTAGTAGGGATTGTATTGATTTATCTGGTTACCTAAAAAGTTCAATGATGAAAACAAATTGACACATGATCAGTGACTAGGTCCTAGGTCTTAGGTTTGCATTTCATTCTGCAGGTCATTTTGCACTTTGCATAATTGCATGATCTCACAAATTGGTGAACATGCTTACCATGCTTAAACAATTCTTCTAAACTAAACTTAAACTTGACATGAAGAGTTGAATCTCACACGAAGGTTTCCTCACAAGAACCGCAATAAGTCACCCTCCTGGGTTAAATATCCTTTTGACATAAGATTGAGTACTTATCTTCATCAATACCTACAAAATATATCATGTGTATCATTGCATTTACATGGCATATTCATGAATCATTTAATCTGTTGTATTGCATTGCATACATAGCATAATCAACCTTCACACATCACAGAAATCTAGAATTTAACTTAACTGATTATCTTACACCAAACTATAAAAATTTCAACTTGGTCACCTATGGTCAACTCATGGTCAAACCTAGTCAAACTTGGTCTCCAAGACCTCCAAATGATGCAGAATGCATTCTCAGACGTGTATAACCACTTCTCAAATCAATTAACATGCTTCTAAACTATTCAACACTAAATTTTCTTGTCGGATTTCAATTTTTGTCCTGAAGGGGGCATGGTATTGCACATCATTCAAGTCTGTAAATTTGTTAATCAAATCTTTCCTTAGTGATCAAGACAATAACCACGTCTAGTTGCTGATTCATCTAAAGACCTCATCGCTTGGGGCATATCAGATTCATCGAGATCCATATCAATCTGGTATCCTAATCTATCTTGTAAACTGTATCAGCTTTTCGTAACCATCGGTTCATTAGTGTTATTTCCTTGGTTCTTCATAACTGAAGGATTTAGATGTGATACCAATTACAATTCCTCTAGACATTCAGGTTTGGAATCAGGTCACTCAGTTCTTCGTAATCATAAGGTTCAGAATCAGGCATTTTGATACTTTTTCATAATCACCGGTTAATTGTTCCTATAGTTAACATTTTCTTTGGTCAATCAGAACCTAAACCTAACATCTTCAAATCTTTCAATCAGTTTCTGTCTTGAAATCGGTTAATCTTTCAAATTAGTTTCATACATCTACATCAAAGATAGACTAATCTTTGAACCATTTCTCTTCGCACAATAATTCAAAGAGGGGCAAAATGTAATACCCAAAAAATGGGCTATAGGTTTATTAACCTCTTACATCTTCAAATTGAACGAAATCGACATCAAAGTCCTAACCTAAGGCACATCTGCACATCAAATCATCGAAATCTAATCGATCATCCTAAATTCTGCATCGGAGAATATTCCTTGAATATTCCTAATTTATCCTAATTTAATTATCTTTAATTGAATATTATTTGGCGATAAATGTCATTATTTATCCTAAAGTTTGATTAATTGAATATTCTAAATTTTTAATTAATTAGATGTAGTTCTGCCACTTAATTATTTAATTAGATTTAATTCTATTTATTCCTAAATTTTATTATTTAATTTTGACAATAAATCAAAAATCTCATGACTAATTGATTAAATTCTTATTTAATTAATTAATGTTAGTTGTCAATATTTAATAATATTGTTTTTGAATAAAAGTTTTATTTAATAATTGATTAACCCATAAATCAATTATTTTAATTAAAAAATTAGTTAAGTTGAGAATAAATCACTTTATTTTTAAATTAATTTATAATTAAATCATGCGCAATCAGAAAAATAGTCAACTAGAAATCAACAACCAATTTTAAATTTAAACTCAACATCTGATGATGAGTTGAAATTTGATCTAAACTCTATTTTAAGATAAAACACTACTTTTGCATGATTTTTGTAAGTTAATTATCTCTAATTTCTTGATAACTCAAAAATCAACCTGAGTTTATCAAGAGGGATTTATGGGTTTTCTCAATGCATCCTCAAGCCCTAGATTTCTATAAAATCAAGGCTCAGCTCTTCACAATTATCAACCCTCAAATTTGCACAATCACTCTGGTGAATTTGTGATTGAAGGATTAAGCACTTGCAACAGGCAATTTGTGAGATCTTTCATTATTAGTCATAATTTTGCATAGTTTTCATATCATAGCATTCATTCATTCATATCATTCTTAGATTAAATCTGCATATCATTTCAATTTCATTCTAGCTTAGATTCATATCAAGTTTTTCATCCTATTGCATACAAAATCCCAAAAAAAAGAGATTAATCTACATTCACATAGTTTTTTTATTCTTTTACATTCAAATCCTTCATTTAAGTGTTGCATTGTCACTGATCTTGATTTCAATCTGAGAACATCATACTCAAACCTAGTAGAAGGTAGTAAATCACCTGGTTAGCTTAGTTTCAATTATTTGCAGATTTCAATTTTGCTAACCTCTAATATTTTACTAAAGTGTTGTGTCCATAGCTAGGTACAATTTTTACACACACAATGCTCACCCTCAGAGTATGCGCCTTGGACAACAACTATTTGGAGACTATATGATGCAGTATGGTAGAGCGCACTGCCTGATTGATAGAAGAGACAAATAATGAAATTTCCTGTTGCATTTGGTGTTTACGCAAAAAGCATTAATGGTGGAAAAGTTACTTTATAGCCATCAAAGGTTCATTATTTACACATTTCATTCTAAGTTGAGTGTTTGGAGAGCACATAAGATCAAGCAGTTGAGTTAAGAAGTGTTACAATTGAATCTATCAACGAAGAAGGAAGATTGATTATTGCAAAGCCCTAATTCAAACGCGATGATCCAAGAACCCTAGAAAACCTTTGTGAACTGATTAAACAAGTAAGTCATGGCTACACCAGTTGTCTTTGATGTTGTGGAAAGGAAAAGATATGTGTTTAAGAAGCATCTGTTCAAATCCACCTTAGATGACCTAGAAGGAGCCTTTTCTAGAACCCTAATGGGTGTTATGCATGTAGAAGACATACACACATATGTGCATTGCAAGAAGGAACCGGTTGGCCTGGACATGATTAGGTCACACATAGAAACCATGATGAATCAAGAAAAATAATTTATTGAAGAGTTCACACATCTTGAGAGTCACCCAATCATTGAGTATGCTACAACACATGAGTTTTATAAATCTGACTGGATTAAGATCTTGTTGAGCAGGATCCATGATGACCTATTTTGGATAGGTGAAGTACTAGTTAGAATCACAAAAAATCTCATTCATGAGATGATATGTCTATGAAAGACACACACCATTCTTCTAGTTGGAAAGGATGTCAGAAAATATGTTGAACAAGCTTGCAAATCCTGGAGTGATAAGCGCGGGATGATAATTGAGCCAATTGAGGAAAAGGACATCAAATTGATGTCTATGATTCTTGGTTATAGATTTTAGCATGCTAATAGGGTCAATAGTGTGTTTGCATCCACTATTCTTGTAGCCATCATATTAGTGAGAGAAAATGGAGAATTCAATTTGTGTGAGATCTTGCGCGTACAATTGATGGACAATATAAGAGCTATCAAACATGACAAGACCAAAATATTCAGGTTTGGGTCTTTGATAATCTACACATACTTTCATATAATTGGGAAGGCATCAGACTTATACCTAGCTAAAATTTTACCTACAATGCCTCAAATATCTCTTAAGGCATCAGTTGAGAGCACATTGAAAGAATATATGGAGTTAGAGTTGAAAACCTTCAGGATAAAGATGCAGATGAGGTATAGGATACCTGAAATCATTGTTGAAAAATACAAGGACAGTATCTATTTTATGGTAGAAATTGACATTACTTGTATGGAGGCTCTTGAGCCTAGAACTAAGTGGATTCATCCACTTGGATATGAAGTAGAGGAGAAAGTTTTGGAAGCTTATGCACAAGTCTTAAACAAGGAAGTAGATGCAGTCTTAAACAAGGAAGTAGATACAGTCCTAAACAAGGAAGCAACCAAGAGGAAAGCAACCAAAATCACCTCTAAGATTTTGAAGATCCATGGTGTGACCCAAGAAGATCTAACTAAAGCTAGAGAAGAAAAGATAGCTATGGAAATTGAGAGTGCACCCACAGTGGAAGAAGAGACAGAGAAAATAGATGATCCTAAGATGAAGAAGATAAAAATTGAGAAAACTGATGATATAAAAGAAAAAGAGAGTAAGATAGATGATATTAGTCCTGTGCCCACTGATGATTCTCCTAAGATGTCTAAGAGGAAAAAGTAGCTAGTTACAAGTCATCCATCAGCTAGAGCCATAAGAAGTAGAGGCAAAAATGTGAAACCACCTCCTGAGGTAGGATTCTTACCAAGTTTACAAGTGCTGAGATTAAGAGTAGTTGATGAAGGAAGACTTGATCAGATATCTAAGTTCTATAATAGATATCATGAAATTGACAAGCCAGAGATCTATGTGATGCTGATCAAACATATAATCAAGTTCAAGAAGATAGTTCTAGAACTAAAAATAGTCATTCTAGATAAAGTATGGGATATTCTAGACACTTTGAAAAGACAAGCAACTGAAGAAGACATTAGAATAAGAGAGAAAACACTGGATGACAATTTGTTAGTGTGTTCAATGGAAGAAAAAGCATTATTAATGGATTTGGTGAAGCCACACTTAAGGGAAAAGATGAGAACATTTTATATAATGAACAAGGATTATGAGCTAGTAGCTAAGGAGAAAGAGAAAGCCTTTGAGAAGGTGTTCCTTGAACAGTGCATGCAACCTACATCTGCTCCCATCACTCAAGCACCTGTTGAGCAAGATAAAGTAGTCGAGGTCATAAAAGAACCTATGACAGGTCCACATGACTCAACCCCCATAGTGGCAATGCCTATAGTTAAAACAAAGTCTGCACCCATGCCCTGAACACAAGAAGATTCCACAATAATGGTTGATAATGTGGAGATATCAATGGAAGCTACTGACAAAGAATTAGACAAATTTGAGGAAGCCTTTGTGAGTACCCAAGAGGTAGAAACACTATGCGGTGACAATTCACCTAAGCAATAAGAAGATTTGTTGATTGAGGACTTAATAGGACAAGAAGAAGAAGAGGAGAAAGAAAAGGAACCATCAGATGATCTTTCTATTGAAATACCTGCAAAGAAAAAGATGGAAGTGATGGACAATACACCTATCACTCCCATGCCATCAACAACATTGTTGTCAAGTTTGACTCCTGATACTACAAGCTTGGATTCATGGGGAGAAGAAGACCTGATCAAGATCAGTGTCCTTGTAATGGAGAAGGCTAAGGAGAAACAAGTGATGAGAAACCCTCTATTTGTTGAATCAATCAATATCTTGAATACTCTACTGGGAGAAGAGAAGAAGGTGACAAAGGTACATTCTATGGATGATGTCAGTACCATCCTAACAAGCTTCAAAACTAACTTTTCTAGCCTGGAAGAATATGAAGCCAAAGTAGTAGAAGGCAAGTATCTAAAGAAGAGGCTGAATGAGCTAATAAGTAACTTTGAACTTGACCTTAGCTCTCTCAAGGTTGGTCAAGCTTCACTAAAGGAGATTGTAGCTCAAGGAAGGAAAATCATAGCTGATTGCATGAATAAGGACAAACTGACCACAAACCTCTACAAAAATATTCAGCAAGCAGAAGCCATGATAGATAAAGTGAGGAAATTAGTAGAAGATCCTTCCTTTGATGTAAATATGTGTAACAATTTCTACCAAGGACAAGTGGAAAAAATAGAACAGGCAGAGAAAGAAATGTCCAAGATAAGGGCAAGGCAAACATAGCTAAGAAATGCTCTTGCGCCCTCATGTCTTGAACCAGAACATCAAGGAGATCAATGCCACTATGGTGACATATGATCAAGGTCTATGTACAGATTTGGAGAAGATGGAGAATTTAACATATGCTTTGTGCGCCCATCTCTAGACAATAGACTCATTGAAGAAATTTTGGCAGAATGAGATTGCTAACCTAAAATAACATATCTAGATGTCTTCACTTTGTGAGTACTTGTAGATACATTTTTTTGAGCACCTTTGTCATTAATGTCAAAGGGGGAGTATAGTATGTAGAAGAAAGAATATGGAGCTTTGTATATGATGTAAAGAAAAGTATATTATATAGTGAAAGGGGAGATATAGGTTAGAGTATGTATTAGAAAATTTTATATAAGGATATAGTTAGTAACTTCGCCATATTCCTTTGTTGCCATAAATGAAAAAGGGGGAGATTGTTGGAAAGTTGACTATACTAAATTATATGACTATATTTAGTGTTGTCATTATGGAAACAAAGTCATATGAAGTTTTGGAGTCAGCGCATAATGTAGAAGATCAGAAATATGGCTAAGTATGTAAGACTGGACAAATAGCAGAGCACTAGGTGAATAGAGCATCAACGCACATGTGTATGACAAAGTTATGACATGCACCCTTGAAGATAAGCTTCTAAGTATGTATTCATGCTAAGTCTAAGAGTGCATGATGATATGAGTCAGTATGAGGAATTTACAGTCAGATGAAGTGGCATAGACAGTGAGCGACATAACAAAACAAAGCATGGAGCTGACTATTTGTATTTTGGTTAGCGCTTGTAATATTGTTTTGTAAAGGCTATGCACCTATTGTATTTAGGTCATAGACATGTTAATATTATTATATGTAAACATGCTTGAGCCAATTCATTTGGAAGCATTGTATGAAATTAGTTATAGGCCGACTTGATGAAAAGTTTTGTATGTGTATATAAATAAGACATGCACCCTTGTAATTATGCATTGGATGAGATATAGAGATCAGATAAGTAGAGTAGAAGTATGTGAAGAGCAGATAGAATGAGGTAGAGCTTTACAAAAGGGTAAAGCATCAGCACACAAAAGGAACTGATCAGACAAGCAGTGTCAAAGTAACAGTTCACCCTGTAGATATAGTGTGTATTTGATATCTAGAAGGTTGTAGCCTTCACCACTTGAGCAGTGAGCTCTAGGATAGTGCATCCTTACCCCTAATAGGGTTAATTGTAAAAGAATCCTAACAGAGTGTGACCCTTGACCAGGTCACTATACTAAAGCATTGTAAAGAACAACTCCTAACAGGGTTGCAAGATCTTCTAACAGGGATCATAATACACTAGTGCAGTTCTTAGTTGGTGTCAATACCCACCGGGGTTTTTACCTATTTGGGTTTCCTCGTAATCGTATTTGATGTCATGTGTTATCTTACTTGCATTGATGTTCATTTTAATAACTAAGAAATTAAACTAAGTTTCAAAGTATCAGAAAAAGTAATAAAGTATAGAACACTGATTCACCCCCCCCTCTGAGTGTTCCCATTCCTAACAAGAGGCTTAAGGAGGAGCTATGAAAGAAATCCTCAAGCTCTATGGAATGTAAGTGATAAAAATGAATGAAGCTGAAAGCATGGAATCAAACTAAGTCTATAATGATAATTTAGCAACTACCAAATGGTTAGTAAAACTCTATGAAAACAATTCTAAGTCTAAACTAGCATGATAATTCTATTGCAACAATGAATGAATTTTTCTTGAGACAAGGGTCCTATTTATAGGATTTTTGAGGGTTGGGGAGTGGTGGCATCTATGTGGAATCCACATAGGTGCCACCAAGGAGACACATAAGCCATGCAAAGTACAAGACTTGCTCACACATGTGTGAGCAACTTAGGATATGAGAGGTCAATGTGTACTTCAAGTACATGTGTAAGTGTGTGTAAGAGATGTGTAAGTGAAAAAGTCCATTTTCACCATTTTAGAAGGTGTAAGAAGTGTCATAAAAAATGTAAGAGGCTTTGTTTCTGCAATTTTTAGCAATTTTTGAAAATGTCCTTTTTGGAAATTTGCTCACACATGTGTGAGAAAATAATTAGGACTAATGGATGTAGGAATCCAAAAATTAGCCTAATTAACCTTAGTTAATTAGTGAATAGGCTTATTAGACAGAAAGTGATGTGTGTAGGATAGCATCTAGGTTGGATTTAAGATTAAATTAAATAAAACTTTAATTTAATCATGGCTTAGTAGAAATAAATAATGTGAGGGAATTAAATAAATTAAAAATTTATTTAAAAGGGGACTATGGAGGAATATGTATTAAATTAAATTTAATACATTATGAAAGCTAGTATTTAAATTTAATTGAAATACTATAATTAGTGAATTTATCTAATTAAATAAATTGAATTAAATAAATAGATGAATTTAACAAATATAATTAATTAAATATTAACTATAATGTTATTTGGGGTCATTAATTTAATTAATGTTAAAAGGATGAATTTAGGTGTCTACAGTCCCCAAGGTGCACTAAGCATAATTGGGTAGTGATCTTTTGAGGCTTGTATCTTAGACCCCGTAAGAGGTATCGAAAAACCATGAGATGCTACAGGACCGTGTTTCTGAGGCCTACAATAACCTCTCTTCATTCTGGGAGATTCAAATTTTTTTGAATTTGGTATGCCAATCTCGCTTGACGCCAAAACTTGCAGTGAGGGTCAGTTGAAAGTTACACCACTGGGTTTCTTCCAAACCATTCATCCTAGCACTAAATTGTCTACACCATTAGCTCCCATTGGGTGAGTAAACTCTTGTGAAAATATCATTTTGAACATGAAGTCACTAGAACATTCACGACCATGCCAGACCAAAGTGTCCCCAAAGTGCACTAAGCACCATTGGGTATGTCGGCGAGCATTCTGGTGTGTCAAGAAGCAAAGTGGGACCATTCCTAGGGTAAACTTACCAATCCAAACATGATGGAAGCATCAGTTTGTGCCCATAATGAATAGATGTTGCAGCTCTAATTGAGATGGGGACATGACCATAAAGGGTCATTGGAAAACATAAAGAGCCCAAGGATGGTTATTTAAATGTGTTTTAAACATGTTTGTAATGTTTTGATTATCATTGTGTAACATTAATAAAGATCTTGAAGGTCAACATTTATTGTAATGTGGCTAATAGAGCCATTAAAATGATGTAAATGCACTAAATGTGCTAAAATGATGTAATAGTGCCTTATTGGCAAACTAAGCCTTAAGGGTCACTATGAGGTCTAGATCACCTTATGGGAAATATTTGGCTTGAGATAGAGTGTTTAAGCCTTAGACAAGGATCTAAGAAAAGATATTTCTTCTGAGGGTCGAGTTGACAACTTCTTTAAAAAATGTGCAATTGTTAACAATCAGTTTTTGACTATTGTAGATAGTTTTAGAGTAAGTTGTTGTTAGTTTTAGAGTGTTTGGGGATCTATTAGAGGATATCCATGTGATTATGGTTTAGTAAGTAGAGTGGTGTGATAGAGAACCAATGTAAATGGTTCCAAATCAATAAACAAATTTATATTCTTTCAAACTGGTTCACTGGCTCGTGGCTATAGTCATTAAACCAAGGCATTTGAATGCATTGTGGAATGTATCTGTGAGTGGAAATGAAGTAAATTGATTGTATATTGTCTTGTTATCAATTCCATTTCTATATTACATCATTTCATTGGAATTTGAAGGAAATGAATTAATTGGTGTCTTGTACATTAGTGTTTGGCTACAAGGATATGCAGGATATGTTGGTGGAGAGACCACAAATGGTGGTAAATGTTGATTGAAGGTGCATGAAGCAACACCAGTCGTTGGTTCTAACATATACTCCAAAGGATGCATATATTTTTTGATGGATCTATGATATTGGGCTCCATAGGGATGTGTTTTGGGATCTATAGAGATTTGCAAGAGTCTTTTTGAACAAGCCCTAGCCTAGAGACTCTAGAAAGGAGGGTTTGGTACCTAGAATGATAGGTCATTATTTTCTCAATAAAAGTTTGACAAAATCTTGATGTAGAAGTGTCATTCTATGAATGTGCTTACTGATTCTAATGGAATGATGCGTCTTTGACATGTATAATAGAGTTATAACATGATACATTGTAGAAGAGTTGATTTGACAAGGTGATCACTGTATTTGTGAAGTGAACTTTGAAGGATTTGCTTGGTTGAGAGCATTAGATACACATGAATACAATGTAGCACATAAAATATGAATTCACTTAAATGATGAATTACACATGTGAACAGACGTAGCACATAAAGTGTACACATAAATTTTCTTAAGTCATGAAGCATACATGTAGCACATAGATTATAAAGCATACACATGAATTCACTTAAGTTATGCACGTAGCCCATACACATGAATTTAGGTTATGAATAATGTACTTGAATATACTTAAGGCATAAATCCTACACATGAGTACATACACATAAGCATATTTACATACTAACAATGAACAAATGAACAAATTGGATTGCATATTAAGTTTCATATATATCAAAATGAACAATAATTTTGTACATATAAAAAAATGGCAGACATGCCGAATCAATAATAGAGTTGCAAAAATGTGGCATCGACTATGTCAAGGCTGATATATAATAAAAATGTTGAATATATAGAAATTTTTTCCATTCAATAACCACAACTAGATATTTATATCTCTATCAATATCTATGACTCTACTAGATCATCAAAATTGAGCCTCTTCAAAGCAGTAGGTGGCTCACTAGGTGTCTGCACAAGAACAATTCAAATGCTAAATCATATATCTTTTCTCAAAATAACATCAAAATAACTAAATACATGATTGTAATACGTTGGTAGCTGAATTGTTGGTTACCTCATCTCTTTCTTCTACAATTGGGTTGTTCCCTAAAGCTGATGGTCCCCATCTTGCGCGAGCTAGACTCCTAACAAAATATAAAGGCGAAGGATCTATGGGAGGTTGTCAAGAGAGTTGTAACAAGTAAAATAAAATAAAATCAAGTTAATAACATATATTTCAGGAAACACTAAACAAATTATAAAATTTCATGTACTCATATCTAAATGCATATGTTTAACATGTATATAGAAAATATGCATACCAAAACCTGAAAACCAAAGTCAATAGCAAAAAGGGTTATGAAAAATTTCATATTTTTTTTGGATGTGGCCACTAAACTATCCACAATCTTGGTGCACTTACCTAGAACACATGAAAAAGATAAAATAACTAGAGATGAACTGTTGGATACAATTGTCTGAAGGACATTGTTGGATTAGCTATGTGTTGTCTTTGATGTCACACAAATGTCATATCAATTATCACTCTTAGTATCTACCAAGTTTAGTCAGTTAGCTAAGCGGTTCTTAGTATCTACTGAGTTCAGTCAGTCAGCTAAGCGGTTCTCAGTATCTACCGAGCTCAGTCGGTCAGCTAGGCGGTTTTTAGTGTCTACCGAGTTCTCTCGGGTGTCTAAAGGAAACATGATAGGATAATAGTGTTAACTAAGCCTCCTTGGTTATCGAAGGAAAATTAGTGGTTAACGAGCTCTCTCGGTCTCCAAAGGATGTTGTAGAATTCACTGTGGTTACCGAGTTCTCTCGATCACCAAAGGAAATCTTTTCAGGATTAATGTTTACAGAGCAAGGTCGGCCCTTTCAAAGAATTTTGTTATTATAGTTTATTTATCCCAGTCGACTGTTATAATAATTATTAGTGCCGACTTGAAAATCTAAATAATTATGAAATATATATATAGAAGGTCAAGTGGTGAATAAAATATATAGCATGCAGAAATCATTTTGAAGAAAGGTGTGTGCAAATTTTGAAGGATGGTCAGATATCCTTGAGGAATAGCAAAGATTTAATTGATCAGTAAGGATCTAGTGAAACAGAACAGAGATCTATATTTAGCAATTTAGTTGCAGGTCATTTCATTGTTACTCTCTAGCAATTGTAGTAGTGATATCAAAATCTCTTAACCGAGTTGGTTTAACAACCATTTTGTAAATCCTCTAACAAGGTAACAATTCTATTGAATTGTTTCAAGACCTCTTACAAGGCCACTCCTAGCAGGGTGATTAAATCCTCTAACAAGGTCACACCTAATAGTGTGTTTTGTAACCTTTTACCGGGTTGGCTTCTAACTGGGCATCACTTCAGAAGAGTGAAAAATAGTAACTAGTTACATTGGTGGTTTTTCCCATATTGGGTTTCCACAGTAAATCTGGTGTCTCTTGTGTTCATGTTATTTTCTTTATTCATGTAAGTTAATTAGTGATGAATGCTTAAGAACAGTTTAATTATTACACACTTCAAGGATTAAGTTTTTAGAATTTCTCTATATATTTACCGAGTGGCACAGTAAATAATTTGGTAAGATATTTAAGTGATCAGTGGTAATATTTTTATGGTTAACTGATTCACCCCCCCTCTCAGTTACTGCATCTATATGTCCAACAATTGGTATCAGAGCTTTTGGTGCTTGTAGGAAGGGTTTCAAGGACCTAAGCTAAAGATCAGGATGTCTTACAAAAGAGAAATTCCAAGGCTTAACAGAAATAACTTTTCAGTATGGCAAGGTCTCATGAGATTACATCTGGCTTCCATTGGTGATTCAGGATGCAGATATATTGATCAAGAATATACAATTCCTACTGGCACATTAACTATTGAAGACATTGCAGAGAAGAAGAACCATAACACTATGATGATAGACATTGCATCAGCTCTTAGCTATGAAGAATTTGATGAAATCAAAGACTGCACAACTGCTCATGAAATGTGGAACAAGCTGAAGAAAATCTATGGCGGTGATGACAATGTGAAGAGAGCCAAAGCAGAGAGCCTAAGAGGACAGTTTGATCAAATGAAAATGAGAGAAGAAGAAAACATTGAAAAATATGTTGAAAGGGTCAAGACAAGTGTTAGTGCAATCAGAGCTTCTGGAGGAAAAATTGATGATGAAACAGTTATAAGTAAGGTTCTCAGAACATTACTCCCTATTTATGCAATAAGAGTTTTTGCTATTCAAGAAAGAAGATGTGAAGAAAATCACAATATAACTTTGGATGCCTTAGTTGGAAGATTGACAGCCTTTGAACT
The DNA here is from genome assembly GCA_027943335.1 of Chamaecyparis obtusa. NCBI lineage: Eukaryota > Viridiplantae > Streptophyta > Pinopsida > Cupressales > Cupressaceae > Chamaecyparis > Chamaecyparis obtusa. The sequence continues at coordinate 678,054 of BSBK01005788.1, forward strand.
GGATAACTATGACAACTATGTTCCAACTTCTAAAAATATTGAATCAGCTTTTGAGGCCAAACTTTCACTCAAGAAAGGGAAAAAAATCCAATCACAAAGTGAAGAAGAATAAGAGGAAAGTTCTGATAGCGATCTTGAAGTTATTGAAGCATTACTTGAAAAGAAGTATTCAAGAGGCAGAGGAAAATACAGAGGTAAAACTCCCTTAATCTATTTTTCATGTGAAGAAATTGGTCATATTGTAGCTAGGTGTCCAAACAAGCAAAGCAAAGATGAGAAGAAAAATTACAAGTACAATGGCAAGAAAAATTTCAAATCATTCAAGGATAAAGGTAAGAAAACATGTTTCTTAGCTAAAGATTCGAATGATAGTGAAGAAGAAATTGTTTTCATTGCTATAAAAGATGAATCTAATAATGATGAAGATGAGATGACACTTATCTCTCATATAAGAAAGAATGATACATGGATTATAGATAGTGGATGTTCACATCATATGACTGGTGACAGGACCAAGTTTGAACACTTTGAAAACTTTGATGGTGGTAATGTAAGGTTTGGAAACAATGAACCCTGTTGTATAAAAGGAAAGGGATGAATTTCATTAACCAAAGAACTTATATGTGATAATGCATATTGGGTCAAAGGACTAAAGCATAATCTTCTAAGTGTAGCATAGCTAATCAACATTGGATTCAAGGTTGAATTCATGAATGGCAAATCAAGACTGCTGGATGACAAAGGAAAACTGATAGGATCAGGCAAACAAACCAAAGGTAACCTATTTTATCTTGATCTTAGTGATTAATCATGTTTTATTGCTCAAATTGAAGAAAGTTGGTTATGGCACAAAAGGTTATGTCATGTAAATTTTGACAACATGATGAAAATAAGCAAATTCAAGAAAGTAAGAGGTATTCCTACTTTGAAGAAACCTGATGTTGGTCTATGCAAGAATTGTCAAATTGGTAAAATGGGAAAGTCTAGTTTCAAAAGTAAAAACTATTAGTCTGAAGATATTTTGGAAATTGTGCATACTGATTTATGTGGACCTATTGGAATTGAGAGCTATACCGGAGAAAAATTCTTTATTCTCTTTGTTGATGATTATTCTAGAATGATGACTGTTATGTATTTAAGAGAAAAGTCTGAAGCATTTGAGAAGTTCAAATGGTATTTAGCAAGAGTAGAAAAGGAAATAGGAAAAAGAATAAAATGCTTGAGATCAGACAGAGGTGGTGAATTCATCTCCCATGAATTCAATAATTTCTGCATTGAAAGAGGAATCAAAAGACAGGTATCAGCCCTGAGAACTCCTGAGCAAAATGGAATAGCTGAAAGAAGGAACAGATCTATCATGGACTGTGCAAGGACTCTAATGATCGAAAAGAACATTGCTATGAAATACTGGAAGGAAGCTATCAACACTGCAGTTCATACCTTGAACTGAGTACAGCTGAGAAAAGACACATTCAAGACTCCATATGAGCTATGGTATGGCTACAAACCAAATGTAAGTTACCTAAAAGTATTTGGTAGTAAATGTTATATCTTGAAAGAATCTAGAAAAGGAAAATTTGATGTAAAAAGTGATGAAGGAATATTTTTGGGATATTGTTGCAAAAGTAAGGCATATAGATGTCTAAATTTGTCTACTCACAAAGTCATAGAAAGTGCACATGTGAGAATTGATGAGTTTGCTGAAAAGATTGAAGAAAAAAGCAAAAAGGAACCAGAGGACTACAAAAAATTTGTTTACATCGAACCTGATACATTGCTAGACACATGTAAGGAGACTACATCTACCGAGCCCAGTACAGTAGCCGAGTCATAAGAAGTTCTAACTGAGTCACAAAGTACCGAGTCTCAGTCTGAAGCTACCGAGAAAGTATCTACCGAGCCCGAGCAATCTGAATCTGAAGATGAAGAAGATGACAATATAACTCATTCAGGAAGCAAGGAACCTGTATTAGCCAAGTACATCAAAAAGCATCATAAACCAGATCAAATCATTGGAAACAAATCAGATGGTACTATGATAAGAAGTAAACTAAAAGGTACATGTTTATTTGCTGATTTTGAACCTAAAAATGTCAAAGATGCATTAGAAAATGAAAGTTGGATTGAGGCTATGAATGAAGAAATAGAGCAAATAGAGAAAAATAAGACATGGACTCTTGTACCTAGGCCTAAAGATAAAAATGTAATTGGGACAAAATGGGTATTCAGAAATAAGTTGAATGAAGATGGTCAAGTATTAAGAAACCAAGCAAGATTGGTATGTAAAGGATATTCTCAAGAAGAAGGAATAGATTATGGAGAGACTTTTGCTCCTGTTGCAAGATTATAAGGTGTGAGGACTTTACTTGCATATGCAGCACATAAAAGATTTAAGGTATATCAGATGGATATCAAATCTGCTTTTCTCAATGGTATTCTTGAGGAAGAAGTCTACATTAAGCAACCTGAAGGTTTTATTAATCAGACAAAAGGGATATGGTCTGCAAATTACACAAAGCATTGTATGGTCTAAAACAAGCTCCTAGAACATGGTATGAAAGATTACATAACTATCTTACTCAGATTAATTTCAAAAGGGCTAATGACAACAACAATTTATACATCAAAGAAGGATCAGATAACAAAATTGTTTTGGCAGAAATATTTGTGGATGATACTATGTTTACAGGAAATGATGATCAGTGCAAAGAATTTTCAGAGCTTATGAACAAAGAATTTGAAATGTCTATGTTTGGTCAGATAAAATTCTTTGTTGGAATTCAGATTCAACAAAACAAAAATGGTATCTACATTACTCAGTCTAAATATATCAGGGAAATACTTAAGAAATTTGGTATGGAAGATTCAAAACCAGTTGGTAAACCCATGTGTATTGGACTGAAGCTTACCAAAGATGATGATTCAAAAGAAGTAGATCAGACCTTATACAGATCAATGATTGGAAAATTATAGTATGTGGTACACACAAGGCTTGATATTGCCTTAGCAGTTGGAATAGTGGCAAGATTCTCAACTAAACTCAGAGAAAATCACATGATGGCAATCAAAAGAATCTTGAGGTATTTAAGGGGAACTAAAGATTATGGCTTGTGGTATAAATTTGGAGGCACTCTGGATTTAAAAGTGTTTACTAATGCTGATTGGGCAGGAAACATTGATGATAAAAAGAGTACAAGTGGTGGTGCATTCTTTCTTGGCAAGAGGTTAGTATCTTGGACTAGTGAAAAGCAAAACTGCACATCCCAATCCACAGCAGAAGCAAAATATGTTGCTGCAGCAGTAAACTGCTCTAATATTATATGGTTTAAACACCTTTTGGAAGGCATGAAGGTTAAGATCAAAGAACTAGTTGTTATGTTTTGTGATAATACAAGTGCAATAAATATTTCAAAGAATCCAGTAATGCATTCCAAAACTAAGCACATTGCAATTAAATATCACTTTGTCAGAGAATTAGTGCAAGACAAGGAAATCAGATTGGAATATATTCATACAAAAGAACAAATTGCAGATATCTTCACCAAACCACTACCTAAGGATGCATTCTTGTATCTAAGAGGCAAGTTAGGGGTCACTCCCCTATCCGAGGTTCACTAAATAAATTTTTAGTGATGCATCAACTAGAACATGTTGAAGATCAATCAATTGATGTAGCATAGTTAGGGAATCATTTCATATGAATCAGTACATAAGGTACATTGATATTTACCGAAACTGTGTAAGTTGTCTTTGGCATGTGTTGTCAAAGAGGGAGAGTTTGCTATCATTTCAAGAAATTTCTAAGAAGAATAATTTTAGAAGTTAAGAGGGAGAGTTCTCAGTCAGAGAAAGAAGGTTGAAGATGATGGGAATCAGAATGAAGCTAAGGATATATTTCTTACTCTTGGTTTCTCTGTGAAATTTCATTGTGCTATGACATGTTGTGTTGCCATCAATGTCAAAGAGGGAGATTGTTGGATACAATTGTCTGAAGGACATTGTTGGATTAACTATGTGTTGTCTTTAATGTCACACAAATGTCATATCAATTATCACTCTCAGTATCTACCGAGTTCAGTCGGTCAGCTAAACGGTTCTCAGTATCTACCGAGTTCAGTCGGTTAGCTAAGCGGTTCTCAGTATCTACCGAGCTCAGTCAGTCAGCTAGGTAGTTTTTTGTGTCTATCGAGTTCTCTCGGGTGTCTAAAGGAAACATGATAGGATAACAGTGTTAACTGAGCCTCCTCAGTTATCAAAGGAAAATTAGTGGTTACCGAACTCTCTCAGTCTCCAAAGGATGTTGTAGAATTCGCTGTGGTTACCGAGTTCTCTCGGTCACTGAAGGAAATCTTTTCAGGATTAATGTTTACCGAGCAAGGTTGGCCCTTTCAAAGAATTTTGTTATTACAGTTTGTTTATCCCAGCCGACTGTTATAATAATTATTAGTGCCGACTTGACAATCTAAATGATTATGAAATATATATATAGAAGGTCAAGTGGTGAATAAAATATACAGCATGCAGAAATCATTTTGAAGAAAGGTGTGTGCAAATTTTGAAGGATGGTCAGATATCCTTGAGGAATAGCAAAGATTTAATTGATCAGTAAGGATCTAGTGAAATAGAATAGAGATCTATATTCAACAATTTAGTTGCAGGTCATTTCATTGTTACTCTCTAGCAATTGTAGCAATGATATCAAAATCTCATAACCGAGTTGGTTTAACAACCATTTTGTAAATCCTCTAACAAGGTAACAGTTCTATTGAATTATTTCAAGACCTCTTAAAAGGCCACTCCTAGCAGGGTGATTAAATCCTCTAACAAGGTCACACCTAACAGTGTGTTTTGTAACCTTTTACCGGGTTGGCTTCTAACCGGGCATCACTTCAAAAGAGTGAAAAATAGTAACTAGTTACATTGGTGGTTTTTCCCATATTGGGTTTCCATGGTAAATCTGGTGTCTCTTGTGTTCATGTTATTTTCTTTATTCATGTAAGTTAATTAGTGATGAATGCTTAAGAACAGTTTAATTATTACACACTTCAAGGATTAAGTTTTCAACATTTCTCTGTATATTTACCGAGTGGCACAGTAAATAATTTGGTAAGATATTTAAGGGATCAGTGGTAATATTTTTGTGGTTAACTGATTCACCCCCCCTCTCAGTTACTGCATCTATATTTCCAACAATGAACATGTAGATATGTATATATGAAATAGTTTTGTACAAAATGTGGCACATGCCATCTCAAAATATTTACAAAATCAATATATTTAGATACAATGTGGCACACACCATCTCAAAATGTATCATGTGGCATCTCAAAATAAGAAGTTCAACTACAAATACTTCTAGCACATCCTATTTTACTGGTGGATCTTCAAAATGCAGCCTCTTTGAAGTACTCTTTGGCTCTGATGGATCTTGCATTTACCCAAAACACATGAAAAAGATAAAATAACTAGAGATGAACATGTAGATATGTATATATGAAATAGTTTTGTACAAAATGTGGCACATGCCATCTCAAAATATTTACAAAATCAATATATCTAGATACAATGTGGCACACACCATCTCAAAATGTATCATGTGGCATCTCAAAATAAGAAGTTCAATTACAAATACTTCTAGGACATCCTATTCTATTGGTGGATCTTGAAAATGTAGCCTCTTTGAAGTACTCTTTGGCTCTGATGGATCCTGCATTTAAACACAAACGTGAAACCCCAAGTTAGATTACTTAATTTATATGGTTTCTACAAATACAAAATAAAAATTCAAAATCATCATCAACAATAATAAATAAATAAAATTTAAAATTGAACTCTCATGTACCTCACCTCTTTGTCTCCTCACATGGATAAGATACCTAATATATGTCCTTGATAGTGAAGGGACAATGCCACCAATGTCGACTTCGACCTTTATATGTTTGTGAACATGAGATTGATCTATGAGTTATACTATATAATGTTAAATACTTGGTAGCAAATATATGTTTAAAAAATATCTGAATTAACAGTAAAACTTACCTGTGTTGAACTTTCTTCAGGAAATGTCGGTTGAGTCATTAGCGATATAAACCCTTGGTGTTGTACCCCCCTCAAACTAGGGGTGACCTACAAAAGTCAAACATATACTTCATACAATCATGACTCGATCATATTATATATACTTGATACTAATACACACAAATAAATTTAGAAATATACGTACCGTGGGGCTATCACTATGAATTGAGATGCCTGTGACTCTATCATAGTGAAAGGGTCTCATAACATCATCAGACACCACCCTCTATCAAATAAACCATGTAAATTAAAAATGAGTACGCACAACTAACAAGCATACATGTATGCATAAAAAATTTAAAATACTTAATGACCTTCCCCTTTTCAATGCTAGATGCCTGAACCCCCTCACATTGCTCTCCAGTGGAAACTAGTGACACCTACATTAGTATGTAATAAGATGATCATAAAAATTAGAAAACACATGTATATACTATAATAATAAAAGGAAACCAATGAGTGCATTAAAATGTATGTACCGTGGAAGTGTCAAGGCCAAATAAAATGTTTGAAAGCATGGACCCCTCCACCTGTGCCATCTCCTCCTCTGTCATCAATTGAACATAAATGGAACGCATAAAAAAACATAAGTAGACAATCATTAAAAGAAAATTCTGCTAAAAATATCATTGTTTAAAATGAAATACAATGTAACAAGTGTTATTTACTCTTACTGTAATAGTAGGATTCCATGTCTCTTTATGCCCCTAATGCACATCTTCATGAGGTGCTTTAGTTCCTCTAGTGTGGTGTATAGTATTGTCTACCTCTAAGACATTGTTATATGCATCACTATCATTCAGGGGACCCAACAACATATTCTTACACATAATGCAAGTGTGGGGCACATAAACATGTGAGCTCATGGAGGATCTGGAAGAGCTAGAAGAATCAACATGAGGAGGCAAAAATGTCATGCTCTACGTAACCAGTAGATCACTCAAGGTGTGAATGGCTCAAATAGTCTATGAGCCGACCTCAATAATAATATCAGGATGTTGCACTATAGGAGGTGGTAAAATCTCGGGAGGGGGGACATATGTGTGGAATTTCCCTTGGTATGCTCATGGCCTATCCCGAGGAGTGCCTAAGCCTACACTCTAGTTCAATATCATGCTCCAATAATTTACCTTGTGATTGAGCACAAATTTAGCATACAATTTTCTTATGAAATAGAATGGGACATTTGAATTGTTGTGGGGTGGTCTATCAAAAACCATCCACCATTGGTCCCAAAAGTTGTCACGTATTGCATCATTTGTGCACCATTTAATTGACAACTTGGGGTTTTTAGAGTCCACTTTTAAACTGGTTTTGGGATCCACAAAAAGATTACATATGTCATGTTGTGTTATATTTAGGTTCATAACTTGATCATAGTCAAGCCCATCATCAAACAGGGCATGCATGGAATCATGCAAAAGAAGTACAACATTATGTTGCTCTATAAGTTTCTCCATGTTTTCAATAATGCAGTTCAACATGGAAAACATGGGGCAAAATGTGGGGATATTGGCATATGTGGTCTGATATCCTCTAAGATGATTTAGATTGTCTTCTATGAGATCCTTTAAACATCAAGGGTTTGAGAATGGTTGGTCTTCTGAAGGTGGGGGATGTACACACTAAATAGTGCACTTCTCTAAGTCATTACTTCCAAGGGAATCCATGAATGGGAAACCTTGAGAAAGTGACCTAGAGCTCCCTAGGCATGGAGTCACAAGGATGTTGATGGTGCTCTCAGCTAGAGCTATTGAAACATGCAACCTTGCTAGTAAACCACACAATGGGAGATTCAAAGAGACAAGGGCAAGAATGCTAATATCCTCAAGAATCAACAATGAGAATGCAATGCAATGAAACTATACTAAGATTGAAGATGCAAGCTAAGCTATGAAAGGAAAGTATTACAAACCCTTGCTAATTAAGCTATGTGAGCTAATCTAAAGCATAAAGGAAACTAAGCTAGATTCCATGAAAGCTATGATGCAAGAAATGAAACTAGAATGCAAGAATGATCTCCAAAAGCTCCAAAGTCTCCAAGAAATCCTACAACATAAGGTTAGTATTCAAAAAATGGATGCTAAAATGAGAAGAGAGCTCTCCTTTTATAAGAAATGAGAAAGAATGGACCATGGAGATTAAGAGGCAAAATATTTAATCAAGGGTGGAGCTTGAAAGAGGAGAAATCCATGTGCACAAATATCCTCCAATGATAAAATAAGAGTTGACTTTTGTGTCCATGAGACAAAAAGTTCTTTTCTTCTTTTTATTAAATAATAAAAATGCTTTATTTGTGCAACTTAGGATAAGAGGAAAAGTGGGGGATTTTAATTTATTAAAAGGGGAGGAAATTCCTTTTAAATAAATAAAGACTTTAGGATAAAATGGTTAGCCCAAGGCAAATAATCGAAAATGATAAAATAGGATTTGATCAAGGAAATTGATATAATTGATAAACTGTTGATTTTTGAAAATATTGATTTAGGGATTTGATAGATTACTGAATGGGGGCCCAAATTCTAGGCGACCATTTTAGGGTGCATACATTTGCCCCTCTTTGACTAATGTGAGATCAATTTGGGATCACATGCAGTCAAAGAATGGAATTGAAATGTGAGATCGATTTGGGATCACAAAAAAATCCAAACATGTGTTCAACGGATGGGAACATATCAGGACAAGCATAAGAAAAAGTTGACAAAGATAAGCTAAAAGACAAGACCAACACCTGTATAGCTAGGTGATAATCAAGTCTCAAATAAGAGATAAGAATCTCAAGCAAAGCTGATTGATAAGCTAAATGAATGATTAAAATTGATAGGTACTGCCCCCTCGGAATCGAAATCAAAATCAGGTAGAGGAGAACAAAAAATTGATAAACTTGATCAAGTCACTATAAATCATAATTGAAGGTGAAAGATGATAGGATAACCATCAAGCAGTGAAAACATGCCTTAGTTTGACTAGGTTTGATTGGGAAAGATATAGGATAAAGATCAAATCAAACCTTAGAGAGATGGATCGAATGAAAGTGAATGAAAGACTAGAAGTTTGAAAGAGATGGGGATGAAGAAATAAAGATGCCCCAAGAAAGATCAAAGGATCAGGCCTCAAATGGTCAGCCAACTGCGCAGAAGAGGATGAAAGTTTGAAATGTGATTTTGACTATTAAGATGAACTTAGATTTTGATTTTGATCCCAAAAATGGATCTAGGATGTCGAAATTAGGTAGGGGTGCAATTTTCATGCAATTTTGAGGTGTTTTGAAAATTAAGTCAAAAAGTTAAAATACTATAAAAGGGGGTAAAAAGGTCATTTTCAAAATCATTTTTCTTTTAGTGATTTGAGAATATTGAGAGCTTAGAGAAAGAAAATGGCCTAGCAAGCAGTGATCCTGATCCATAAGCATCGATTTGAGTGCACCCGGTTGCACAACCGGCCTCCGCAGTATGGTGCCTTGGTATGTTTTCAGAAAAACTCCTTTTGTTGGTCATTTATGAGCATTAATGTTAATTTAAAACACATTTTTAAAATTTTTAAAAGTTTTCAAATTTTTTTCATATGAAAATTTGTACGATACTTTTTAAGTATCGCACCCTTTGAGGATTTCTATTGTGCCATACTTCATGGGTCAAAATAGGGTCGCATCGATATTGAATCCAGTATCGCACGATACTGGATGAAATATCATACGATGCTATGTGAAGTATTGTAAGAAAAGATACCATCGCACTGCTATTGAAGAAAGTATCACATGATACTTAGTCAAAAAATAGTATCACACAGTATAGAAAAATGACATGTTTTAATGTTTTTGAGCAATATGACATGGGTCCTGACAATGTTTGCTTTTTAAAATGTTTTATACTGATTTTATACATCCATCATGATATGTTCTAACATCTAGTTTGGGTTAATGGTTTGTAGGATTACTTTTGAGTGCTGCTCATTAGAGCATCTCAAGTGACTGGACTTCGATGCGTTTAGGATCTCGACGATCCAGGCAAAGCGAACCTGAGGGAGATGGGGTTTGGCTACTTGCTGCAGATGCCCCATATTCGGGCTGATCATGGGTTTCTTACAACATTTGTTGAGAGATGGAAAAGTGAGCATAACACCTTTTGCTTGCCCACTGGAGAGGCTATGATTAGCCTAGAGGATGTCTATTGGATCCTACGGGTTCCGAGCCACGAAGATCTTGTAAGTATAATCATGTTTATAGATAGTCATAGATGTAAAGTTTCCATATGATAGAAACTAACATGATTGTTTGTTGGCACATGTGTACTATGATCAGGATCTCACAAAGGGGAGGTAGATAATGTAGGATATGTTTCAAGATGTTACTATTATTGACAGGCATCTGAGCTGGGATCGATTAGTCGAGGAGTTTGGTAGGAATTTTTCGATGCCATGCATCATTTTTTCTATTGTAGCATAGGCTCTTACTACTGATAGGAGTCAGAAGGGTTTCCCATTGGGCTGGGGGAGATTAGTGGTAGATTTGATTGCACACTCATGATGGATGGCATGGGGGCCAGCCATCCTTGCAGACATGTACCACGAGCTCCATCAGATAGTCTATCGGGAGAGCAGGACCTGGGCATGTAGAGCCATTCATGCTCAGATACGGGCATGGAAGCACATTGCTATAGTGTGACCATGAGTGCAGCCAAGGGAGTGAAGACACTGCTATATATATAGATACACAGGATTCATCTCCCAGCCACATAGCAGAGATGTGACTTACTACAGGAGGGTACTAGATGAGCTGACCTCATTCTAGTAGAGACCACACATGGCATGCGAGTAGTGGGGTGACCGGGATGAGTTAGATTATATGATATGTAGTCTCCCAATGGTAGGTTAGCACTTAGATATAGTGGAGATATTTGTGATCACTCAAGTTTGGAGATAGTTCGAGCGCCAACTGAGAGTACCCACTGAGATCACCACATATGCTTGAGTTAGGGATGAGGAGGGTTAGGGCTGGCTACCAATGATAGATTACTAGTAGGTAGTACAAGATATAGCTATGATACATCAAGAGCCATGGGACTACCTCCCAGATATGGTAGATGTAGGAGCTGATGCAGCCTATAGGGCAGAGGGGCGGAGGTAGCCCTTTCCTAGGTTCACTGTACCTGATGCACAACTGATAGCACAGGGGGATGATGGAGATGAAGAGGATGGAGGAGATGGAGGAGGGAGAGGGAGAGGGAGAGAGACTAGAAAAATCTCTTGATCAGGTGGTTGGAAATGGCCACGGGGATAGGGTTCTATAGATGAGGGTGATGATGGTACAAGGCCAGCTCACCACCGAGTGGATGCTAGGCAGGATCAGCCTATAGGGGGAGAGGACCTGAGAGCTAGGATCTAGGTCTTGGAGATGGAGATGTAGTAGCTACAGATCACCATAGCTATCAGAGACTAGCAGGTGACTGATCTGAGAGTAGAGATTGAGCGGTGAGAGAGGGCCATATAGGTTGCTATTGTAGAGAGCCAGAGAGAGGTAGCGCAAGTTTCATATTATCATGGTCTCTATATACATGCTATTCCACAGGGTCAGAGAGCATCACCCTACTCTTCTATAGCTAGGAGATCTGATATGGTACTGGACATAGCACCACCTCCTCCACCACCAGCACCACATGATGGTGCTAGCGAGTCCTAGGTCTAGGTTAGATAGATGTATAGAGACATACCCTGGGACTTTATCCAGATTTTTGTATCCCACGTTGTATCATGACATTTTAATATATATATGAGATTAATCGATTGACAATATATCTTGTGTACTTGTCCCACTTGTGATGAATGTTTCAGTGTTTATATTATCTTGTCATTTTGCTCAAAATTTATGTCATATATGCTCATGTATAATCTCTCTCATAGATGTATGTTTTAGTTCTCATGTTTATGATATAGACTCATGTTTCTGAAAATGATCTCTTTAGGATAGATATGATGATAAGATTAACCCCTTGTGATGACATGAAAAAAGGACTTGATGTGAAAGACAAGGAGTGAAAGAAATGATCAAGAAAAGGAAAGGTGAGCGTAGTTGACCGATAGGTCCTCGAAGGATAAAAGGAGAGCTCTCTCCATATGCAAAATGCAAAACTAAACTAACATGAACCTAAAAAATGAAAGCTACTATGAAAAAGTGGTTTACTTGCAAGGTCACAAAGCTTTTAGACTCTAATATTCATCATTGAGCATTATTAGTAGCATCGCAAGATCATACAATGCACACTAGTATGACTATGTGAATCTAAATATGATCTGTATTAGATAGATATGTGGGAATCCCACCTAGGCATCAAAGACATATAGGTCAAGATGACTAGTGCAGTGAGATTACCTAAGTTTAATATAGCAAGATTATACTCGCATCGAGACACAAGGAAAGTCAAGATGGCTAGAAGTATGCACTTGCAAAGATAGTCAAGGATAATACCTTGTAGATCCTATCATCAAGTGGAACAAGCATAAATGCTAATGATAGTTAGGACCAACAAAATATACCCACAAGTAGAAAAAGCAATAAAACATGTCCTCATGCCCCCAGTCTTCTAGCTCGACATCATCAAAAACTATTAGGGAGAGAACACTCATCAACAAAATCATCATAGACAACACACAAAGGAAATAAAGTCAAACAAGTCTCAGTGAGTTGAGTGTTTAAGTGCATGTGTGTAAGTCACAGAGTCAAAATTTGAGTATCACATTTGCGAATGAGAAATACCATATCATGCTAGACTATAGGTAAGATATTTGATAAGTGTTGAGAAACACTTGACGCTAGGGTAGTGTTGAAAAACACAGTTTGGAGTGGTGTTGAAAAACACCATTTGCAAGATGTCCTAAAGACCAACGCATCCTAGAGACCAAAGCTAACACAATTATGCCCCCTAGAGGAAGACAAAGACCAATTCCAAACCAAGGCAACAAGGTCAAGGCATGATGGAGAAAGGCTAAGTGTCGAGGGTGCATGCTAAGAAACAAGGGTGCAAAGGTCTCAAGTATTGCCTATTTCCAAGTTTTCACCAAGGCACTTTTTCTATTTTTTTGAGTTTTTTGAATTTTTTGAATTTTTTGAATTTTTTTCAAGACTTTATATGCTTTTTAGGATTTTTTCAGCATCATATATGAATTTTTTTCAAGATCAATAAGTATGTACAAAGGATGCCCCCAGACAGAATAGGCATCATGGATAGAACTTCTTGAGGTGAAAAATATTGATAGGATCAGGGAGATACTCTCCCTTTGGATCAGATAGTAAATAAGCACCTATACCAAAAGTAGCAGTAATGATGTATGGTCCAAGCCAATTAGGTTCAAACTTTCCCTTTTGCTCTCTATGTTGTTGGTTCTTAGGGTTTTCTCGTAGGACAAGATCCCCCACTTGAAATTCTCTAGGGTGAACCTTCTTGTTGAATGCTTTGGACATACGCTTTTGGTAGACTCTCATGTGATCAAAAGATGCTTTACACTTCTAGTTCTTGACATCTCATGGTGCGGTAGTCTTCATCTGTCACTAAACTTTTAAGGGAAATACTAAGAGAAGGAATCTCCACCTCTAAAGGTAACACTACTTCAACACCATAAGTGAGGGAAAAAGGAGTAGCCCCTGTTGGAGTATCAATACTCATTTTGTAGGCCCACAAGGCCAGATTTATCTGTAGGTGCCAATCTCTACCATTCTTGTGAATTGTTCTATGGAGAATTTTAAGAATGGTTTTATTCAAAGCCTCTGCTTATCCATTTCCTTGTGGGAAGTAAATGGAGGACCAATGCTGTTTTATCTTGAATTTCTTATAGAGATGTTTAAGGTCCTTGTTTTTAAACTGACCCCCATTGTTAGTGATTATTTTAGAAGGCACTCGATACCGATAGATGATATGGTTCAAAATAAACAAAGAAACTATCTTGCCCGAGGCAATAGAAAGTGGGACAACTTCTACCCATTTGGTAAAGTAATTAGTAGCAGTGATAATGAATTTATGTCCACTTGATGAGTTGGGATGAATCTACCCAACAAGGTCAAAGGCCCAACGCTGAAATGGCCAATGAGAAATAGAAGGAATAAGCTCCCTACCTGGAGCATGTATCAGGTTACCATGTTTTGGACATTTTTCACAAGATTTAACAAAAGCTAATGAATTTGTCTGCATGGTAGGCCAATAGTACTCCACCCTAAGCAACCTTCAGGCCATGGAAAGACCATTAGAATGTCCTCCACAAATGCCCTCATGAATGTCAACTAACGCTTGGTTGGACTCATCCTTCTCAAAACACCTAAGAAGTGTCCCATCTAAACCCCATCTATATAGATCACCAGAGATAAGGGTGTGGCAAGAGGCATTTTGGATTAGGTTTCTTCATTTAGAATGATTGAAGGTTTTTAGAATAGTACCATCATGGAGGTATGAATAAATGGCACCATAGCGGGATGACTCATGGCCAATAAGGGTACAAACAACGTGGCTTTCTTGGCAGTCATAGATAGGGTAGCATAGCTCTTCCACCAGGAATTCAAATATGGACTCATTCTTTTCTAGCTGAAGAAGTGAAGCCAATGTAGCCATAGCATCAGTTTCTTTGTTCTTTGCTCTAGGGATTTGTTAAAATGTAACAAAGGTGAAGTATCGTCGCAATGAATCAACCATTTTCTTGTAGGGTACCATTTTTTCATCTTTTGTTTGGTATTCTTCATTAACTTGGTTGACTATCAATTGTGAATCCCCATAGATATGTAGCTCTATGATTCTCCACTCTATAGCCATTTTTAGTCCATTTGTCAAGGCCTCATACTCAGCAATGTTATTTGTGCATGGGAACAATAGTTTGTAGGACTTAGGAATTGTGTACCCATGAGGAGAAACAAACAACACTCCTACTCCTGAACCATTTTGCATGAAAGAGCCATCAAAGAACATCTTCCATGTTCTTGCAATCATGTACATTATGTGCTCATCTACAAATTCAACTTGAATTGGTGCTTTGTCTCAAATTGGGAAATCAGCCAATTGGTTTGCAATGGCTTGTCCTTTTATGGCCTTACACTCAACATACTCTATGTCAAATTTTGATAGGAACATCATCCACTGAGCAAGTCTACCTGTGAGAGAAGCCTTACCAAGAAAATATTTGAGAGGATCAATTTTTGCAATGAGGTGTATTGTCTGTGCAAGCATGTAATGTCTCAACTTTTGGGAAGAAAACACCACTGCTAGGCAAGATTTTTCAATACTGGTATAGTTAACTTCATATGACACAAGAGTATGATTGATGTAATAGATAGCTCTTTCTTTTCCAGTATCATCAAGTTGAGCCAATAATGCCCCCGGGGAAGATTCTGTTGCTAACACATACAATATGAGTGGTTTTCCTAGGATAAGAGGCATTAAGATTAGAGTATTAGCCAAGTATTTCTTGATTTGGTCCATGCTTTGTTGACAATCTTCATTCCAGACACATTTAACCCCTTTGTGTAAAGTATTGTTAAAGGGTTGAGCTCTATTAGCCAGTTGTGAAATAAACCTCCTTATAGATTGAAGGTGTTCTTGAAGACTCCTCATTTGACTGATGTTTTTGGGAGGTGACATATCCATTATTGCTTGAAATTTTTCTAGGTCCACCTCTATTCCTTTAACTAAAATGATAAATCCTAAAATTTTTCCATAGGTGACTCCAAATGCACACTTTTTAGGATTTAATCTCAATTGAAATTGTTTCATACGATCTAGAATTACTTCCAAATCTCCTAGGTGTTCATCCCTTTTTTAAGATTTTGCCAAGGTGTCATCCACATAATCTTCCATATTCTTATGCATTATGTCATGGAAGATGGTAGTCATAGCTCTTTGATAAGTAGCTCCTAAATTTTTTAATCCAAATGGCATGACATTCCAGCAATAGGTTCCCCATGCACAAGTGAATGTAGTCTTTTCCTGGTCTTTAGGAGCTATTTTGATTTGATTATACCCAGAAAAATCATCCATCAAAGAATAGATCTCATAGCCCACGGTCATGTCCACTATCATGTCTATGTTTGGGAGTGGAAAATCATCCTTTGGGAATGCTTTATTAAGATCTCTAAAATCTGTGTAGATGCAAATGGACTTGTCATGTTTTGAAACTAGTATAATATTGGATATCCATTTGGCATAATCAATGGCTCTTATAAATCCCACACTGAGGAGTTGTTCTAATTCAGCTTTGACAAGAAGAGCTATGTGAGGATGCATTTTCCTCAATTTCTATTTCATTGGTTTGATACCTGGAGCTATGGATAAGTGATGCATAATGAGACTAGTGTCCAATCCTGGCATGTCTGAATAAGTCCAAGAAAAATTGATCTTCTTGGTCTGTAGGAACTTGGTATATGCTTCTTTTTCTTGTGTTGATAGAGACTGAGCTAAATGCACAATTTGTGGAGCCTCTTGTGTATTCAAATTAACTAGCTGTGTAGGCTCAACAAGAACTAAAGATCTATCCTAAAAGTAACTTGGGAGATGATCAAGTACCTCATCCTTAGGTGCCTCAGAGAGGTTTTCACCCTCGGATACATCCTTTATTTTTACTTTTTTAGGTTCTAACCCTGCCACACAGTGGTTTTCGCCATCAAAACTCTTATTCTTTTTTTCTTTTCTTTTCATTTTGCGACTAAGGTACTTGATATCTGGTTCTATCATGCTTGTAGTTGGTTCACTGGTGGAAGAGACTATAGGTTCAAGAGCATTTAGATAAGAGGCTATCTCATAGTCATTTTGAAAAGTTAGGAGCCGAGGCTCTTGATAGCGCTGAGACCAATCAATTAAGTGAGGATTGGCAAGGGGTAGGTCAATGAATGGTTTGATATTGTGTATGCGAATGGTATCATCTCTGGTGATTGTAGAGTTAGGATTTATCAAGTATCCCTCTAAGGTACCCAAATTAGGACTTATCCTATCAAGTGAAGCATCGTCCACTAAAGCAACTCATGGATTCTAATCCTCTAATCCTACACTAGACTCGTTAGCTACCTCAGGTTGGGAACTATATGTATGGACAACATCAATGTCCATGTCAACTATAGAACAATTAGAAAGAGTCTCGCACTCATACTCATGTGAGTCTATATCTGAATCCCAGCTGGGATGTTTACACCAAGCATGTTTTTTAGGCCTTGAGGTAGAGGCTTTGATGTCACCAAGGGTAACACCTTGTTGAATGCCATTTGTGTACTGATGTTATTGAATCAAATCCTCAACATGATCTTCAATAGTGGATTGTTCTTGTTCTAGGTCTGAAACTATTGAATTGATAACTAGAGCATCTAAATCTCCCCAAAGGAGATTGGTGGAAGGGACCCAATCTTCACACCTATCTTGTTGATTTTGCAAATTGGGTATGTAGCTAGATTCATCATCACTATCCATCACAACAAAGATAGGAGTAGTTTTCTTATTCTGACTTTCAAAACCTAGGCCAACCATTGTCTTAGATCTATGGCCAAAGAGAGCATGATTGAGTGGTTCAACCTTGGCATCTAATCTGTGACTGAGAGGACCATGACCTGGGTAGCCCATATTTTTGACCAAAGTGTAACCTCTCCCATAAGATTTAGGAGATGGGGATAAATTTTCATTATGCTTGTATTTTTCCTCATAAATCCAATCTCTAACAACTACCTCTTCTTTTTCATCTTGTATAGGCACTGAGGATTCTACAAATGTGCCAAAAAGAGTCATTCCTAAAGATGAGGGATGCATATCTTGTGAAGGTTTACCATAGGACCTAGGTGAGACTGGAATTTTTGTGAAGGAGTCAATTTGATAACCCCCCATACCAAGGTCTATGGCTTTAAACTTATTCCAGCATTGTGCTAAAGTGGCATCAAAATCTTTTGCTTCTCTGTTGAGAGGGACATGAGTCCCTACTAAAATTGTATTAACAGATAATGTGCTATCCCCGAGTATACAAACTTCTAATCCATTATAGGGGAATTTAACACATTGGTGGTAGGTGGATGACATTGCCTGCATGTCATGGATCTAGGGTCTACCAAGCAGGATATTATAGGCTAAAGGATCAACATCAACAATTTGGAACAAAATGTCCTTTTCAACAGGGCCAATCCTGAGAGGAAGGATGACCAAGCCTTTGGAGCTTCTCTCTGGCTCATCATAGGCTTTAATGGTGATTTTCTTACGAGTATCAATAAATTTCTCGGAGTAACCTAGTATCTTCAACAAACTCAAGGAACAAATATTGAGCTCAGCATCCCCATCAATCAACACACACCTGACACGGGTCTTGTGAATCATGAATTTGATATGAAAGATTTGGGGATGGCTCAAGGCTTTTTCATCTTCTTCTAAGAATGTGAGGTAGTGAGGGCTGGCAAGATGGTTAACCATATTTTGGAATTAGTCAACATCTATGTTGTTAGGAACATTGGCTATACGCAAAGCATCCTCAAGGACACGCTTATGTCTTGGAGACAATTCCAAGAGTTCAAAAATTGAGATTTGAGCTAGTGTTCTTTGTAACTGGTCAAAAAGATTGTAGCTCATTTTAGGATTGACTACTAACTTGGTGGTGACATTCTTGGATGTCACTTGCTTGGGTTTGCTAGACTGGTTGGAACTAGGACCTCTAATAACCACAGGACCTTGACTTTGGCTTCTAGTGACAAAGTTAAGAGCTTGGGATGACCTTTGAGAGTGAGGACCCCTAAGCACCACCATGGGTTCTTCATTAAGTATAGGAGAGCCCACATCATGACAATAAGAATCTTTGTCTCGCATCATGTTGACATTTTCCTCAACAATCTCAAGCATATTAACCACATTTTCTGCACTTGTGTAGGTATAGCTGATTTTAGCCTTGCCATTCTTTGGTTTAGAGGTTTCCCCCTTTTCATATTTGGGCAAAGGCTCCTTGAATGCCTTGTGGTCTACATTTTTATTCAACCCATCAATCTGAAGTTTACCACTTTCAATAAGATCTTGGATAAGGTATTTAAGTTTCCAGCAATGTTCGATGTCATGTCTGATGCCATTGTGGTACTTGCAGAAAGCTTTTTCATTCCACCAATGTGGCTTAACATCAGGTATGTGGAAGTTTGTTGGATCTTGTGGTTGCACAAGATTATTAGCAATAAGGGTCTTCAAAACATCCTCATAGGAGTCACCCAGTTTAGAAAACTCTCTCAACTTTTTCTTAGGCTTTTCTTGATACTTAGGTTTATTCTCTTGTTGGTTGGAGGATGTGTTGAGCTTCATAGCTTGAATTGCACTAGACAAATGTAGGACTACTTCATCCTTGGGTTGGGAAGAGTCCACAACTTCGTTGTTGACTACTTGTTTATTCTTATTCCAGTGCGAGTGCTTTCCTTTGTCCTTATTAGCATTGTTAGGATTTTGACCATTGTTGGTATTGCTATGTTTGGTAAAAATACCTTGTTCTTTTAAGACATCCTCAATTCAACATGCTGTCTCAACCATAGTATCAAAGGAATCAAAGACCATTTTTTGAACCTCATAACATATTTCAGGCACCAAATTACTGACAATGATGTCAATCCTTTCATGCTCAGGAATAGTCCTAGAATAGCGGGAGCACAATCATCTCCACCTTTGTAAGAAGGTAAAAAAGGATTCTCCTTGGTTTTGTTTCAAATTGCATAAGTCCAACATAGTGACTGATCTTGACAAGTTGTATGCAAAATGTTGAATGAATCTATGGACAAGCTCTTTGAAAGTTTTGATGGGAGGGGTTATGTTGGTAAACCACTCCATGGCTTGGCCCTTGAGGCTCCTTGGAAATAATCTCATAAGGTAAGAGTCATCTTGGTGGAACTTAAAACTCATGATATAAAATTGACACACATGATCATGTGGGTCGCCATTGCCATCATACTTGTTGTATTGGGGAATTTCAAATTTCCTAGGAAAATCCGTCATAGGCACACTTTTGTCAAAAGGCTTGGGACAAATAGAATCAAGTGAAAAGGAGCTTTTAGGTTCCAACACCTTTTCCATCATTCGTTTGAGTTTCTTGATTTCCTCTTCTTGAGAGAGTCCTTGTTTCTTGATCCTCCTATCCACATCAAAGTTGTAAGGGACTCTACCACCCTTGTTAATCAAACTCTCTAGGAACCTATCTTTGTTTTGATCAAGGTACTTCTCCACACATTGTTGGAATAGTGGCTCTTGTTTCTTTCTCATAAAGTCTTGATCATCAAAAATCACACTACTTCCTCCATGTTAAGAGCCATGATGAGCTCGTTGGGAGGGTTGTCTTGAGTTCCTAGGAGGTGTTCATCTCCTATGTTTTGAAATCCTCCTTCCTCTAGGACAAGGAGATCTTGAAGGGGTCCTTAACCACCTTCTACTTCTTGGGGTTCTTGAGGGAGTAGAGGGTGGAGAGTTGTTTCCACTATTGGTACCCCTTTTGTGAAATTGGTCATTGAGTTTTTGGGCTAGAAGCCTATCTTGTTCCTCTTGCAATGATTTTCTTCTCAATTCCAACAAGGCTTGTTTCTCTTCCTCTAGGTGTCTAAACCTTTCTTCTTTAGTAGCTTATTCATCCAAAAAGGTTTTCTTTTTGCGCTCAATTATTTTAAGGCTTTCATTAGCATATCTTGAGGTTGTTTTGAGTGGAGAGTTGGACCTTGAGTGTCTAAACAAGTCATTAGTGAATGCGACATTCACATGAGCATCACTAGATTCATTGTTTTGGTCTTCATGTTGTGACCATGCATCTTGGTGAGCTTTTCCATAATGTCTTTCAGCTCTTTGATGGGCATCTAAATATCTTGAGTTAATAGGGGGTGATTCAAGTTGATTATCATCACCAAACAACATGTTATCCCTATGTCTTTGGAAAATGTCATCAAGAGTTTGATCCATTGCTTCTCTTTGTTTCCTAGTCAAAGTGTAGCTCACATCCATATTTGATTGAGAGGATGGTAAAGAGGTACTCAACTGACTAGGATTTCTCTTTTGGTCAAACCAAGCCTCAAACTCGCTCCTAGGTGATTGATCAAAGATAGGTTTCTTCCCCTTTCACTTTTGATGAGTTTGGACTAAGGGTAATTGTTCAAAGACAACTTGAGGTCATTTTCCTTGACTAACTTGGTACCTTGTCATAACTGACATGAAAGAAAAAGACCCTTGGTGATAAGATGACCTTATAAAATGTCAATACCAAACTAGGATAGTGAAAGTGTTCAATTGTCCAAAAAGAGATGGTAAGATAGAAAGCTGCAAAAGGTGTAAACCAATCTTGCCACAGAGGTGTATAATAAAAGGATGAGTATCCTAACATATATGGGCCAAGAAAATGGATTTAATGAAATATATAATTGAAATTGAATTTGGATGGAAGTGAATTGGACAAAAGACTACTAAAAATCTCCAAGCGTGTTACCAAAGAATCTAAAGGTGTACTTTTTCAACAAGTATAATTCCTAACTTATCGATGCCAAGAAAGACTACTTTGTAAAATTAGAGAACACTAATTCAAGGGGTCTAAAATCAAGAACCCAAGGTACAAATAGGTTTCTAGCAGTAGAGTACGTCACCTACTAAAATCTAGTCGACTAAGGAAAGATTGAAAATTGCATAAACTAGACAGTTAGCAAAAAGACTCTGTGCGATAGTTTCCAGGCAAATAGTGCGATAATTTCTGAGCAGGCAATATTTTGCAGTAAGTAGGGTGACAGTTTCCAGGTAGCCTATGTGATAATTTCCAGGCAAACAATGCGATAGTCCTCGAGTGATGAACTATTGCATGATAATTCTTAGGATAGTGTGTGATACAGTTTCAAGATCGTACGACTCTTGACCAGTGAGTGATAAAAATTTTAGTTTTAAGGGAAGTTTGTTCAAAATATGAGTTTGAAGGTTTGATTTTTCATTTCCAAGCACAGTGATAATAGTAAATAGATAGGTTTGCAAATAGTAGGTGATCAAACATGTCATAAAACACTTACACAAGGGAAAAAGAAACCTTGCCAAGACAAGCAATTGTGATATCAAAGTAATAAAATCTTACGAATGCTACTATGATGTTTGATGTTTGAGAATGTTTACACAGGTAGATCATAATGAGAACACTTCAAGCACTTAGTAGCCTAAAAAGAAAATGGCTCAATACTTAACAACTTGGCCCACACTTGATGTCCCATTGCCTCACACAAAGTGGTTACCCACAATAGATATTGGATTTGTCGTGGAAGTGCCAATGACACAACCAAAGGGACACAGATGGTGAGTAATCTTGGGGTGATCTAGGTTATTCCACTTGGATAAATCCTTGCACCAAGAAGGTAAGTGGAAAAATAGAGTGACTTCTATCTATGGTTCTTAATAAGGGCTTCCATTCATAATACCCCTCTTGCTCCCCAAAGGGACTCCTTACCTTGCGGCAAGTAATGGACCTCACGGCCACAAGAGTACCTTAAGCATTCTTGCTCAACATTTTCCTCATGGTCACAATCCCACAAGTACTCACATTAAGTGAAGACAAGTACTGCGTCTACCAAGGTTTTGTGTCCTTGATAGCCTTGAGTTTATAGTGGGTCAGAATAGCCGATGAAAGGCTTCTCCCCACTTGGGTCGTTCCTCTTGATTGCTCAAGAGTAGGCCCGCTAAAGGATTCTAAAAGCTAAACAAAGAGTTGATAAACCTTTGAGTGTCAGGATTTTTGTTTCAACTCAAGGGTGAAGAGCATAATCTCCTAGCTCACAAATATCTCCCAAACACACCAAGCAAATGTTCAATTACCCTCTTGCTTTCAAAATCTAAAGATGGGTCAAGATTTTCTGGTTCACCACAAGGGTGAAGAGCATACTTCTCCTACCACCCAAAGATTCCTACAACAAGATATTATGTGCCTATGAAATGAAGTAACTAGTATATGCCACACTCAAAAGAAAGTAATTAAACAAGCACTTGATTAGTTTTTATGCTTTGGGAAGCCCTACAAAAACTGTTAGTAGCCCTTGTGCATTTGAAGCTTTTACATGTGTTCTTTTAAGCAAATAATCAAGCAATAGGAGCACCTACAAGCACTAATTGTTAGCCCTACAAGGGTTAGCACATCAAAAACCAAATGAAATATGCAAATAGACCCCTGTTGTACAACAACAAATTAGAAATCTGAATCAAAACCAAGTAGATCTTGCAAAGAAATGAAAAAAATTGCTCACTGCCAGGCCTAGGTGATATTTCTATCAGAGAAATAGTCGTGCGATATTTCATCCTCTACCAGTGTGATAATATATCTCCGAGCGATAATTCCTACTACTTGCATGCGATAAAAAATAGAACAAGAGTGCGATATAATCTACCAAAGTGTGTCATATTATAACTGGTAAAATATCACATTGGTATGTAAGAAAGTATTGTATGACACTGGAAAATTGTCACATGATAATTCTGTCAGAAAAACCAGAGAGCAAATTTTTAACGAAACAATAAGTAAATATTGACTAAAAAAATGATGAAAATGCAGAAAATGAAAGACAAAACAAGAATGTTCTACCCCATAGTGGGTGCCAAAAATGTACACACTAAATAGTGCACTTTTCTAAGTCATTACTTCCAAGGGAATCCATGAATGGGAAACCTTGAGAAAGCGACCTAGAGCTCCCTAGGCATGGAGTCAGAAGGATGTTGATGGTGCTCTTAGCTAGAGCTATTGAAACATGCAACCTTGCTAGTAAACCACACAATGGGAGATTCAAAGAGACAAGGGCAAGAATGCCAATATCCTCAAGAATCAACAATGAGAATGCAATGCAATGCAACTATACTAAGAATGAAGATGCAAGCTAAGCTATGAAAGGAAAGTATTACAAACCCTTGCTAATTAAGCTATGTGAGCTAATCTAAAGCATAAAGAAAACTAAGCTAGATGCCATGAAAGCTATGATGCAAGAAATGAAACTAGAATGCAAGAATGATCTCCAAAAGCTCTAAAGTCGAAGAAATCCTGCAGATAAGGTTAGTATTCAAAAGATGGATGCTAAAATGAGAAGAGAGCTCTCCTTTTATAAGAAATGAGAAAGAATGGACCATGGAGATTAAGAGGCAAAAGATTTAATCAAGGGTGGAGCTTGAAAGAGGAGCAATCCATGTGCACAAATATCCTCCAATGAGAAAATAAGAGTTGACTTTTGTGTCCATATGAGACAAAAAGTGCTTTTCTTCTTTTTATAAAATAAGAAAAATGCTTTATTTGTGCAACTTAGGATAAGAGGAAAAGTGGGGGATTTTTATTTATTAAAAGGGGAGGAAATTCCTTTTAAATAAATAAAGACTTTAGGATAAAATGGTTAGCCCAAGGCAAATAATCGAAAATGATAAAATAGGATTTGATCAAGGAAATTGATATAATTGATAAACTGTTGATTTTTGAAAATATTGATTTAGGGATTTGATAAATTGCTGAATGGGGGCCCAAATTCTAGGCGACCATTTTAGGGTGCATACAAGGGACTATTTGGAGGTGGTTTTGGATTATTTGCGGGATCATTGGTAGTCTTTTTTGATTGGTTTAAGTCCATGTCTGATTATAATTAAAACCAAAATAGAAAATTATAATCAATTTAAAAAAATAATAAAGAATATCATTTAAACCCTAGTTTTTATAAAAAAACTACAAATTTTAATTAAAAAACAAAAAAAAAACCAAAAAAACTTAAAAATTTAACATACCTTCCAATCTAGAGAAAATCAGATATCAGATTATTTATGATATGTGAAATCTTTTGGATGTGTTCAACATTTTCACAATGAAAATTTTGAACGTAGCCGCGTGCTGCAAATACATTTTACTGGTGCAAATCGGATATCCGATATAACATTGCATATTTGATTATATCATCCAAATTCGATAATATTAGATATCCAATAATATTAGAAATTTGATAATATCAGATATCTGATATTATCGATATCCAATTTTATATCAGATATCTAATTAGGCTTGTGCTTTGGCTTTTGGCTTGGCCAAGTGTACTGACACCTAGGCCTACTAAAAAGTCAAAAAAAATTTTAGTGCACTTTTGGATGAGTAAAAAGTTCATTTTTTCACATCGCCACTTTTTGGCATACCATGATCTTTCACATACCCTAATGAACTACAACTAATTGAATATCTGGATGAACTGAAGAAACAATGATTAGAGATCACTGAGCTACTGAAGTGATATGTAACATGATTAAATCAGTCAATATGTTGTCATTGATGTCAACTAGTTTTTGACAGTACTTATCATGATAGTTACAAACAGTTGAACATCTGTTGAAGGAAGAAAAGATGAAGAATTGAGATATCTATATGAGGAAAAGATGGATATGACAGATAAGGATAAGGTAAACATTGGGTAACTTATTGATGAGTCTATGACTTTATATTGTTGACTTGAGAATGTTACAATAATCTATTATGAAGAAGAGATTTGAAATTGAACAAGTTAATGTGGTCATTAATTGAGGATTTCTGTATACACTGAGCCAGTGTAGTGTATACGGAGTAACAGTAATAGCCAAGCCAATTATCATCGATGCATTTCTATATTAACTAAGTATGGATGAAAACATTAAATGCTAAGAACAACCGACTGAAATTGATGAGATGGAAATTGTTATGATTTCAAGGTTAAGGATGAAGTTAGCTATGAGATCCATGATTGACAAAATTTGGAGATGATCTAAAGGATGAGATTGAAATGTGTTAATGACACATTTTCCGAGGAAGGTTTAAGTGGAAAAATGGACAAAGGAGATTAAGAGGAAAAATCTAATGGCTGATATGAAAATGGTTTACTTGTCTATATAAGAGATGATTTTCATTATTGAAACATGCTGGACAAAAGGAGACTACAAAGATTTCATGTGAAGATTGTATTCATGCATTCCTAATCAAACTGGTTATTGAAAGATTTGAGCTGTAGACATTACCAAGCTTTAGAGAACTATTTACTAAGTGAAAGTAAGTTGAGAAATATTGAGGAAGTGAATTGATTAATGATCAGAGGATTTTATGAGCTTAGCATAGATTTGAATATTTACAATTGAGTTGTATTTGAATCAGATCAGTACTATATCAGTTTAACCATTGATTCAGAAAATCTCTTAACTGAGTGGACTTAATAGTCTTATTGTACTATCCTATGAAATGTTGGAAATATAGATGGAGTAACTGAGAGGGGGGGTGAATCAGTTAACTACAAAAATATTACCAAAGATCCCTTAGATGTCTTAATAAATCATTTGTTGTTGTTACTCGGTAAACATACAGAGAAATGCTAAAACTTGGTTATTGCAGTGAGTATTAATTATAACTGTTCTTAAGTATTCATCAATGATTAACATGCATGCATAAAGAAAATAACATGAACACAAGAGACGCCAGATTTAACGTGGAAACCCAATATGGGAAAAACCACCATTGTAACTAGTTACTATTTTTCACTCTTCTAAAGTGAGCCCTGTTAGGAGCCAACTCGGTTAAAGGTTACAAAACACACTATTAGGTGTGACCTTGTTAGAGGATTTAATCACCCTGTTAGGAGTGGCCTTGTAAGAGGTCTTTGAAACAATTCAATAGAACTGTCACCTTGTTAGAGGATTTACAAAATGGCTGTTAAACCAACTCTATTAAGAGATTTTAAAATCACTGCTACAATGGTAAGAAAGTAACAATGAAGTGACCTAAATAATGATGCAACTGAATTGCTGATTACAGATCTCTATTCTACTTTACTAGATCCTTCCTGATCAAATATATCTCTACTGCTCCTCAAGGATATCTAATCATCCTTCAAAATTGGCTCACACTTTCCTTCTTTTCCACTTGCACACATTTAATTCACAACTTGACCTTCTATAAATACCATTGAGATTGTCCATTTAGATTGTCAAGTCGGCACTAATAATCATTACAAACATTACTAACCATTACAACAGTTGGCTGGAATAAACAAACCTTATCCTCTAATTAACAAAAATCTTTATTGGGCCGACCTTGCTTGGTAAACACTAATCCTGAAAAGATTTCCTTCGGTGACTGAGTGAACTTGGTAAACATTACGAATTGTACAACATCCTTTGGAGACTGAGAGATGTCAGTAGACACTAAAGACCACCTGCTGACCGACTGAGCTTGGTAGACACACAGAACTACTTTGCTGACCGACTGAGCTCGATAAAAACTAAGAACTACTTTGCTAACTGACTAAGCATGATAAATGATATGACATTTGTGTGACATCAAAGACAACACACAATTAATCCAACAATCTCCTTCAGACAATTGTATCCAACAATCTCCCTCTTTGGCATTGATGGCAACACAACATGTCATAGCACAATGAAATTTCATAGAAAACATAGAGTAAGGAACATATCCTTAGCTTCATTTTGATTCTCATCTATGAGAACTCCCTCTTTCAACAAACTTCTCTTTCTGACTGAAAAAACTCTCCAAGAAAACTCTCCCTCTTAGAAATCTTAAGAAATTTCTTGAAATATGATAGCAAACTCTCCCTCTTTGACAACACATGCCAAAGACAACACATACCAGGTGAATAGCAATGGACCTTGACTACTGATTCATATGGAATGATTCCTTGACTAAGCTGCATCAACTGACTGATCTTCAATATGCTCTGGTTGATGCATCACTAAAACTTTATTTAGTGAGCCTCGGATAGGGGAATGACCCCTAACTTACCTCTTAGATACAAGAATGCATCCTTAGGTAGTGGCTTGGTGAATATATCTACAATCTGTTCTTTTGTATGAATATATTCCAATCTGATTTCCTTGTCCTGCACCAATTCTCTGACAAAGTGATATTTTATAGCAATGTGCTTGGTTTTGGAATGCATTATTGGATTCTTTGAAATATTTATTGCACTTGTATTATCACCAAACATAACAACTGGTTCTTTGATCTCAACCTTTATGCCTTCCAATAACTATTTAAACCAAACAATATTAGAGTAGTTTACTACTGCAGCAACATATTCTGCTTCTGCTGTGGATTGGGATGTGCAATTTTGCTTTTTACTAGTCCAAGATACCAACCTCTTGCCAAGAAAGAATGCTCCACCACTTGTACTCTTTCTGTCATCAATGTTTCATGCCCAATCAGCATCAGTAAACACTTTAAGTCCAAATTACCTCCAAATTTATACCACAAGCCATAATCTTCAATTCCTTTCAAGTATCTCAAGATTCTTTTGATTACCATCATATGATTTTCTCTAAGTTTTGCTGATAATCTTGCTACTATACCAACTGCTAAGGCAATATCAGGCCTTGTATGAACTACATATTGTAATTTTCCAATCATTGATTTGTATAAGGTTTGATCTACTTCTTTTGAATCATTATCTTTGGTAAGCTTCAGTCTAGTACACATGGGGCTACCAACTGGTTTTGCATCTTCCATACCAAACTTCTTAAGTATTTCCTTGATGTATTTAGATTGATTAATGTAGATACCATTCTTGCTCTACTAAATTTGAAGACCAAAAAATAACTTTATTTGACCAAACATAGACATTTCAAATTCTTTGTTCATTTGCTCTGAAAATTCTTTGCACTAATCATCATCACCTGTAAACACAGTATCATCCACAAATATTTCTACCAAAAAAATTTTGTTATCTGGTCCTTCCTTGATGTACAAGCTACTATTATCATTAGCTCTTTTGAAACCAATCTGAATAAGATAGTTATGTAATCTTTCATACCATGCTCTAGGGGCTTGTTTAAGACCATACAATGCTTTGTGTAACTTGCAGACCATATTCCTTTTGTCTGGATCAATAAAACCTTCAGGTTGCTCAATGTAGACTTCTTCATCAAGAATGCCATTAAGAAATGTAGATTTTACATCCATCTAATATACCTTAAATCCTTTATGTGCTGCATATGCAAGTAGAGTTCTTGCACCTTCTAATCTTGCAGTAGGAGCAAAAGTCTCACCATAATCTTCAAGGTGTTAAAACTTTGTTCTGTCACTAGTCATATGATGTGAACATCCACTGTCTATGATCCATGTATCATTTTTTCTTATATGAGAGATAAGTGCCATCTCATCTTCATCATCTTTTATAGAAATGAAGACAATTTCTTCTTCACTATCATCAAAATCCTTAGCCAAAAAACATGTTTTCTTACCTTTATCCTTGAATGATTTGAAATTCTTCTTGCCATTATACTTGTGACCTTTCTTCTCATCCTTGCTTTTCTTGTTTGGGCACCTAGCTGCAATATGACCAATTTCTTCACATGAAAAATAGATTAAGGGAGTTTTACCTTTGTATTTACCTCTGCCTCTAGTATATTTCTTTGCAAGTAATGCTTCAATAACTTCAAGATCACTTTCAGAACTTTCCTCTAATTCTTCTTCACTCTCTGACTGTATTTTCTTGCCCTTCTTAAGTGAAAGTTTGGCCTCAAATGCTGATTCAATATTTTTGGAAGTTGGAACATAGTTGTCATAGTTATCCAACTCAAAGGCTGTTAATCTTCCCACTAAAGCATCCAAAGTTATATTGTGATTTTCTTCACATCTTCTTTCTTGAATAGCAGATACTCTTATTGCATAGATAGGAAGTAATGTTCTGAGAACCTTACTTATAACAGTTTCATCATCAATTTTTCCTCCAAAAGCTTTGATTGCACAAACACTTGCCTTGATCTTTTCTGTTGGCATTAAGCAGAATTGCCACTAGTGACAACACTTATTTGCATTCTCAGTGCAAAGTGAGTAGAACAGTGCAAACTGAGCAGAACAGTGCAAACCGAGCAGAACAGTGCAAACCGAGCATGACAGTGCAAACCGAGCAAGACAGTGCAAACCGATCAAGATAATGCAAACTGAGCAGGACAGTGTAAACCGAGTAACATTATGTCTACCGAGTCACCAGTATTTACCGAGGTCAAAACCTACTGAGTGATTAGTATGAACCATGCCTTCACTTCTACCAAGTGCATGATGATGCCGAGTAATGGAGTGGACACCGAGTATCAGAAAGTCACCGAGTTAGTTTGCAGGAACCGTGTAACCATACTTGGGCTGACTTAGTGGCACTTATGTTTATTTGTCAAGCTGACTTTGTAATTGTAATTAATTGTTTAGACTTGTATATAAACAATGTTGTAAAGATGTCAAGATGTAATTATATGAGTATGTATGTGAATAAAAAGAAAAAGGAAGAGATAGGCGAATTACAAAGGGCTACAACAGTATAGGGAACAACAAAGACAAATTCATCACAGAAGGTGATCAGTACATTCAGCGAATCTCAATCAGCAATCCAGTTGCAAAGCAAGAGATCTACTGTTTCATCCTAATAGGTGAATCAGTACTAAAATCCTTTAACCAGGTAGACTTAACAGTCTGTTGTAAAATCTCTTTACCGAGTGCATACTTCATTGTATGTTTGTAAATCCTTTAACAAGGTGGATCTAGCAATCCTTATTGCTCCTAACAGGGCAGATCATCATAAGTGATCAAATTGTAAGCCTTAACCGGCCAACTTTATTCTGCAGTACTAAAGTTTTGTGGGTTTCATCCCCACCCCAGTTTTACTTTCTTTTTGGAAGGTTTCTGGGTAACCAAATCTATGTGTCATTTTTGTGAATGCTTTTAAGTTTCATGCTTTCTATATGCATAAAGAAAAAGTGAACTATATGTTAATACATCTATAATTGTAAGAAAATTTGAAGTTACTGATTCACCCCTCCCCTCTGAGTAACTCAGTTAATCCCTGAATATTTCCAACAATTGGTATCAGAGCTTTGTTGGTTCTCAAGATAAAGCTTAACTAGCTTGAGCAAAGATCTAGGACAATGGAGATATTGAAACTGAACAAGGTGATTGAAAATGAAAAGCTAGATCTGGAAATGGCCATAGCTAAACTCAAGGAAGCAAAAGAACATCTTTCCCAATCCCTAAGAAGAAGGAAGGAACTTGCAAATTAGATGAATGATCAGAATTACATTGAAGAAAAGGTTGAAGATCTTTTTCCCTCAAATAGCTCAGATGAAGCAAACAATGCTGTCAAAGAACTCCTAGAAAAGAATGGGTCTCTGCAGGAAGAAGTGAGAAAATTAAAAGAAGAACAAGAGCTACACTCAACAAGATTTTGTGAGATCTTAGAACAAAGAAACAAGTTGAAAGATGAATTAGATGGAAGGAACAATGAAGTCCAAAATAAAACCCTTCAGCTAGAAAACTTAATTGATCAGATCTCCCATACAAATGAGGAAATTCTGAATCTAAGATCAGAAATAGAAAACACAAGAGAAGAACTAAGATCTGAAAAGGAAATCAATCTAAGATTGGCGGATGACCTAAACACCAAAAAACAAATCAATGAAGGAATGCTGAAAAGCCAAGAAGACTTGAATCAGCTGTATGAGCGAAATCTGCATAGGTAGAAAGGAAAAGCAGGACTTGGATACAAAGGAGAAGGTGAATCTTCTAAGCAAGGTACTCAAAGAAATCAAAAACCTACTTGTAATCATTGTGGTAAAATAGGACATACTTCAAATAAATGTTGGAACAATGAAAAAGTAGAATTCAATGGAAAATGCTACAACTGCAATCAACATGGTCACAAAGCAAATGAATGCAGGGAAAAACCAAGATTCAGAGGTAATTGTCACAAATGCAACAAACAAGGTCACAAAGCATCCGAGTGTAGATCCAAGACATTCAATCTAGCAGAACAAATTATGAAAGCAATGTTTGGATGGGACTACAACACCTGGTGTAGATGTCATTACTATGGAGAATATGGACACATTGGCATGAACTGCATAAAACATCATCTAAGGAAAAGAGATACTACCGTAAGATGCTTTAAATGCACTAAACTCGGTCACATAGTTAGAAACTACATGAATGCTAGTGAAGTTGAAGATGGAAAGAAGAATGAAGCAACTAAGGTCAGGAAATAGGTGAGAAAAAAGTGGATTCCGAAATCTACCGAGCAAACCAATCCAAGTAATGGAATGGGTGGCTCTACCGACTCAAACTAAATTTCCAAGAAAACACTGGAACTGTATTCTCCTAGACAAACCTCAAGCAGTTCCAGAACTGAATTAAAAGAAAGATCTAAATCAGCATACAAGATGCAGTAAGATCACAGGAAGGTCGGTACCAGTCTTAACCGAACAAGGTCAGTATTAGTCTTTACCGAGCGAGGTCGGAGCAATATGAATTCTCGAGTTCACCAAGTTGTGAAGTCTTCACCGAGCAATTAATTCTTAGTGGGTGACAGTCTGTCAGAATTCATACCCTAATTTGTACTGAGCATTAATGACAGAATTGTAAACAAAAGGCAAGAAATCGAACTCATTTCTCACCGCAAATTTTAGCACTTTGAGAGCAGAAAACTTCAAGAGCAATCCAGTGACTCAAATACCTTTTGCGAAAAGAATTTTCTGTGAGCTACCATGGCATCTTCCAGCACCTCAGTGAAGAAAGGATCTGAAATGTTAGTCCAAGGGGAATGGAGAGCACCAGATTTCAAGATCGTGCCCACAATTGCAGTAGCCCTAGACCTGAATGGAGCTCAATCTCAGATTCCTCCTAAGGTACTACTTATTAACGATATTCACAATCATTTCAACTGTGCAATTCATGAAATGGGGAACCTAGAACTAGATATTGTGTGTGAAGAACTGTGTGTGGATGGTATTCTGAAACCTGAGCACAAACATCTGGAAGATAAGGGATTAGTTCACATTGCACATTTACCTTGAAACTTTCAGGAGAAATGGGTTAGATACATTCTTAGCCGTATACATAATGGAAAGATTTGGCTTGAGCAACCCATAGAGATCACCAAGAAGATGATTCATCAAATCACCGATCTTCCCATGTTGAACAAAGCAAAAACTACCAAAACCCTAGGTCGGTCGGAACTGGAAAAGAAAACCCTAGCCGAGTGGGATGGTAGAGGCATGAAAGTTAGCAGCATTACCGATGCTGAACTAAAGTTTGGTACACACATAATTGCCCATAAAATATACAGTTCAAGTTGACAGAATAGTGTCTCCTGTGAAGCTATTGACCTAGCATACAAAGTGGTCAAGAACAACTTATCATTTGACCTTGCAGATTTATTGTTAAAACAGTTTAACAAGAACATGGAAAGCATTCAAACTTCCAAAAACAATCCATGTAAGTTTGGATCCCTACTAGTCTGTTTATTCTTTTATGTTCAAAAATTATTCCCTTCCAAAGGAAAAGTTGTATGGAGAAAAGATGTGCCAGTCCTTTATGAGATAAATGAATACATCTTAGAAATGGGTGAAAATTTGGAAAGCATCATGGATAGTTATTTTGAGTCTTTCAAAGAGAAAATGAATGACAGATTCTGGATTCCATAGAAGTTGGTGGAGGATTACAAGGATGACATTTGTTTCATGGTAGATTGTGACAATGTATATATTCAAGCAGCTAAACCGAGGATTGTATATGTAAAACCTCTTCCTTATGAGGTAAATATTGATGAAACCAAGAATATCATTGAAGGCCTTCTTAATCAGCCTGTTAATCCCAAAGCTCCATATTTTGGAACATATGATGAAGCAAAGGTGAGAATTGAATTAAGCATAAAACTTCCACAGGCGGTAAACAAAGGAAAGAAGAGGATAGCCAAAATGCAAATGCTAACCGAGGACAAAGGAGATAACGATGAAGAAGAAGAGGAAAAGGATGAGAAAATAGAGGAACCAGAACCTACAAAGAAGAAAGGAAAGGTTTTCATCACTAAGGCACCTAAGCCTCCCACTACTGTATTTACAAGGAGAAGTGCAAGAGGTAAGGCAGATAAGGCAGACAAGGTAGACAAAGACATAGTATTCAAAAGGCCTCCTCTAAACTTTCAAGAGAGGATCAAACTTTTTAGAGACGGATCAGGATCTAGAGTAAGTAACATAAAATCTTTTAAATATGAAACCAGATCGGAAATAGAACAGAAGGAAATAGAAGATGCTGTTATTGAAAAGATGGGACAGTGGAAATACTCTCCTGATGAAATAGCCCCACAGGTTCTAGCAGTCTTATTAAATCCAATAAAAATGAGATGGAGCAATGCAAAGCAAACTGTGATAGACATATTTGATCAAACTCTGAGATAGCTAATGCCAAGCTTGAAAAATGATGAAGTAAAGAAGGCATTAAAGGAAAATGAAAGTAAGATGACACTAAAGTTCAATACTTGTTTGATTCTGATCAACAATATTGAATCAGTTGTGAAGGCTGCAAATGCCACATGGAAGAACATATACCATCTTCACCGAGTATTGAAACAGTAATAATAAAAGATATTGAAGATGACAGTGATGAACAAGAAGAAGCCGCTGAGGTAGATGATACTGTGAGAATAGCAGCAGAAGTCATTGCATCAATTCCTACCTCTCCAGTAAAAGTTTCTACATCTAGCCTGGAGACACCTTCAAGCATGGTTGTGACAACTTCAAATTTTGTCCAATCACCTATAGCAACAACAGAAGCAACCACCATTTCTTCTACCGAGTTGCAGTCTCCCACTTCATCAAGTTTTCCAGTAGTAAGTATTCCAATTTTTGATTCTACAAGTGTAAATATTTTAAGTTCTCCAGTAGACAGTGTGCCAGTCTCTATAGCCAGTCCTACTATGTCTATTGTCACTACTACTAAGGCATTAAGTACAGATAAGCCTAAGGCTCTACCGAGTATAAAATTTTTGGGTAAGAATATAGTAGAGGATATAGACCTAGATGAAGAAATAGAGATTCCAACATTAGATTTTGCAAATCTATCAGCGGACCAAATGCAAAATATAGGTGAAATCCTCTAAAGGAAAGCAAAGCAAAAGAATCTTAAAGAGGAGATAGACAAGGAATATCAAATCATTAAGGATGCTAAAGACATTTTGTCTGATGCATTAGGTATTAAAGTAGACTCCTCTCAACGTGTTTTGCTACAATTAGCTGAAGCAGTAAATAAATACAATGAGGATTCATCTGGGATAGAAAAGTTATTTGAAAGAGCCGAGAAAAGATTCAACAATAAAGTGCTTGAGCACATTGCTCAGCACATAGCTATTAATCAAGTGGAATTGTCTTCAGATTTGTCAAATATTGAATCCACCTATTCGAATGTCACCTCTCTTTTGGCCAGACTGTGCAATATTGCCGAGTTCACAAAGGATGTTAAGGATAAAATGAACAAAATGGATGAGGATATTAAGATTAGCATACAGAAGCTGCAACTTGAACCAAGTTCAAGCTCTGCTCATCACATGAAAGTCTCATACCTATCAAATATGTAGTCAGATCTACTAAAAGAAGACACAAGGATCCGGTCCACACTGCTAGACATCCAGAACATGATCCTTCCCATCATGAATACAATGTATAAGCACATTGAACATTCCAAAACATTGATTCATGACAATCAGTTCTCTATAGCAGATCACATGATTGAACTCTCTGCAGAAGTCCAAATTGCAATCCAAACATGCAAGATTCTGCAAGAAAATTGGGACAGAACCCTGGCACTAATCATGAAGGTACATTCTGATTTTCTATCAAATTTTGGATTCTCTCTATAAATCACTTGTATATACACCTTTGGCATTATCGTCAAAAAGGGGGAGATATGTATAGAAGGAGATATGTATAGAAGGAGATTTGTATATAGAAAAAGTTAGCACATTGAAAGGGGGAGATAATGTATAAAGCCCTATGACAAAGACAAAAAAAGTGTATATAAGTTTTGAGCAATAAGTGTTTTTGTCACTAATGCCAAAGGGGGAGATTATTGGCATTAAGCAGAATTGCCACTAGTGACAACACTTATTTGCATTCTCAGTGCAAACCGAGCAGAACAGTGCAAACCGAGCAGAACAGTGCAAACCGAGCAGAATAGTGCAAACCGAGAAGAACAGTGCAAACCGAGCATGACAGTGCAAACTGAGCAAGACAGTGAAAATGATCAAGATAATGCAAACCGAGCAGGATAGTGTAAACCGAGTAACATTATGTCTACCGAGTCACCAGTATTTACCGAGTTCAAAACCTACCGAGTGATTAGTATGAACCGTGCCTTCACTTCTACCGAGTGCATGATGATGCTGAGTAATGCAGCGGACGCCGAGTATCAGAAAGTCACCGAGTTAGTTTGCAGGAACCGTGTAACCATACTTGGGCCGACGTAGTGGCACTTATGTTTATTTGTTAAGCTGACTTTGTAATTGTAATTAATTGTTTAGACTTGTATATAAACAATGTTGTAAAGATGTCAAGATGTAATTATATGAGTATGTATGTGAATAAAAAGAAAAAGGCAGAGATAAGAGAATTACAAAGGGCTACAGCAGTATAGGGAACAACAAAGACAAATTCATCACAGAAGGTGATCAGTACATTCAGTGAATCTCAATCAGCAATCCAGTTGCAAAGCAAGAGATCTACTGTTTCATCCTAACAGGTGAATCAGTACTAAAATCCTTTAACCAGGTAGACTTAACAGTCTGTTGTAAAATCTCTTTACCGAGTGCATACTTCATTGTATGTTTGTAAATCCTTTAACAAGGTGGATCTAGCAATCCTTATTGCTCCTAACAGGGAAGATCATCAGAAGTGATCAAATTGTAAGCCTTAACCGGCCAACTTTATTCTGCAGTACTAAAGTTTTGTGGGTTTCATCCCCACCCCAGTTTTACTTTCTTTTTGGAAGGTTTCTGGGTAACCAAATCTATGTGTCATTGTTGTGAATGCTTTTAAGTTTCATGCTTTCTATATGCATAAAGAAAAAGTGAACTATATGTTAATACATCTGTAATTGTAAGAAAATTTGAAGTTACTGATTCACCCCTCCCCTCTCAGTAACTTGGTTAATCCTTGAATATTTCCAACACTTTTCAACATATTTTGCAATGTTTTCATCTTCTCTCATTTTCATCTAATCAAACTGTCCTCTTAGGCTTTCTGCTTTGGCTCTCTTCACATTTTCATCACCACCATAAATTTTCTTTAGCTTGGTCCACATTGCATAAGCAGTTGTGCAGTCTTTGATCTCATCAAATTCTTCATAGCTGAGAGTTGATGCAATGTCTATCATCATGGTGTTATGGTTCTTTTTCTCTACAATGTCTTCAATAGTTAATGTGCCAGTAGGAGCTGTATATTCTTGATCAATATATTTGCATCCTAAATCACCAATGGAAGCTAGATGAAGTCTCCTAAGACCTTGCCATGCTGAAAAGTTATCTCTGTTAAGCCTTGGAATTTCTCTCTTGTAAGACATCCTGATCTTTAGCTTAGGTCCTTGAAACCCTTCCTGCAAGCACCAAAAACTCTGGTACCAATTGTTGGAAATATATACGGAGTAACTGAGAGGGGGGGTGAATTATTTAACCACAAAAATATTACCACAAATCCCTTAGATGTCTTAATAAATCATTTTCTTCTGTTACTCGGTAAACATACAGAGAAATGCTGAAACTTGGTTATTGCAGTGAGTATTAATTATAGCTATTCTTAAGTATTCATGAGTGATTAACATGCATGCATAAAGAAAATAACATGAACACAACAGATGCTAGATTTAACGTCGAAACCCAATATGGGAAAAACCACCAATGTAACTAGTTACTATTTTTCACTCTTCTGAAGTGAGCCCTGTTAGGAGCCAACCTGGTTAAAGGTTACAAAACACACTGTGAGGTGTGACCTTGTTAGAGGATTTAATCACCCTATTAGGAGAGGCCTTGTAAGAGGTCTTTGAAACAATTCAATAGAACTGTCACCTTGTTAGAGGATTTACAAAATGGCTGTTAAACCAACTCTATTAAGAGATTTTGAAGTCACTGCTACAATGGTAAGAAAGTAACAATGAAGTGACCTGAATAATGATGCAACTGAATTGCTCATTACAGATCTCTGTTCTGCTTTACTAGATCCTTCCTGATCAAATATATCTCTACTGCTCCTCAAGGATATCTAATCATCCTTCAAAATTGGCTCACACTTTCCTTCTTTTCCACTTGCACACATTTAATTCACAACTTGACCTTCTATATATACCATTTGGATTGTCCATTCAGATTGTCAAGTAGGCACTAATAATCATTACAAACATTACTAATCATTACAATAGTCAGATGGAATAAACAAACTTTATTCCTCTAATTAACAAAAATCTTTACTGTGCCGACCTTGCTCGATAAACACTAATCCTAAAAAGATTTCCTTTGGTGACCGAGTGAACTCGGTAAACTTTGTGAATTTTGCAACATCCTTTGTAGACCAAGAGATCTCAGTAGACACTAAAAACCATCCGCTGACCGACTGAGCTCGGTAGACACACATAACTGCTTTGCTGACCGACTGAGCTTGGTAAACACTGAAAAATGCTTTGTTGACCGACTGAACATGATAAATGATATGACATTTGTGTGACATCAAAGACGACACATAATTAATCCAATAATCTCCTTTAGACAATTGTATCCAACAATGAAATTCATTGAATGTAAAGTGTTATCTTATTGACCCCATAGTGAATGCTGGTCAAAATTTAACTGTTAGCGATAAATCCTCTAACCAGGTCACACCTAACAATGTCCATTGTAACCTTTAATAGGGTTGGCTATTTACCGAGCTCACTTAAGAAGAGTGAATTATTTTGGGTTACCGGTCCCAAGTGGTTTTTCTCTTAGCAAGGTTTCCACATTAAATCATTGTGTTATGTGTTATTTGTTGTGATTTTTTTTTGTCATACTTTACATACTAAATAGTTGATTTAGTCGGTAATCATAGTTTGGATAATTACTGGTAATTGGTAAAGTGGATAGACAAATTAATATTTTATGTTACCGAGCTGCATAATTTATTGGAATTATTTTGTAAGGTACATCTAAGAGTTTGGGACTATAGAATAATTGATCTAACTGATTCACCCCACTCTC
Organism: Chamaecyparis obtusa; assembly: GCA_027943335.1. Classification (NCBI taxonomy): domain Eukaryota; kingdom Viridiplantae; phylum Streptophyta; class Pinopsida; order Cupressales; family Cupressaceae; genus Chamaecyparis; species Chamaecyparis obtusa. The sequence continues at coordinate 717,127 of BSBK01005788.1, forward strand.
AGTTATTCTAACATACCCTACACTCAAGCAAGATCTAACTCTTGAACCTATGCCTAGTAATGATTGTCCTACAAATTCTACATTTTCTAATATTCTTGCATCTCCTAAAGAAACAAAGTACCTAATTCTTTTCATGCTGACTATGTCTACCATCAAGCGCTTCCTTTAAAGTTAATCCAAGCTAGCCTACATCTTATTGCAAATATATTCCATGCTTCAAAGATCATAGATTCCAAGTCTCCATGTGCTACAATGCCTATCATAGCTGATCCAAATGTTCCTCCATCAACCCTTCAAGAACTCCTCATGTGGATTAAAACTCCTACCTCATCCTTAGAAGTAGGTCCATGTCAAGAGGATAACCTAAAGAATGAAGAAACAAGTCTTACTAAAGATCAAGATCAAGACTGATGGAGTCAAGACTGGAGAGATCCCCAAATGAGATGTCCAATCTTGTAGAAAGAGTTAATATAAAATAATAACACACAATAGAGAGAGAATATGTGATCCAATGTATTATTCAGAGATCAAAAAACATACATGTTAGGATGTCAGGCCTTCCCAATTACGACCAATACAAATAAATAAAACTCAATATCTACATCTTGATCTATCTTAGCCACTCTACCTCCCAACTCCATGCCACTCAACTCAACTACCTAAAAAATAAATACTACCCATCTCAAATACAAGATCACCAGCCACATGTCATCTTATCTGATTACAACCCCAAGATATAGGTTAGGAACCAAATCCATAAGATCATCCACCAATGAAATGAACATGATGTGTGATCATACAAGATAGTCAACCATGAACATAAGAAAATTGAAAAATGTGTCATGAGAAACCACAACCCAAGAATCTTCACCACACACTAGATCTTGCAACCCTGACCATTAGAAGAGGTACCCAAAATAGGACCAGACCCAAAATGTGAAACATCAATCACATAAGGAGCATAAGGATGCATGATGCATGATCATTTGTTCTTTCAAATCCAATTGTAATAAGATAAGAGTGTAGTCTTTCATACCATGCTCTTGGTGCTTAATTTAAACCATATAATGCTTTGTACAGCTTGCAAAGTAAGTCTTTACCTTCTTCTACAACAAATCCTTCAGGTTGTTCAATGTAGACTTCTTCTTTTAGTATTCCATTCATAAAAGAAGATTTCACATCCATTTGATAAACTATAAATCCTTTGTAGGCAACATAAGCTAACATTATTCTGACTCCTTCCAATCTAGCAACATGTGCAAATGTCTCTCCATAATCTAGTCCTTCTTCTTGTGCATAATATTTACATAGTAGTCTTTCTTAATTCATAATCACTTCACCATTATCATTTAGTTTATTTCTAAAAACCCATTTAGTACCGATAATATTTTTGTCTTTTGGCCTAGGTACTAATGACCATGTTTTGTTCTTCTTAATATATTCAATTTCTTCCTTCATTTCTTGCAACCACTCATCATCTTTTAATGCATCTTTCACCATTCTCGGCTCTATCTCCAATAGTAAACTTGTATTGTCTCTATCTCTTAAATGAATTCTTTTTAATACTCCATCATTCCAATCTCCAATTATATTTGAAAAACTACGGTTTCCTCTCATGATTCTCAACATTACAGGCTCTGTATTTTGAATCCATTCATTTATTTCACTAGTTTCACCTTGTTTTTTCATTCCCTATTGTTTTTGTGTTATCGATAAAGCATTATTAGTTCTTGTACTTGCTTTCTTTGTTTCTATTTTAGATTTAAAATAGATCAATTCACTATATCCTTCTAGTTTCTTTCTATTGTCTTTCTCATTCTGTTATGAGAATTCATCAATCTTTACATTGGCAATTTCTATCATTTTTTTTGTTCTTTTGTTCAAACATTTATAGGCCTTTCTTTTGGTAGAATATCCTAGAAATATTCCTTCATGACTTTTGGTATCAAATTTTCCTTTCATTCCATATTTCTTGATAGAACATTTTCTTTCAAATATCTTGAAATATCTTACATTAGGTGTTTGTCCATACAAGACTTCATACCATGTCTTATTTGTTCCTTTCTTTAGTTTTTCTCAGTTCAATGTGCATACCACAGTGCTAACAACTTCTCTCTAGAATTTCTGTGCAACTGCTTTTTGATTCAACAAAGTTATGGCATAGTCAACAATGTATTTGTTTCTTCTTTTTGCAATACTATTTTGTTGAGGTGTTCTCAGTGCAGTTAGTTATCTTTTTATTCCATGTTCATCACAATACTCATTAAATTAATTTGAAGTAAATTTACCTCCTCTATCTGATCTGAGACATTTCAAAGTGTAAGAAAATAAAATGTAAGATAAGAAAATAACACGTGTTCACCTACATTTAATGTATGAAAATGTGAGATATTTATAAGATATGGAAGCATAGAGATGTATTGGATGGGAGAATGTAAGATCTACTCTTTAATCCAAATTCCCAAAGGAGAGATCCAAATTGATCAACCAAAATAGAATGGTTAATGCACAAATGAATCAATCAATGAAGAATATGAAGAAAGGAGAAAACCTTGTATTCTGTTATAGAAAGTGTGTATTAGAAAATTGATTGAACTAACCTCAAAATAGGACTAATCTAGAAAATGCTATTTTCTGATGTCTGTGTTCAGTTTCAAGAAATTCTGCAACCTGATTTGGTCTGGAAATGCAAAAATAGAGAAAACCCAGAAACCTTTTGTCTTTCAAGGAAATGTCATCTTTGACCCAGGACAGGGGTAAGATCTTACCCAGAGGTACAATCTTACCCCAAAGAGTCATGCTTGACCTACACTACTCTGATGAAAATTTTGTTCATAGATCTCAGAAGTTCACTGAAAAGGGTACTTAGATTTGCATTGATATTCATCGTCCCGCACCTGTACCTGCAAGAAAAAGGGTTTTTTTTGTTGGATGAGGGACTTGCCTTGGTCAAACCCCAGTTTGGAATCAACCTTGAAATGTAATTGAAATTGCAATATATAAACAAGGTAAATGGAACTATTCACCTTGCTTATGTTGAAATCCTTGTGAAGGATTCGAATCCTTGAATCCACAAGTATGGATGCTCCAAATGAAGGTAGAATTATATGTGGGATGTCTCAAATCAATTGCATTAGATCATAAACACCAATCTTGAATGGATCTTGGAATAGGAAGAGGCTTTAACGAATGTAGATGGAGAAATCTTCAACAAGAGGGCTCCAAAGAGATTGAATCCTTCTGTTGGGCAATTTTATTGTCATAGCCAAAATCCAATGAAAATGGTCTATTCCAGCTAAAATCCTAATAAAATTGTCATAACCACCTACAAGATAGTTTTGATCTATGAAGAAGATTTATGAGGTTTCATGGCTTGCGAGCTTAGCCAGGGATAGTTCAAGATGTGACCAAGCTCCAGTTCAGACCGCATGTGCTCAAATGCAAAAACCAGTGAGATGTAGCAATTTTAAGATCTAAGAATATAGGGTTTAACCATGTCCAAGGGTTTCATGAAATTTGTCCAAGTCCAAAACCCTAGCCAATTCTATTTCTTTGCTACCTTTTTGGGCCACTTAAAGTCCCCATTTTGCACATGTCTAATTTCCTTGCTTGGGCTATTATGTTTCTATTCAGAGATTACGTGACTGAGTGTTCGCTGAATCTCCAAGTTCTAGCGGTCAGTGGCTTAATAGCTAGTGACCTGGCAGGCGGTTATGTTTTCCTTCAGTCGGTCATTCTCCAGATATCTAGTTTTGATCAGGCGGCTAGCGTGTGTTCTCATAATGAAACCCAAGGTTAAGCAAATATCTAGTGACCCAAAGTTTTCTTCAGTCGCTTATTCTCCAGATGGCATGGGTTAAGTCAAGGGATTATTTTTGGTGGTTAAGTTTATCATTCAGTGATCTGGCGAATGAGACTTTCACGTGTTCTTGTGATTTAACCCGAGGTTAAGTATTTATTCAATGATTTAGAGATTGAATTGGTCACGTAATCTCTAAATCTTACCACAATTAATGGCAAGTTAGGTTTTCTCTTTGTTCGCTGAATCACTTGATATAAGGTGAGTTAAGTTCTAGGCTTAACGATTTAGCGATAACCATAGGATGAGGACAAGATCAATGGTCAGCATGTAATCTCAAGATATAACTGGGGTTGAGTGAAAGATTTGGCAACTTGGTGAATAAAGGTTATCTTGTGTTCTCCAAATGTAACTAGGGTTAAGAGAAATGTTTTGAGATCTAGCGAATACTTTAGTCACATGATCTTGTGATGAATCATGAGTTAAGGTTTGAAGGCTGGGAGATAGAATCAGGACCATGGATGAAAATAGATCAGACGCTGGTCACTTGTTCTCTAGATGAAACACATGGTTAAGGATTGACTCAGTGATCACGTGAATGCTTCATTTGTGTGATCTCTTGATTAGACCCAGGTTAAGTAAAATGTGCAGTGACCTAGCAAGTGCCTTTAGTCACGTGTTTTCCAAATGACTTAGGGTTAGGGAAGCTTGCCAATGTCAAAGTGGGTCCATTTGCTGGGTGTGCTGAGGTGCTCATTTATGATTGGATGCCGAGATATAATGATGTGGCTAGGTAATTTAAAAAAGTTTAAGTGACTATTTTCATTTACTATGAGCCACTCGATGTGCTGAGAAAGACTAAGATCAATGACTATGTTTTAAAAATGGATCAGTTAACCGTTGCTATGAGGAGTTGAATCTTTTGCTAGGTTTTCTCTGTAGGATTTAGGTACAGTGAGCCATAAATGACAAAGGGTAGATCAAATTTGATTTTTCTAGGATGGTTGTAGGTGAGAAATGATGAAGAAGACATGGGTAGCCGTCCTAATATGATTTTGTTTCCTGGGGTGCCATGCCAAGTTAATGATGAGGAATAATGTTTTGAGAAGGGCGGCTAGGGTTTGTTGGATGTCAGAATTATTTCCATGCCTTGTACATGCAAGTTTTCTTTGGGTGGTTCTGGCATTTATTTTAGTGTTGCATGCAACAAGAAATTAGTTGAATTTGTAAGTGCAGTTAGCCTGTAAAGATGAAACCCAAGTAATTATACAATCAGATTTGATTTGATCCTCTTGGGTTTCCAGGATTTTTCTGCATTCTTTAATTTCTTGTTGAGTCTGGTGGTTGAGGTTGTTGTAGACCTAATTTTGACCTAAATGATCTGTCGCTTGTTGCAATCCTTTATAAGGATTTCCAAGATCATTTAGAAAGGTTCTAGTTTTTAATAATCTCAAGGGGTTCCAATTTTCTTGGTTCCATGAGTGGTTCCTTCCTGTAAATATATTTCCTTCTTCTCTGCATATAGGGTGTTCCCTCTTTCCTTTCTAGCTTGGAGAATAGAATATAAGTTGTAACAGTTTCTCTTATGAATAAGATCTTAATATTTTCATACTACTATCAGATTGTCTCCATTTGATTCTTGAACTTGTTGATTAGAGCATTAAGGGTTTTTTAGTCTTTCTATTATATGTTTGAAGATGTTTGCAATAGAGTTGTTTTTGTAGAAATAACTAAGTTTAGGACTAGTTTTTAGATGTGTATGAGTTGGGATACCAAGGGTATCTCATGCTTGTCTTTCAGTGGATGCTGATTAATGTATTGCTTATTTCTAGGTCTCTTCTAAGGGGAGGGTTAAATTCCTTTGAATAGGTGATTGCATATCTGAGTACATAGGTGGATTGCTAAGTAGGATCTAATCAATGGTTTATGATTGATGTAAGGCATCAACATATTAGAATGTATTTTCTTCTCTATTCATAGCTCTTTGTTGTAGTGATTTATTTGACTCTGTTACCCATTGGATAAGGCACTGGTCTATGAGAGACTTGGGGTATTTCAGGGGTCCATTCAACCCAAAAACATCAACTCAATTAAATGAAATCATTTTCCTTTTCATGTTAATAGGAGATAATATAAGTCCTTTCTAGTTTTCAGACTCATTCTATGCAAGTAGGATATTGCATAAGACTTGGTGAACATTGAGGTACATGATACCTGTAGGAGTCTGAAAGCTATTCCATAGTCATATATCTGTAGGCCTGTTGCTCATCACAAGAAATTATTTATGTGAAGATGAGGTATACCTACCTAAGTGATGTGGAGCTCAAAGTGTAGGAGGATCATTCTCTTGGTCCTTGTTAATTGGCCCTTTTTCTTGTCAGATTTGGAGTGGTTATTGTTAGTTAGTGACATTAATTTGTCATTTGAATTGTAAATTTGATAGTGTGGGAAAAAGGAACCAACAAAATGGTGAATCTACTAGGGACAAAATAAGGTTACTATTAAGAGTATCCCAGAGTCTTCCTATATTCAGTTTGGGGAAGAGTCTCATAAGTATAATAATCTGAAAATTGTTTTCAGATCTGAAAGTGTATTGCTTGGAATTGTTGTTGATTAAAAGATTTTGAAAATATATTTGACTTTGCTGCGAGGAATTACCAGAATCTGGTGATGTTTCAATAAAAGATCAGTAAGTAAGTTTTGTATCCACTATAAGGAGGTGGTGAATCTATGTCAGAATAAACTTGAGATGTGAAGCTTTGTTTTAGATTTCAGTCAAATATGAAGTGAACAACAACATTCAGCAATGGCATTCCAGGTTCTCTCCATTTAAGTATTTTGTGTATTTTCATGGTCCTTATCAAATGGTTTTCTCATTAAAAAAAGGACATATGATTGAAGTTACATACTTCTGCATTAAATTTTGAGTTGAATCATATATGTGTGAAGTATATCAGAATAATTAAGTGATAAGAGAGGGTTATTTACAAATGCATAGATTTCCTGTTACTGGTGTTTAAAAATATCCAGTGTATATACACAAAGGTTGCAGCCAGTAATGGATGTTCATAGAAGCTCTTTTATTAGAGGATATGTGCCATTTTGTTATGATGGCATACTTGGTTTCCCTAATAAGATCCCTGATAAAATCAAAGGATATTTGCCAAAATTTAATAGGAACTAGTCCCAATCAACAAAAAAGCATGTGTAGGGTTTTTCTGATTTGATGTGTGATTTTTATATCTACAATGAAGATCCGTGGATGAGGTTTTTTGTGCATAATCTAGAAGGAGATGAAAGAGATTGGTTCTCATTTTTGCTTGTAGCTTCGATTTCTTCATGGGATGGGTTAAGTTCAACCTTCATTAAGCAATTTGATGGGTGGGTAGATGTAAAATTAATGTTAGATAGATTGATGGAGATTCAAATTAAAGAAGGTGAGTTAATTCCAAAGTATAATAGTAGATGATTTACTAGGACATTGATGGATATCCCTAAAAATTGTAGGCCACATGATCAGATATGTTTGATTATTTATTTAGGTGCATTTGGCCAAAAGATGGGTTTCTTACTAAGGGATAAACAACCAAAAAGTCTACATCAGGCTTTTGAAATTGCAATTGATATTGAGTGCAATATAAAATATGGAGTTATAAGAAGGCATGCTTCTGCCAGTTTTTATTTTCAGAATAGAGTGAATGATCAGGAAAAGGGCGAGTAGCATCAATACTTTCATTCCCCTACTAATTTCATTGATCAAAATATTGTATGTGAAAGTGGAAATAATGTTGCTACTAAAAATGTAATTCATGAAGAGCTGGAATCTTTTCCAGCTAATGAAGGTAATGACCATTTCGAGATTATTAGAAATACATCCTTCTCTTTGCATGATTTACACAAGTACAATGATGATAATTATGAAAATAACTTCCCACCAATTAGTGTTGATATAAATGTTGAGAGAAATGGTGATTGTGATGAATTCATGGATGAGGAACATCTATCACTATTGTTGCAATCACAATAGCAAGTTTGTGAAAACATGGATAAATTTGAGGGTGAATTTGTTTCTAATGCCCTACCAAAAGGTTTATCTCATGATGCAGATGTTCATTCTTCTCAGTCTTCTATGTATTCCAATGGTAATGTAGCTGGATGCAAATCCTTGAAGACTGAAGGCAAATGGTGGAGTTCATTATTTGACACTTGTGAAGATAATATGATTGGTTGTGTTACTAATTTTTCATGTGATGATAGCAGATGTGGTGAGTCATACTTTGATTTAGATTCTAAATTTTTTCTTTTTGCTGAAGATGTATATGAGAATGGATGCGATGATATGTCTTATGAGATTAGTAATGTACTATTTGATGAAGACATTGATTTGAACCAGCTGACTCTTTGTTTAAATCATTATGAGAAACAATTCCATGTAATTTCTAATCCACTATTTGAAGAATGTGCCTAGGAAATGGAATTTGTTGAGGATAGCTCATTTTCTAAAGTTGGAGGAAAGGTAATGCAAGATGAATTTTGTTCATTTGATGGGAATGCATTACATAATGGTAGTTTAATTATTCTACCACCAAGCATTGATAGTAATGAAGATGATATGATTTATGGTATGGATTGTATGAATCATCCTTGTGTGGATAAAAATGTGATCTATCAAGAGAGGTCAGATTTTTTTAATCTGAATGGTTTGATGCATGAGGATGTTTTAGTTTCCTTGGTAGAACTGAATGGATGTAAGTATGGTTGTTTTTCTTTTGACATGAAAATGTACATTAATGATGAGCCGGATGCTTGTAGCCAAGAGGAGAATGTATCAATTATTTGTCCCCTTTCATATGCTTAAATTTATGATGATTTCGATGATACATGTTTTCTAAATAGTGAGTTTGTGGGGGGAAAAAAGAGAGTAGGCATAGGTGCTTTTAAATTTAAAGTTATTATGCAGCCTATGTTCCATGGTGTTATCTTTCATCATGTATATAATGGTGGCTTCAAATTTTTGTTTGAGTTTGAAAATAGAAACCAAGTTTTTGACAGAGGTAAATGTTAAGGTTTCTTAGGCATTTTGAAACTGCGTGTGCATTTTATGTATATCTTGTGCAATGGTGTTTTCAGTTAGGAATTAGTTTTTTGGAGAGGTTTGGAGTAATAAGGAGGATAAGCTTAGGTGGTATAATTCCTCCATAAATTCTAAATTCTTGCATGGGCACAAGTTACCCATCATCCCCAAATAGAGCCACTATTAGGCCATTTTCCCGTGATAGCCAAAATCCAGTGAAAATGGTCTATTCCTGCTAGAAGTCTAATAAAATTGTCATAACCACCTACAAGCTTATTTTGATCTGTAAAGAATATTTATGAGGTTTGATGGCTTGCAAGCTTAGCCAGGGATAGTTCAAGATGTGACCAAGCTCTAGTTCAGATCACATGTGATCAAATGCAAAAACCAGTAAGATGTAGTAATTTTAAGGTCTAAGAATATAGGGTTTATCCATGTCCAAGGGTTTCTTGAAATTTGTCCAAGTCCAAAACCCTAGCCAATTCTATTTCTTCTTTACCTTTTCGGGCCACTTAAAGGCCCCATTTTGTACATGTCTAATTTCCTTTCCCAGGTTGCTATGTTTCTATTCATAGATTATGCAACTGAGTGTTTGCTGAATCTCCAAGTTCTAGGGGTCAGTGGCTTAACATCTAGCAACCTGGCAGGTGGTTATGTTTTCCTTCAATCACTCATTCTCCATATATGTGGTCAAGGCATGAAGCTTTTAGCAATTAAATGTGAGCCATTGATTTAGTTTTAATCGGGTGGCTAGTGTGTGCTCTCATAATGAAACCCAAGGTTAAGCAAATATGCAGTGACCTTGAGTTTTCTTCAGTTGCTTATTCTTGAGATGGCCTATGTTAAGTCAAGGGTTTATTTTCGGTGATTAAGTTTATCATTCAACAATTTGGTGACTGAGGCTTTCACGTGTTCTTGCGATCTAACTTGAGGTCAAGTATTTATCCAGCGATTCAAAGATTGACTTGGTCGCATAATCTATGAATCTGACCATAGTTAAAGGCAAGTCAGGTTTTCTCTTTGTTCACTGAATCACTTGATATAAGGTGAGTTAAGTTCTAGGCTCAGTGATTCATTGATAACCATAGTATGAGGATAGGATCAATAGTTAGTGTGTAATTTCAAGATATAACTAGGGTTGAGTGAAAGATTTGGTGACTTGGAAAATAAAGGTTATCTCGTGTTCTCCAAATGTAACCAAGGTTAAGAGAAATGTTCTTAGATCTAGGGAATACTTTAGTCATGTGATCTCATGATCAAGCATGAGTTAAGGTTTGAAGGCTGGGAGATAGAATTGGGACCTCAAATTAAAATAGATGACGCTGGTCACTTGTTCTCCAGATGAAACACAAGGTTAAGGATTGACTCAATGATCACATGAATGCTTCAATCGCGTGATCACCTAATTAGACCCAGGTTAAGTAAAATGTGTCATGACCTAGAGAGGGCCTTCAGTCACATGTTCGCTAGATGACTTAGGGTTAGGGAAGCTTGCCGAGGTCAAAGTAGGTCCATTTTCTAGGTGTGCTGAGGTGCTCATTTCTGATTGGATGCTGAGATATGATGATGTGGCCGGGTAATTTTAAAAGGTTTAAGTGACTGTTGTCATTTAATGTGAGCTGCCCGATGTGTCAGGAAAGACTAAGAATAATGGTTGTGGTTTAAAAATGGATCAATTAATTGTTGCTACCAAGATTTGAATCTTTTGTTGGGGTTTCTCTGAAGGGTTTGGGTATAGTAAGCCATAAACGATAAAGGCCATATTAGATTTGATTTTTTTGGGATGGTTGCAATTGAGAAATGATGAAGAAGACATGGGTAGTCATCCTGATATGATTCTATTTCTTGGGGTTCCATGCCGAGTTAATGCTGAGGACTGATGTTTTGACAAGGGTGGCTAGGGTTTGTTGGATGTCAGAATTATTTCCATGCCCTATACACGCAAGTTTTCTTTGGGTGGTTCTAGCATTTATTTTAGTGTTTCCTGCAATAATAAATTAGTTGAATTTGTAAGTGTAGTTAGCCTGTAATGATGAAACCCAAGTAATTGTACAATCAAATTTGATCTAATCCTCCTGGGTTTCTAGGCTTTTTCTACATTATTTCATTTCTTATTGAGTTTGGTGGTTAAGGTTGTTGTAGAACTAATTTTGACCTAAATGATCTGTAGCTTGTTGTAATCCTTTATGAGGATTTCCAAGATCATTTAGAAAGGTTCCAATTTTTGGTAATCTCAAGGGGTTCCAATTTTCTTGGTTCCATGAGTGGTTCCTTCTTGTAAATATATTGCCTTCTTCTCTACATATAGGGTGTTCCCTCTTTCCTTTCTGGCTTGGAGAATATAATATACTTTGTAACAATTTTTCTTATGAATAGGATCTCAATATTTTCATACTACTATTAGATTGTCTCCATTTAATTCTTGAGCTTGTTAATTAGAGCATTAAGGGTGTTTTAGTCTTTCTATTGTATGTATGAAGATGTATGCAATAGAGTTTTTTTTGGAGAAATAACTGAGTTTAGGACTGGTTTTCAGATCTGTATGAGTTGGGATACCAAGGGTATCTCATGCTTGTCTTTCAGTGGATGCTGATTAATGTATTGCTTATTTCTAGGTCTCTTCTAAGGGGAGGGTTAAAGTCCTTTAAATAGGTGATTGCATATTTGAGTACACAAGTGGATTTCTAAGTAGGATCTGATCAATGGTTTATGATTGATGTAAGGCATCAACATATTATAATGTATCTTCTTCTCTATTCATAGCTCTCTATTGCAGTGATTCACTAATTTATTTGACTCTATTGCCCATTAGATAAGTCACTGGTCTATGAGAGACTTGGGGTATTCCAAGGGTCCATTCAACCCAAAAACATCAACTCAATCAAATGAAATCATTTTCCATTTCATGTTGATAGGAGATAATATAAGTCCTTTCTAGTTTTCAAACTCATTCTATGCAAGTAGGATATTGCATAAGACTTGGTGAACATTGAGGTATAGGATACCTATATGAGCCTGAAAGCTATTCCATAGTCATATATTTGTAGGCTTGTTGTTTTTCATAAGAAATTATGTATGTGCAAATGAGGTATACCCTCCTTAGTGATGTGGAGCTCAAAGTGTAGGAGGATATTTCTCTTGGTCATTGTTAATTGGCCCTTTTTCTTGTTTGATTTGTAGTGGTTATTAAGATTCAATGACATTAATTTGTTAATTGAATTGTAAATTTGATTTTGTGGGAAAAAGGAACCAACACCTTTAATGGCTATCAATCTATCTCCTTGATGAATGCTTGAATGCTTGAATGCTTGAGTGCTTGAGTGCTTGAATTATTTCCTTCTTGCTTGCTTGATTGTGGATATTTGTGGATGTATAAATGAAAGAGGAAGGCTTCCCTTTTTACTAGTCTAGGGCAAAAACTTCTAGAGAGGCCCACATAGGGGAACTAAATTCCAATTGAGGCTTAACCCCTAGAAATGGACCTAAATTAAATATAATTTAAGAGTTTACCATTTGAAAATCTGAAACAACCAACTCGGAAGCAGGAAATAAAACTTTCCTAAGCCCGACATCCCGTAACCTCCAGAATCTGAATTGTGGACCTAGGGTCAGGGTTGAGGTAACCTCTAACCTAGGTCAAAGTCAAGGTCATCCTCTAGCTAGGTCAAATTCAAGGTTGACCTTGACCTAAAAGGTCATCCTTGACCTTGATTTCAAAGATCTCAGTTTCTCAGGATAGAGTGCCAAAAAGAGCCTGGAAATAGGTGGAGAGAGAAGAAGAATAGGGGGAAAAGCCAAATACAATTAGAGACCCATTAAAGGTGCTTAACATGACCCCAGACCACTTACTCAGAGGTCTAAACCATTCCTAAATGGAAGTGCTTCCATTTTCCAATGATAAATTTAGACCCCACTTTAGCAAGAGTATGGATTCGATGCAAACTCTTGGTAAAGGAGATCATAATGAAAAGATAATCTTATTGAAATCAAAGGGACAAAGTAACCCTCAATCCCCGAAGGACTCAATTCTTCTTCAAATCTAAGATTACAATAAGAGAGACATTTCTAGAAAAAGAGAGAGAAGAGGGGGTGTGATTATCTCACCCATTGAGAGCTTATGTCCGATTGTGAACCACACAAGGAAATGATGCAACTGGAAAGATAAAATTGAACCACCTAGTGAATGTGGCTACTCACTAGTCAATTTTAATACCTCTCCTATGGTGATACTTAGACTTTTCTGATTTGGACATTTTATTATTATTATGGTCAAGACTATACATTTACATTTATGTTTTGTGGATGATGACATGATGAATATGCTCATTTATAGTTAGTAATTACATGTTTATGAGATTAGAAAATTATCTATTTTTATATGGATCTAACCCAATTATTTGAATCTAACCACTATCATGATGTTTTATGTTTCATGGATGTGTCTGATGTGTTTTTCATGACTCCAGGATGAAGTCGTAGTTACTCACTTAGTTGAGGTCCACACGATGTATCGATCCTGGTCATCTGCTTGCATATATCTGATTTGTATCTCCATATGTATATATATGTATCTCTTCTTGGTGATGCAGGATTGCAGGTACCGGGTGTCGTCTCCACCTGGCTTCACAGGTCTGAGCGATCCCTCAAAATCCTCGATCGTTGTTGTTGTTACGGAGGTATCACCAGGTCCACAGGAAGAAACTTCATCTTTGATCCTTTTATCCTTAGGTGGGAAGTGTCGAGTCAGTCCCTTGTGTGAATGTCTTATGTGGTTTTGTAGTTGATGGAATTGTGGATCTTGTAGCTAATTCTTGCCTTCATGATATGTTCAATTCTGTTAGTAGATCATGGATGTAGATTATTGTTCATTTGAGGGTATGATTTAGTAGCGTATCTCATTAGGAGTGATTTTGAGTGTAATTAAATCATGTGGTTTTAATACCCATGATAAGGATTAATTTTATGGTATTTTAATGTCTAAGGAAATATTAATAATAAAAGGTTTTAAATAATAATAGTGGTAAAATTCTAACCTATGTTAGTGGCTACTTAATATATGCATATATATTTTAGAATGGGGATTAAGGTATGAATAAACAATATAGTTTATAATAATGTTATTCTAATGTTTAACATTAATAATAATGTACCTTATTTATGGTATTATTTTATAATACTAATAACGACAAAGAGTCTATAGAAATAAAAATAATAATATGTTTTATAATAATAATATTGTGCTTGTAATAATATTTATAATTATAATAATATATGTACACATAGGCATATGGGTGCACACATATGCATATGCATACATATATTTATATATAATTATTACCATGTAATCATTTATTATATTAATAAATAATTAGATCAATTAGCGGTATGGTAAATAGGATTATCCTATTACCATAGTTGAATAATTTAATAAATTGTTTTAAGATTATAATATTTACTTTAATATCATTAAATTTGGGGACTCAGATTATAGTTTATTTATCCCTTTTCGGGAATGAGTTTTCAAAACCATCTCTTTAACGGATGGATAGTTGAGATGGTTGTACCAGTTGGATTACCTGTGCAACCACCTCCTCCATCCTATTTACAGGAAAGATTTCCTGTGTAAAAGGACTTGGGAGAAGAGGATTATTATTATTATTGTTGTAGAAAATTTATCCTATGAGTTTGGCATTTGGATTGTTACGGGTAGAGGCTGGAAGATTGCAAGAAAAGGGATTCAAAGGAGTGTTGGAAACATTGGAGAGGGTTTGATCTTCCTTCTTCTCCAACTGGTCTTCGCAGGACTCCAAGTTGGAATCCATCCCGAGGAGTAGATTTATTTTGTAGAATGAATGTAAAATCTAGATTTTTGGAAAAGTTTCTGTATATTGTGCTATGGTTGCAATATATATATATATGCATTATTGTAGCATTATTATCTTGTGTATATGAATGATCTATTACTCGATGAGATTATGATTGTTTACCTTTTTGTTTAGAATTGAAAACTATATGTATATATGTTTTATTTTCTATGTATTTGAAATGTGTTTGTGGAAAGTTATTTTACGAATGTTTGTATGTTCACTATGGTGAAACCTCCCTGGGAGAGTAGAAGTGGTTTTGATCTAGTAGGGTAGTGTATTTTACTATCACTGGATTTATTATGAATGCTTCCAGATTTTAGAACTTTTGTTGCAACCTTACTGTTTCATGTCTATTTATGTGCCACCTTTCTTTTCCCAGATCTAGAATATATTTGTTAGATAGATAGGGAGGATTGATGTGCCGTTTCTAAAGGGAAACTGGGATATCTCAAATGGGTCATGCTCATTTTAGGCAACCTTAGTCCCCATAACACCCAGTTTTACCCGCAAGACAAAGTTGACAGTCATTCTCTGCAGTTCCAGTCGGCTCAGTGTGTTAACCGAGTTAGGTCAGTAATGTGTTAACCGAGTTAGGTCAGTAATGTGTTAATCGAGTTAGGTCGGTAATGTGTCAACCGAGTTAGGTCGGTAATGTGGTAACCGAGTTAGGTCGGTAATGTGTTAACTGAGTTAGGTCGGTAATGTGTTAACCGAGTTAGGTCGGTAATGTGTTAACCGAGTTAGGTCGGTAGTGTGCTAACCGAGTCAGGTCGGTTTAGTGTTAACCGGGCTAGGTCGGTAGTGTGTCAACCGAGCAATACTGTGTCAATCGACCAGTCCAGTATAAACCGAGGAAAATAGGATTCAGACTTTATACAAGTATAACATTTAAGTACGTTACGTACTTTAATTTACGTACTTTAATTTCTTATACTTTAAGTTATACTTGTATAAAGGGATTAGGTACCCTTTGAATCCATTGGAATAGGTTTCAGGTTCCTAGGAGTTAAGTTGTAACTTTTAAATTTTAGATTTTTAATTAAATCAGACTTAGTCAATTTTCAGGATTAGCCAAGTTTTAGGTTTAGAAAATTTTTTTGTATAAACCTGAAGATTGTTCATTCCTTGTTTAGTGGAGATTATTTTCAGTACATTTAGATGCCTTTATTGAGATAGAATGTTTGTAAGGAGTAGTTTAGGGTTTAGAGTCAAGACATTTTAAACATTCTTAAAGGTACTTGATTTCTCTAAACATACATAACTATCCTATTATTTCCAATTCTTTGTAGTAGTTTTCAAATGTGTTTTCAATGTGCTTCTACTATGTGTATGATGTAATTGTGATGTATGGGTTGAGGGTAGAAAACCTAACGACACCTAGTGAGTGGCTCTCAGTGCGGGGCCGGGGCCCTAAAGTGGCTAGAACCAGGATAACCGACTGAAGAGTTATTTAACAAGTGAAAATTTAATTAAACTGATGGGAATGGGTTAAAACATTAAAAAGATTAAATGTGCCTCGCCATACCATTAGTGCTAGTAAAGGCTATGGATGGGAGTGGGAGAAGGTACCTATGCATAGGTATGATCGAATGGCACTTGTCTGTACGAAAGGCATTCGATCCCGCATGTGCCTACTTGGGGGCTGGGGCCCGAAGTGGCTAGTACCAAGACAACCCAAGGAGTGAGGGCTATGCGATGACACTCACTTAGGTTGTTGCTTAGAGTTTCTACCCAAGCCTTAGAACCTTTTGGGAAAGATCTATACTTTGACTCTCTTTTCATTTGCTAGTTTGGGAAAGATTACCCAACCCTAGGTTTGGCCTAGCTATTCCTTCTTTCTGGACCTTGGTGTTTATCTCCTAGCACAGGGGAGTGGGCCTTATAGGTATCCACATGGTTGGGTGGTAAACATTTTTATCGAGGTATCTTTTGCAGATACATGCTTGAAGATTCATGCTTGCTTATGTACCAGACTTGAAGAATGAAGGCCTTGTGATTATATTTCATGATGCATAATCTTGTTACCTCTCATGAGGAGTTGAATGCAATGTAATCAATAATGTATTTCAAAATGATGTAATTGGAATGGGTAGACTTAGGAAGAAGGGAAAAGGGAAATGTGAACTTTATGTTTAAGATGTATGTTGGAAAAGAAAAGGATTTTTCTAACATTCCAAATTATGTAACATGCTTTCATTATTGTTGTTTAAGTGAAGCTATTGAAAAACCAAATGTAGTATATTTTAATGTATCAAATGAGTTGGATAAATTTTATAAGTTACATTGTTCATAAAGGATATTTAGGAATATAGCTGATTTTTAAATGGAAAGTTGAAATGAAAATACTTTGTATTTCTTAAAGTTATGATGCAGTTTGCTTTGAGAAATAAATCTTGTTGTTAGTTTACTTAATGGATTTGAATGAATCATGCATTTAAATGAAAAGGGAACCTTGGAAGGAATCTAAGTTTAAGTTTTGATTACATAACTCTTTTCATAGTTCAAAATTTTTCATAAATTTTTACTTAGGTTTTCTTTTGTTAAGAGAATCTTTGTTCTCTTCCCTGGTTCCCTTGCGGGGCATGACATCAATCCATCAAAGATTCACCCTTAGGAAAATTCCATTCCACAAGAGTAAAACCAAAAGAAAAAGAGATTCATTCTTAAGGACACCTTCGACCTTAACGGATCAAAATTATGAAACTGGAGGGATCAAGAGATAAGATAAAAATCCATGCTTTAAGGATTAGTCACTAATCCATAAAGGGAGAGAAGTACCTTGAAAAATATATGCATATTGAAAGTGCGTGTGTGCAATAGGTGAGCAGAGAATATGCCCCCATGTTAAAGTAATTGTTAACACTTTAACAGGAGCAATGGCTTGAACGCAAACATAAAAAAATCCACTGGTTACGTTTCCACTATGAGATGCCCCCAAGAGAAGTCAAATCAAGGTAAATAACACATAAACATACAGAGAACATAGAAGGGATCTACCTGCCATGGGGTCAGTATGATCATAAGATAATATATATATATATATGATATTATTGCAAATGAATTGACATCATTCCCCAAATAAAGTAGAACTACAATAAAAATGGAGGAAAGACTACATAAGAGTTACAAAGAAGATTCTTTTCGGACCACAACATGGAGACCAAATTTTTTTTGTGCTACCAAGTCACAAATCCAAGTGGACTACACAAGGAATAATTTATGAAAAATAATACAAGTACAACATAACATGAAACAACATATAGAAGAGTAAAGATACATATAGAGGAATAGTACAACAGGTTCGATTCCTTTATCACATTGCACCAAAAGAGCAACAAGGGTCGTATAAAAGAATCTAACAATATTTAGAAAATACATCATGGGAGAAGCACATTACAACATGAAAACACAAAAAAAAGCTACCATAAAGGACAAGCCAATCAAGCGTGTCACCTACTCTCCCCATCTCATTCTATATCATTTAGGGAAGGTGGGTAACTCACAAGAGGGACTATATCCAACATAGTAGGTGGTGCAGGAGCACCTAGGCTAGCCTCCAAATATTATGTCATTTTGGTTTGTATCTAACATTAGCCAAGTCAGAGTTGGGAGATGAGTTGTGTGTTTAATTTGGACATTAGAAGGTCTTGCAAAAATGTGGACTAGGTGAGTTAGTGTTAGAACTAATGTCACCAATTAGTCATTGTTAGTTGTTTTTGATAGCTTAGCCTTAGAAGCTTAAAGTTTGGATTTGAGATTATTAATGTGTTTTAAACACATGAGAGATGTAAGAAAGATGCCTTGAGGTCATTAATGAGGTTAGTTATTTGAACCACATAACATAGAGGCCTATATTCTAGTTCGCCTAATGAATGTAAAAGATGCCAAAAGTTGTCATGACAACATTGGCAATTTATGGCAAATGTTGCATGATACTCGACAACATTAGATTCCATAAAAGATAGGAGTCTGGATAAATTAAAAAGGCCTAGAAACATGGAGAATGAAATCTAATAATCTCTCAGGGCTCGAATCCTAAGGTAGAGAGAATTGTAATCAAGTTTTTGAATAGTGAAGCAGCTCTACAATTCTGGTTATGTGAAGGTATTGAGCATTATAGTGTGACAGTGATACTATATGGATTGAATGCCTTGATCTACTATTAGATTTTTGTTTATAGGATATTTATAAGACTTTTTCATTCTATAAGAAAGTTGATTTGAGTTGATTTAGTGTCTTGAATAAATAGATTAAGGTCTAGAGGTTTTCCTGGTCCTACCCTGACCAGTTTGTCTTTCTATGGCTCCCCCATGAAATCTAGCCACGAGATCTTCCTAAGGGTAGATGAATGTTTTAGGGGAGCCATTGGTCTATATATATTTATTTTTAGGAGTCATGAAGAGTCAATTTTTTATTTCTAAGATCAAGCCCTAGGCAAGCTTAGAGTGCCCTGTTAGAGGTTTGACAGTGAAGATTTGAAGATTTCTTGCAGGGGATTGAAGTACACTATGGAATAATCAAAATTCCAGGTGGGATATGAATATATCATGAAATGCTAGGAGGATTGAGAATCTACCAATCCATTTGATTGATATTTGAGCAAGAAACCAGTAAGGTCCTATAAATTAGGCCTTTTAGCCCTATTTGACCTAGATAATAGGAAGCCTATGTATGAAAGACCTAGGACTCTAAAACCTTTTGAATCCTTCATAAAATCCAAAAGGGTAGTCAAATGTGGGATTATTTTTTCAAGTTTTTTGGGAAGTTTTGGCAGGAAATTGAAAAAAGACCCTGTCAAGGGCCACTAGGAATTAGGCCTAATTAGGCCTCCTCAAGACAAGTTCTTGAACTCGGTAGAAAAGGTCTTGGAGATCCTTCAAGATGGATCCAAATGGAAAAATTTGGAATTTTTTCAATATTTTTGGCACCCCTGTAATGAGTTTGAAGGTTTATGTGAAGATGGCACTTAGAGCCTTCTAAGTGTAGGAGAAAGCATTGAAGTAACTAAAGGGTGTTTGTCCTTCAAGATTAAGAACAAGGAGTTAGACTCTTAGAGAAGAGTTAGTCAAGGCCTTAGTTAATAATATAAGCCTTTTGAGATCCTAGAGGTGATTAGGATCCTTGAAGAAGACAAGCAAGGTCTTCTTGGCAATTGTGCAAGCAAACCTAGAAGCACACACATCATATTGGTATCAGAGCAAGGTTTTGATCAGGCTTGTGGTGAATATTGGAACCTATTGAATTAGTAGGAGAAAATACATATAATGAGTCAGTAGAAGATAAAGAAATGGTGACTAATGCTGAGTTAGCCAAGAAGGTGGAAGACCAAGAAGAGGATAGTAGATTCCTCAGAGAAAGATTGGCTCAAATGGAACAACTCTTGGGTGAAGTACAAGATAAGGTAGATAAGGTGAAGGATAAAATAGATAAGAAGGAAGAGAAAGAAGCAAGGTAAAAGGAATTTTAATTATAGGAAGAAGCTCCAACCCTCAACCTTGTTATTCCTGAAGAACCCTTCTTGAAGGCACTAAAGGCCTTAAGTGGCAAAGCTTTGGAGTGTGTACCACTATTCAGTAGACAAATGGATCTAGATTCAGTCATGGACTAGATTGACAACATAGAAAATCACTTTGA